>CM059867.1:1200000-1786640 GCA_030490815.1 Acer saccharum
GTCTGGATATTTTACTTCTCTCACTGAACCGATGTCGAACAACTTTTGTATTTCTTCGTTGATCACTTTGTTCCTTTCGGGAGCGAACTTTCTTCTTTTTTGTTTAACTGGCTGATGGTCTGGGTCGACTTGTAGTCGGTGAACCATTACTTCTGGGTCGATTCCGATCATATCTTCGTGCGACCAGGCAAAGCTGTTGCGGCGTTCCCTCAGGAACTCGACTAACTGCTTTCGGATGTCGTCTGGTAACCTCGACCCGATGAAAACTTTACGATCTGGTTGGTCTGGGTCGATAGATACCTCGTCGAGTTCCTCCATTTTCTGCTTGGTTGTAGTCGACTCTACCGTGGCTTCCTGTAATTGCTATAATTCCTGTTTCTTCTTTTTTAAAGCGTTTTGGTAGCACTCCCTTGCGGCTCGTTGCTCTCCTTTAATTTCTTTAACTCCCCACTTGGTTGGAAATTTGATCAGCTGATGATAGGTCGAGGGGATTGCTTTCAACTCGTGTATCCAGGGTCTGCCGAGTATGGCGTTATATGGGGATTGGCAGTCGAGCACTAGGAAGTTGATGTACAGGTTGACTCCTTCGGCGTAGACTGGTAGCACAATTTCGCCTAGAGTACTCTTTTGTTCTCCACTGAACCCGGTCAACATCGTCGTTTGACGACTGAGTTTCGATTCGTCGACCTGCATTTCTCTTAGAGCACTGTTAAACAAAATATTACATGAACTGCCGTTATCAATTAAGATGCGTTTAGTTAAACAATTGGCAATATGCAAAGAAATAACTAAGGCATCATGGTGGGGAGAGAACAAATCTGATTTATCGGTCGACCGAAAGGTAACGGTTTCGTCGACTTTGGATGGGTGTTCCCGGTTTGGTTGGATCTCTGCGTTCGACACTTGTCGAGTGTGCCTCTTAGCTGCTGAGTAACTCACGCCACTGACTTCAGATCCGCCAGAAATGTAGTTGATTACCCGATCTTGCCTAGGAGGTTCTGGAGGGCTGTCGACTGAACCGGTCTGTCTCTGGTCGTCGCGCCTTGCATATGTTTGCTTACCCTTATCTGTCAGGAACTCTCGTAGATGCCCCCGTTTCAGTAGTTCTGCTACTTCAAATTTTAGTGCGATGCAATCTTCCGTCCGATGGCCATGGTCGCCATGGAATTCGCATCGAATTTTTGAATCCCTATGTTCGGGAAGGGCGTTCATTTTCCGCGGCCATTTGACCGACTTGCCCATTTCTCTCATAACAGCAACAAGGTCGACTGGTTCGATGCTCAGAAGGTACTCTGGTGCTTCCACCTTGGGTCGACTCGACCTCGGAATACCTCGCCCATAGGAGTTTCTCTCACGAGAGTTTTCATGCCGCGACTGGGTGCCTCTCCTGTCACTTGTCGGGTACGGTTCTGAACGTCTGTCGTTAGACTTTCTGTCGACTTGCTCGTTTCGACGACTTCCATAGTAACTGCTATTAGCTTTTCCAACGAAATTCGCCTCATCCTCTTCCCACTTGATCTGAGCCCAAGCTTTGGCCAATACGTCTTCCATTGTCCTGCAAGGGTATTTGGTAAGTTCCTTATACAAATCAGAATCAAACCTGAGACCTTTCCTGAAGGCGTAGATGGCAGTCGCCTGGTTGCAGTGAGGGATTTGCACTTTTTCTCTGTTAAAACGCCCGACGTAGGCTCGCAGATTCTCGCCGGTTCTCTGCGTTATGGTATAGAGGTCGTCCGACAGCTTTTCCAACTTGCGGCTGCTTGCAAATTGCTCCACGAATGTGTCCGTCAGCTGTGCAAAAGAATTAATAGAGTTGTTAGGTAAATTTGTGTACCACTGAAGGGCAGGACCACTAAGGCTGGATCCGAAGGCCTTGCACATGCAAGCTTCTCTAAGGTCGCGTGGGATTGCGGCCGTGAACATCCTTTGCTTGTATTGTGCTATGTGGTCGTCCGGATCGGTCGTACCTTCGTATTGCTTCATATTTGGGAAGTTGAACTTCTTTGGCATTTCCATGAGAGCTATTGCATCGACGAAGGGCGAGTCAGCAAAGCTATTTGCGGTGCTTTTCTTGATAGGAGCTGGAACTCCTGGGATTCTTTGAATGAGAGCTTCCATTTCTGCAAACCTGCGAGAAAAGTCTAGATTAGCAGATAGATTTAAGTCTGGTCCCGGTTTTACCAACCCGGGTGTCGACTGAAGTGACATAACCGCCTTTGGGATATTGGCCGGTTGTTGATCTACTGGCAGTTGGTATTCGTTCGCGGCATCGTTTCTGGCCGGTACGTCGTTGAGGTCGATCTCAACCCTCGCTGTCTGAAGTGTTGGTCGATTCTGATGGTCGACCGGATTCACTTCTGGTGCGTTGGGGTTGTCCGGAACTCTCGGAATGGGTCGGTCGACGCCATGTTCGTCGTTCGACGTCGGGATTGGATGCTCCGAAGTGGCTGAATCTGGTACTACTCCGTCGACCAGCATTCTCAATTCTTCGTTTGCCGCCCGGATTGCCGCATTCTCTGCTTCAAGCGCTTGCAGCCTTTCAGCACTGGCTGCCATTTGGGCGTTCAACATAGCGATCTGTTCTTCGACAGTTGGAGCGGATCCACTTCCTGCCATGTTCGATTGCAGTTGGAATAGACTGGTTTGAATTTGAAGGAAGTTGCAATGGGCCCCACGGTGGGCGCCAAACTGTAGGGGGTCGACCTACGGTCGATGTGGATCGGGTCGGATGTATGCTAGGCCCAAGGCAACTTGGTTGAGCTTGTCGTATGAGGGGATGTCGTCTGCTCTTGGGATCCTGCAAGAAATGTTAGTCTGCCGAATGAACGGAGGTCGTCTCCTCAAGAACCTGCAAGAAAAGTTATAACATAAAATGAACACAGTTAAAACAAAGGTGGGGGGTCTGGATCGTTTAGCCTTAGGTGTGCTTGGGCTGAGCAATCTATTGTGGATGTAGTAGTAGTCTGGTGACCGCCGGTGGTCGGAATCTTCTCAGGGACAGAGTTTCAGTACGCTGATTATAGGCTTTAGTTGAGAGAAAATCCGAGAGCTTTCAAATGAACGAGCCCTTCTTTTTATAGGAGGAGGTATAGCTCCAACGTCCACTTTCAGAGACTTGATTGTGGGCGAGATTTGTGGAGTAATATCCTCTCCATAAGTGGACTGTTATCTGCGGTTACAAGTCCATTCGTAACTGATGCTTTGAATGAGTCAGATGTTGCTGGCAGCTATGTTGGGTCGACCAAACACAATGGGCCTGGGATAGGCTAGTAAAGATTGGGCCTTGGCAGGTTGGGCCCATTGGACCATTTTTGGCTACTACACATATATGTAATGTATATAATTCTGCACCACTTTTAATCATGCATGCATATACTATATATTTCTATATATCCGCATGACTTTAATCATGCATATATTATATGTATATTTCTATATATATCCGCATGACTTTAATCATGCATATATTTTTCCGCATGCATGCATTCATGCATATATATTCTATATATTCCGCATGCACATATATTATATACAAACCCTAATCCAACTCTTTAGTGTATCTGTGACTATATAAAAGACTTCCTTATTTGATTAAATAAATAAACCTTATTATTTATTTTCTTACCAAATAAGTCTTTTACTTTTAGTATACTACTACCAATAGTATAACTCTAGGAAAATATTTCCTGATCAGAAAAAGATTTTGTTTCTTAATTATATAATTAATTAATAAATTAATTAATTCTCATTTAATCAAACAATAAAATAAAATAATATATTAGACTAATAAATTAGCCTTGCCGCCCACATCATATATATATGGGCTCAATATTATTTTTTTATTTTATTTAATCCATTAGACTTTAATTAAAAAGCCCACATGTGAACCAGACCCATTCTTACTAAAAGAAACAAGCCCACATGCCTTTCATTAATATATTAATATAATTGATCAGCCCATTAAATAAATAATGTGCAAATTATATTCTTAATATATTAAATGCAATTCTAGATGGACCCATAAATTGGTCCGGTAGAATATATCAAGTGATCCATGCAAGTCCATGTGGATTGGGGATCTTGGCGGGCCATCTAAATTTAAGCTTCAATAGACATAACCTAATCATAATCAACAATTGATTCACTTAGGTCCGATCCATTAATTTTAACTCATTCCACTAAAGAGCTAAAACTGAACTCTTAAATAAAGATAGAAAAGGAAGATGTTCCTCATTCATACCCTAGACAATCATATTGGAGATAGTGTATCCTCGTGATTAATATCAGTAATCGCCAAGAGTTCATAGACCGCTTATAACTCTCCAAGTTACCATATTTACTCATATGACCACGTTTTGAACTTAGTTATTTTGACTTGTTCAGAAGCCATGTTTTCAATAGACACTATCGAAAACTCAACGTTGAGATTTAATATCCAATTACCTCAAAACATCTATATGATGATATTATACTCTCATTTAATAAATGGAGCCACGATGTCCATATCTATAAATGAAGTCCTCTATCGATTAACAAATGAATATCACCAAACTATCGAGGATAGACTATGCGATATAATCGTACTCATTGATAACTCAAATGATATCACTTGCAACCATAAGTTCATCATTTATCTCAGGATTAAGATAAACTCTCCGATTGTCCTGATAATGAAAAGACTATTATCTATTGACGGTTCTAGATAAAGCTTTTCATTGTGATCCAGTTCAATGCACCCAGTGCACTAGATCCTTTTGCTCGAAGACACTTCGATGATTTTAGACTCATCATATCTCATTTGATCCCACTCAAATGCTAGCAAAAGAATTCTACAACTTTAACAAGATAAAGGTGCCCAACCTTTAACTTAAGTTGTGAACATTATTCAAGACTAACTAAAGAATTGTGTCTACCACATACATATCCAGATGTACGAACAATTCTTATTTTCCATAGTCTTTAGACCTTATGATTATTTACTTTGACAATTATAATATTAAACTATAAATGCTATACCATTTGTTAAACCAGAAATCACTTTATTAATATGAAAAAGATTGTTAATTACAACATTACACTCTTGCTATTGAGCATAATCCTAACAATCTCTCACTTACGCTATAGCAAATGTGTCATATCTCTCAAGCCCATGTTCTCTAGGTGCCCATCGAAACTCTTCTGAGGTAGAGCCTTTGTGAAGGGATCCGCTAGATTTTCTGCTGACGCGATTTTGGTAATCGTCACGTCACCTCTTTGAACAATCTCCCTTAAAAGATGATACTTTCTTTCAATGTGTTTACCTCTCTTGTGACTTCTTGGTTCTTTCGAATTAGCCACTGCTCCACTGTTGTCACAGTAGATAGTGATCTGCTTATTCGCACTAGGAACCACTTCCAAGTCAATCAAGAATTGGCGGAGCCAAACAGCCTCTTTGGCAGCCTCGCATGCAGCAACATACTCAGCTTCCATGGTGGAATCAGCAATACAAGATTGCTTGATACTCCTCCATATAACTGCTCCTTCTCCAATAGTAAACACAGCCCCTGATATGGATTTTCTGGAGTCAGAATCTGATTGGAAATCAGAATCTGTATACCCAACGGGAATTAAATCCCCTCTAGAGTATACAAGCATATTATCTCTCGTTCTCTTAAGATACTTGAAAATATGCTTGACTGCCGTCCAGTGATTAGGACTAGGTTTCGATTGAAACCTGCTAACTATGCCAACAGCAAAACAAATATCCGGTCTAGTGCAGAGCATTGCATACATGAGACTTCCAATTGCCGAGGCATATGGAACTCTACTCATGAATTGCTCTTCATGCTCATTCTTAGGAACTTGTTCCTTAGAAAGCTTGATTCCATGTCTGAAAGGTAACATACCTTTCTTGGAATCCTGCATGGAAAACTTAGACAAGATCTTGTCTATGTATGAAGCTTGGGATAATGCAATCGTTCTATTCTTTCTATCCCTTATTACTTGGATACCTAGAATAAAACTTGCTTCTCCTAAGTCCTTCATATCTAATTGTTTTGCTAACCATTCTTTTACTGATGTCAATACACCTACATCGTTTCTAATGAGTAGTATATCATCAACATAAAGAATCAGGAAAAACAACTTGTCGCCCTTAATCCTTTTGTATACACAAGGTTCGTCAGGATTCTGAATAAATCCATAACCTTTGACAGCTTGATTGAACCTTATGTTTCAGGATTTGGATGCTTGCTTTAATCCATCTATGGATTTCTGCAACTTGCATACCTTTTCCATTTGGCCCTTTTCAATGAATCCCTCTGGTTGCATCATGTAGATGCTTTCGTCAAGACTTCCATTAAGGAAAGCTGTCTTGACATCCATTTGCCAAATCTCTAGATCTAAAGATGCTGCAATGGATAAGAGTATCCTAATGGATTTAAGCATGGCCACATGAGAGAAGGTTTCCTCGTAATCGATACCTTCTTTCTGTGTATACCCTTTAGCTACCAATCTAGCTTTAAAGGTTTCCACCTTTCCATCCATACCTCTTTTCCTCTTGTATACCCACTTGCACCTAATGGGTTTTTATCCCTTTAGGCAAGTCTACAAGGGACCAGACTTTGTTATCGAACATAGATTCAATCTCAGATTGCATTGCCTTTTGCCAATGGCGACTATCAACATCCTCCATAGCTTCCTTGTACGTGTAGGGATCATCGTCGTCCGGGAGATTCTCCACTGATTCTCCCAAACCGATGTATCTTTCGGGTTGTGTTCTAACCCTCCCACTACGACGAGGAATGGTAGGTTGTTGATCTTGTGTTGGATCGGAACTTACAATTGGGTTTGGTTGTGTAACCTCTCGTGGAATTGTATCTCCTAACATCTCATTCAGAACAATTCTACTTCTAGGCATAAAATCATTCATATAGTCCTTTTCCAGAAATTTAGCATTTGTCGAAACAAATACTTTAAGATCTGAAGGACTATAGAAATAATATCCTTTAGTTTCTTTTGGATACCCTACAAATATACATGTTTCTGAACGGGACTCCATCTTTTCTGTCTTTCCTTTTAACACATGCGTAGGACAACCAAATATCCTTAAGTGTTGTAAACTAGGCTTGCGCCCAGTCCACAACTCATGCGGTGTTTTAGGAACAGACTTAGATGGTACATCGTTTAGAATGTATATAGCAGTTTGTAAAGCATATCCCCAAAAAAAATAGGAAGTGTTGAATAACTCAACATAGACCTAACCATATCCAAAAGAGTTCTATTTCTCCTTTCTGCTACCCCATTCTGTTGAGGTGTTCCTGGTGCAGAAAACTGAGAAACTATCCCATGATCAATAAGATATTTCTGAAACTCACCAGATAGATATTCTCCACCACGATCAGATCTCAAGATTTTTATGTGTTTCTCAAGCTGATTTTTCACTTCAGCTTTGAATGCTTTGAACATGCCAAAAGCATCCGACTTATGTCGCATGAGATACACATAACCAAATCTCGAGTAATCATCTGTGAAGGTGATGAAGTACTCATATCCACCTCTAGCTTGAATGCTCATAGGTCCACATACATCAGTGTGTATCAATCCTAAACATTCAGTGGCTCTTGCACCTTTGGCAGAGAACGTCCTTTTGGTCATTTTACCTTCCAAACAAGATTCACAAGTTGGTAGATCATCAACCTTTAAGTCACTTAAAGGTCCGTCACTTACCAATCTTTTAATCCTATTAAGGTTAATATGACCTAGGCGTAAATGCCAAAGGTAGGTTTCATCTATTGATAATTTTACTCTTTTATGATTAGGTTCCGTTAATTCTGTGTCTAACGAGTGAGAGATATCTTTATGCAAAAAGAATAAGCCGTTTTCCAAAGTACCTTTGCAAATAAATTTGTTATTCTTACTAATAATAAAAACTTTATTAAAAGTAACCGAATATCCAAATTTATTCAAACAAGAAACTGAAATTAAATTTCTCTTGAATTGAGGTACATAATAAACGTCTATTAAATCTAAATGCCTAAAAGAATCTAGATTAACTCTAATATCTCCCACTGCACTTGCAGACACTAACGTTCCGTTGCCCAAACGCAAGTTGATTTCATTCTTATTCAACTTTCTCCTTTCTTGGAACCCCTGTAAGGAATAGCAAACATGATTTGTGGCTCCAGAGTCTATGATCCAAGAATCTGTAGAATCTGCCAGAAAACATGTTTCAAGATAATTAATATTACCTTGTTCCTTATTGTTCTGGGACTTTGGGAAATTTCTTTTCCAGTGTCCCTTTTCACCACAAAGGAAGTATTTCCCTTTGATCTTAGTTACTTTCTTGGTCTCCATCTTGGTAGGCCCAAGTTGCTTTTTCTTCTGTTGTTCCTTGACCTTTTGACGGGCCTTAACAGTAGCAACTTTACCAACCATATGAATCTGAGATTCGTAAGTAGGAGCAGGTGGTTTAGGAGCAGACAGAATAAACTTATGTTTTTCAGCTTGCAGCAACAACCCAATTTTCCTTTTCCATGTGACATAATTATCTCCAGTTAAAGTGTTATCTTTCAGGATGTTTATAAGTGATGGGGTCATGATTTCTGGATAAAACAAAACATATATAAGTAAATAATCATGATAAAGCACTTTTAAATATTTATCTTGAATTAAATAAATAACTCAATCATAAAATTCAACGGTGATCTAACACCCATAAATGTTACGCCTCCTTTGGGAGTTCGCACCATTTACTAGTTAGGCTAGGTCCCACCTAATTGTTAACATAACAACCAGCGTTTTCAATTTTAGCCTTGCAATTTTACTAACAAGAACTCTTGGGAGGATATCAATAAAATTACATTGAGTGTGTTAACAAGATATTGACCCTCAATTTTCTCTCACGAAAATCCCTCCTTGGGGAGTAGATCTCGTTTGAGTCCATTGTCTAGTCTATCCTTGTAAGGAAGTATGTTGCTAAATTCCATTCATGGACGCCCCTTGGGGGGATTACCAATAAATAATTAAGCTCAACTAACCTTGGAGGCCATAGGTGTTACAAAAACACCTTCTCCCACTCAATTATTTAAGGCGTGTGATTAAATCCCATAGAATGATTTACCAAGTTATCTAGATGCCAATTTAGATACCTAAATCATTCAATGCATGTTCATACCAAAAGAGATATATGAGTGGCACTCCTATTCTATATGTCATGTTATCATACAATAACAAATATTGTAATATTTAAGCATAAATTAAATAGCAACAATTTTGGCCCATCCTAGAAAAACAAGTAAATTACAATTGTTTTAGGAATACAAGATCTTCAAGTGGCCCATCAACCATACGCTCATCCTTCGGCCTTCTCCCATGGGCGTGCGCAGCCCACAACCCCACAAAGGGGCTGCTATGCGCAGCCCATAAGGCCACACAAGGCTGCCATGCGCAGCCCACCAAAGTTTGGGCTTGCCATGCGCAGCCCAATCCACTCCTAGGGTGCGCACGGTGCTCGTTCTCGGTTCCGGTTGCTTCGTTTTTCATCGTGTCTTCGAATCTTCAAGACCTAAATATATTACGGCAGTATAAAATAATAAATACTGCAGTATTAATTTTTTTTTTTTTTTATTCACTGCAGTATTTTTACAAAATAAAAACTGCACACAAACTAAAAAAAACTGCTGCAGTGATAATAAAATACTGCACCTATGTTAAAAAAAAATAAAATAAAAACCTAACAACTACCAAGAAGGAATTATGGCGATAATAGACCACCCTTCTTGTTACAACTCCAAAACAAAAATTACATTGAAAATCTAGGACCAAAATCGAGCAATAACAATCCACATAAAACATATATAAATCCATACATCACATGTAATTATATATTTGAATACCTACAGTGCCATCTCTTTCTAAACATGCATAATCACAATAAAAAGAAATAGATCCACGTATATATACGTTAATTAATTAAAAGGGTTCAACCTAGGCTCTGATACCAATTGTAGGGAAAAATACCAAGAAGTACACGCAGCGGAAGCGATACTAAATATAAATAGATTTAGTAGTTTTAAAATTTTTCCTTTTTATGAACCTTAACCCTTTAATTAATTAAACATACATATAATCAACAAAAGAAGAATACCTTTTGTCGCGTGATCCGATTGACTTACGTCGATGGTAATCCGCAAGATCTTCAATCCTAGCACGAACGTGAATCACCTAGGAGCGTGGTCTCCCTTTTCTTTGAATTGCAAACCTGAGAATGGACA
Source organism: Acer saccharum (assembly GCA_030490815.1). NCBI lineage: Eukaryota > Viridiplantae > Streptophyta > Magnoliopsida > Sapindales > Sapindaceae > Acer > Acer saccharum. Next base: position 1,210,254 of record CM059867.1, read on the forward strand.
AACAAACTTTTCTTTTTCTATTGTTAGTCACAAAACAATCAAAAGAAGACTAAGATTATTCCGGTCACTTTTGAGTTCTCAATCTAATGATCGAAACTCGCGTGAACCTAAATCGATGTTGTACACACAAGCTTATTGATGAACAAGCAATTAGTGTACCATCAAAGAATAATCTATTCACTCTTTTATGTTTTAGTCGAAATCAACACACACTAATCACTAGAGTTGGATTCTATTTTTTTAAGCAAAAGAAAAACTCTCAAGCCTTGCAAAAATAGGGTTAGCCTAATTCTTTATAAATATATATATATAATGCGGCTACCACATTTAGGTTTCAAGAATAATATATATGTATTGCCGCACCCATTTTGGTTTCAAGAATAATATATATTTATTGCTGCATAACTTTAACATGCATATATGTAATGTATATAATTCTGCACCACTTTTAATCATGCATGCATATACTATATATTTCTATATATCCGCATGACTTTAATCATGCATATATTATATGTATATTTCTATATATATCCGCATGACTTTAATCATGCATATATTTTTCCGCATGCATGCATTCATGCATATATATTCTATATATTCCGCATGCACATATATTATATACAAACCCTAATCCAACTCTTTAGTGTATCTGTGACTATATAAAAGACTTCCTTATTTGATTAAATAAATAAACCTTATTATTTATTTTCTTACCAAATAAGTCTTTTACTTTTAGTATACTACTACCAATAGTATAACTCTAGGAAAATATTTCCTGATCAGAAAAAGATTTTGTTTCTTAATTAAATAATTAATTAATAAATTAATTAATTCTCATTTAATCAAACAATAAAATAAAATAATATATTAGACTAATAAATTAGCCTTGCCGCCCACATCATATATATATGGGCTCAATATTATTTTTTTATTTTATTTAATCCATTAGACTTTAATTAAAAAGCCCACATGTGAATCAGACCCATTCTTACTAAAAGAAACAAGCCCACATGCCTTTCATTAATATATTAATATAATTGATCAGCCCATTAAATAAATAATGTGCAAATTATATTCTTAATATATTAAATGCAATTCTAGATGGACCCATAAATTGGTCCGGTAGAATATATCAAGTGATCCATGCAAGTCCGTGTGGATTGGGGATCTTGGCGGGCCATCTAAATTTAAGCTTCAATAGACATAACCTAATCATAATCAACAATTGATTCACTTAGGTCCGATCCATTAATTTTAACTCATTCCACTAAAGAGCTAAAACTGAACTCTTAAATAAAGATAGAAAAGGAAGATGTTCCTCATTCATACCCTAGACAATCATATTGGAGATAGTGTATCCTCGTGATTAATATCAGTAATCGCCAAGAGTTCATAGACCGCCTATAACTCTCCAAGTTACCATATTTACTCATATGACCACGTTTTGAACTTGGATATTTTGACTTGTCCAGAAGCCATGTTTTCAATAGACACTATCGAAAACTCAACGTTGAGATTTAATATCCAATTACCTCAAAACATCCATATGATGATATTATACTCTCATTTAATAAATGGAGCCACGATGTCCATATCTATAAATGAAGTCCTCTATCGATTAACAAATGAATATCACCAAACTATCGAGGATAGACTATGCGATATAATCGTACTCATTGATAACTCAAATGATATCACTTGCAACCATAAGTCCATCATTTATCTCAGGATTAAGATAAACTCTCCGATTGTCCTGATAATGAAAATACTATTATCTATTGACGGTTCTAGATAAAGCTTTTCATTGTGATCCAGTTCAATGCACCCAGTGCACTAGATCCTTTTGCTCGAAGACACTTCGATGATTTTAGACTCATCATATCTCATTTGATCCCACTCAAATGCTAGCAAAAGAATTCTACAACTTTAACAAGATAAAGGTGCCCAACCTTTAACTTAAGTTGTGAACATTATTCAAGACTAACTAAAGAATTGTGTCTACCATATACATATCCAGATGTACGAACAATTCTTCTTTTCCCATAGTCTTTAGACCTTATGATTATTTACTTTGACAATTATAATATTAAACTATAAATGCTATACGATTTGTTAAACCAGAAATCACTTTATTAATATGAAAAAGATTGTTAATTACAACATTACACTCTTGCTATTGAGCATAATCCTAACACATTTGGGGTATTGTAAGCGGGGTTGAGTCCGTCGAACTCGGGATTAATTTGAGGGGGAATAGGAGTAGAAGGCTGATTGGATCCAAATCGATCTTCAATGAACTGCTGAAAAGTCACATCGTCGGCAATGACAGCATCACCAATGTGTTGCAAGAAGTTTTCCACGTGACCCTTTCCTCTATTCACATTTCTTGAACCATCTCCCCCACTTCCACTTCCACTTGCCATTGAAAAATTAATTATAATATAATATAGATATATGTAAAAAAAATATTGTTGGAATAATGATGGTAACAAAGTAAAAAAAATAGATGATTGAAAAAAAAAATATTGTTGGAATAAGACTATAAGAGTGGTGAGCAAGTAAAAAAAAAAATATATGATGGTAAAAAATATAAGAAATAAATATTGTATGCTAGAAAAAAAAAAAAGAATAAATTTTTTTTATATGATAATGATATGAGAATTAAAGAAAATTGTAAATGTAGAGAGAATTTGGAATTTGAGATTGAGAGAGATATATGAATGAAAAAAAATATATTGTTTGAATAAGAGTGGTAACCAAGTAAAAAAAATAAAATATATGATTGAAAAAAAAATATATTATTGGAATAATAGTGGTAAAAAATAGAAGAAATAAATATTTTATGCTAGGAAAAAATATATAATAAATTATTTATACATGAAATGAGAAATTGAGAATTAAAGGAAATTGTAAATATTGAGAGAATTCGGAATTTGATATTGAGAGAGAATGAGAGAAGTTGAGAGTTGAGAGAGTGAGAAAGGTGTGAAGGAAAATAGAGTGGTGGGGGGTATTTATAGTTTGGAAGAAAGGGGTGGGTTTGCAAATAGATAAAATTTAAGGTTTAAAAAAAAAATTGGAGGCTGCCGTTGGGACTGGGCTGACCGGTCAGAACGGTCGTCTAGGCCACCCAGTGCCCAACTGCTCAATTTGAAAAAAAAATTTCAAAAATTTTGCCACGTATCAGTGGCTGATTGGTTAATTTTTTATTTTTTTTTTCCCTTTCAACCGTTGGAAAGTAACCAGCCGTTGGATTTGCTCAGACGCTGCCACGTGGCAGCGTCTGATTGGCTAATTTTTTTTTTTTAAAAAAAACAAAACCGGCGGTTTACCGTTGACGAAACCGACGGTTTTATCCGGTTTTCGACGGTTTCTGGAAGGTTTCCGACCGGTTTTCGGCCGGTTTTCTCTATTTTCAAAGACGCTGCCACGTGGCAGCGTCTAATTGGATATATATATATATATATATATATATATATATTTTTAATTAATGCAAAACCGGCGGTTTAACCGAAACCGCCGGTTTTGGCTGGTTTTCTACCACCCAAAACCGAAACCGAAACCGAAATCGAAACCGAAACCGGGATTTTCGGTTTCCTTCTGGTTTCAAAACCGACGGTTTCGGTTTTCGGTTTTCGGTTTTCGGTCCGGTTTTGACCGTACGGTTCCGGTTTAACCGCGGACAAAACCGACGGTTAACCGGAACCGTGGTCACCACTAGTCGTTACCCTTTGGTGGTTGTTTAGACAATTAGACCTGAAATCGCGGGCTAAACGCTGATTTTTCGGAGCTGATAGACATGCTGATTTTTCGGTCTATGATGACTCTCTTTGAGTTGGTCTTTTCTGACTGACCCTTTGGACTCTCCTATGGCTTTTTGGAATTGGGCTTGTTTTGCCTCATATTCTGAACCTAACCATAATTTTTGACCTCTACAATTTAATCAATTAAAAGCAAAACAAAAAACAAACAAAAAAACTTCAATCCATCAATCCACTAAAGTAATTAAAAATATCTGGTGAGAATATGAGGATGTCATCAATGTAGAAAGAATAAAAATAAAAAATAAAAAAAAAAGTGCAAACTCCACCAAATTATCAACCGCGTTATAAATTGATGGAGTCCACGTGGTTTTGGTGGTTGCAACCAATATTCTTCCCGTTCCAGAACAATTCCAACCAACTCACCAAAACATCAATTTGGTGTAATACCAAGTCCAATGTAATAACCAAATCTCAACTCTCCAAAAGAAAAAAAAAAAATTGGTGCAGCTATTCTGGCGTGTTACTTTAGCTACACCAAACCTTTTTTAATTTTTTAAAAATGTCACATCAATCTTTTAAAAAATTTTAAAATTTTTTAATTTAACTATCTTATACTTAATTATAAAATATATGTATTTAAAAAAATATATCGTAAAATGATACTAATATTGATATACATATTTAATTTAATTAATTTACTTATTAATTATATATTTAACCAATATAAAATTTGATAATAATTTAAAGATTTATTGGAAAAATATTCTTTAAAAATACTCTTTAGGTGTAAAATTTTGTGTGGAACATTGAAATGGAAAAAAATTTAGTATAAGCATATTCTCCCAAGATTCACCAAATTGGTGTAAAATTTGATTTTATACACTGGAGATGCTCTTAGACCATGTATTTTTTTTTTTAACCATAATATAACAACTCAAATTTCTGACTCAATTTTATAATTTTAATATCTCAACCACTTATTTGTTCATATGTTTTTTAATCCAATAGTTAAGATATTGAAATCATAAATTTGAGTCATAAATTTAAATTAATATAGTCTGACCATATATATATATAATTTATTTTGTTTTTCCACTTTAAGTGAAGCTATTAGAACCCTTCCATTGACCTATTTATGCTCTATTTTTTAATGTTTTGATTTAATTATATAAAATTAAATAGTTTTATTAAATTTATTTATTTATCTCCAAAACTACTAAGTTATTTATTTGTTAAACTTAATATACCGCATTTCTATTATAAATAAATAAAATAAAAGAACTCCGCTTGTCTCATTCACGACTTTTTTTCTTCTTCTTATTTCTTTTCCAAACCTCTCTTATTTCTGTTTCCAAATCTCTCTCACCCATGTCTGCTATTCTCTGTACTTTTTGTTTTTAAAGTCCTGTACCTTATATTTTACACACGGCCCATAGTCCCATATCAAATCTTCATATCGATTTTTCTCTCTTAATTTCTTGTACTAACATCCAGCCATCCCTTCGAAGCTTTTATTTTTTTGGTACGGATATTGACACTCATAAATATGATAATTACACCCATATTTATAAGTACATTCATGTCTAAAATTTAAAATTAAAACATTAATAGAAACACCCATCTTAATGCCAATAGTACCCTTATTTAAATGAATGTTTTCATTTTTATACAATTTATTTATAAGTTATTTACACACCCAATTTTACAAATGCACATCTCCTACACAAATTTTTAAACATAAATTGACGGATTTTTCTCCATCAAAACTGGATAAAGAACAGAAAAATTATACAAAAGAAAGAATAAGAATGAACAGAATACAAGTTGCAAGGAAAGAGAGCATCATCAACTAATCGAAAATCGATTAAAGAACAAAGTAAATCCTCAATTTATCACATATCAGTATCAAGTATCAACCATCATTGGTGCGCATATAATGGTCTTTGTCTTGTTGTATACTTTACATTGTTATTTTGCTCGACTTAGAATTTTCCATGCCATTATTCACTTATCAGTATCAAGAGTTCCCCAACCATCAGGGTTGAAACTTCAAAGAGGCAGATTAGTTGCACTCTTCAGACATCAGGGCTTGCAACATCAAATATTTAGAGTAAATTGTTCTATAATTGGTTTTAATATCAGATTTAGTAAATACTAAAATCAATGAGATTATGAAATTTTGTCAAAACAAAATATATTCTCGGAGGGGTCTCGAAGCCCCTTTGATGATGGTATAGGGCTTCTCCTTAGATGCTAGGAAGGTTGGGACTAAGGACATTAGGTCTCCAAAGGCTAGGAGCTGATTCAGCTCACCTCCGCTCATCGGCCACCACATGCGAAATGACTGCAGGTGATGATTAGGTCCACCTTTCCCCTTACCCTAAGTAAGACGGATCCTACATCTGCATGCACCTTCTGCAATTAGCTCAACCAAGATTTTATTACTTTAAGTTTTATCTGTTAGAAATTTTTATCAGATTCAGATTCATTAACATATGCCCAATTAGCCTTTTCAAGCACTACGTTGATCTTTTGTTCTTCTCCTTCTTAATAAAGTTTAGGGGTTTAAAAAAATAGAATTAGGGTTATTATTATTATTATTTTTTTTTAATAAAGTGATGCAGTTGAAGATATGAGTGTAATTAATGGGTGTAAATAGTATTTTTTTATTTTTATTTTTAATTAAACTAATTTGTCCTTATTGGTAAATTCCTATTGAGATATTTTTGTAATTAAATTTTTTATTAAAATATGGGTGTGCTTAACATTTTTATGGGTGTCAATATCGGCTCCCCTTTTTTTTTTTCATTCATAATATCATATTAGGGAAAGGAAAATGCTTGGGTACTGACTGGTCAGTATCCAAGTATATTGACCACCCAATGGGGTGTTGCCACGTGGCTAAAACTCTTTCACTTTTTACATTTTTCTCTTTGCTTTGGGTTATATGGCAACCAACCATTGGGTTGATCAATACCTTGGGTACTAACCGGTCAGCACCCAAGTGTTGTCCTTAAGGAAAAAAGAAAAAATCTCTCTAGATCTCTTAGGAAGTGTTTACTAATTAGGAATCATTCTTGGGAAAGAGAATTAAGTTCTGCTTCTGAAATTCCTGTGTTTACTAAATTTGTGGGGAATTAAGTTCTATGGACCTCACACACATATCAAGAATTAAGTTCCAATTCATGTATTTTTACTAAAATTTCCCAATTTTTTTTAAATATATATAAAAATAAACCGCAAAGTATTTTAGAAAAAAAAAAAAATGAACCGCAAAGTATTTCAAAAAAAATGAACCGTGAAGTATAAAATAAAATGTAAACTATTGACTTGATTATATATATATATATATATATATATATATATATACAGATTTTCTATTATAAGTTCTTCATGACAATAAATATATCAAGACGAAGAATGTGGACTACTGGACTTACATACTTTGACTCAAAGTGTATGTACTTGTCAAAACTTCTTTATAATCTATGGTCTACATTTTTCATCCTGATATATTTATTGCCAGGACGAATTGATAATAGAAGACTGTATATATATTAAAAAAAAAGATAGTTTGATAAAAAAATAAAATAAAAAAATAAAATAAAAAACACTACAGTGCGGCAAATAAAAAAAATGTGAACCAGCAGTTCAGCACAAAGTCATGCTGCTTTTGCTTTGAATTTATTTTATTTTTCTCTTAAAAAAAAAACTTTATTTTATTTATTAGTTGTACTTATACATCTCCCATATGTATATATAAGGCTATTTTTTATATACAATGATATTTTTGTAATGAACTTTGTATAAATTTGATTACATTTCTAATGCTTAAAAAGTTAGTAAACACAGAAAGGGAATTTAGCAACTTAATTTTGATTCTCTTCCATTCCCTTTTTGGTGGAACTTGATTTCGATTCCACTCATTCCTGATTAGTAAATGCGTTATTTATAACTTCAACTAGAATTTGAGTTTTTATTATAGGAGTTGTATGCAAGAAATAAAACAAAAAAGAATTTTAGAGTTTAAAGCGATGATATATATATATATATATATAAGTAAATATCTTATTTGCGGATGTGAGGTTTTATTAGAATTCATGTTGTAAAATAGTTATAATTGTATTGTATGACTATTTAAGTAATTTGATAAAGGATATAAATATAACATTAAACATTAAAATATGGGACATTATTAGCTCAATAGAGGGGTTTCAATAGCATCACTTTTTCATTTTTTATAATAGAGTGTCATTACACAAATATAGTGTAAAATGAAAAACACTAGATTGTAGGGAAAAACTCTCGATGGTTAGTAAAATAATAACTACATAATTGTGAAATTATTCATACATCCCTCGTATAAAAACACCAATTCACTTCCCTTTGAACAAGCAAGGGAGACAGTGGAGCAAGCAAATTAAAGAGAGGGAAACGTATGTTTAGGGTTTAGAAAATGTTGAAATTGGGAGTCATTAGAAGAAGATCTTGGTTGGAGAAGTATGTTTAGGGTTTAGAAAATGTTGAAATGTATGTGAGGTTTGAATATATTTTTTTGGGTCGTGACTTTGAATTTGGGATGATTTTGGATGGTTTAGGGTGGAGTTTAGAAACAATTTGAATATGAAAAAGTGAAGGGAGCTGATCTTGACATCCATAAATATGATAAGCACACCCATATTTTAATAAAAATTTTAATTACAAAAATATCCCAATAGGAATTTACCAATAAGGACAAATTAGTTTAATTAAAAATAAACAAAATACTATTTACACCCATTAATTATACCCATATTTTCACCTATATTACTTTATTAAAAAAAAACCCTAATTTAACCTTAATTCTATTTTATTTTTTTTAAAGAATGAGAAAAACAGAAGTTCAATGGAACCAAAAATTCATAGAGCAGTCTACAGGATTGAGTCGCCACAAAAACTAGTGGTGTATATATAAAAAGGAAATTGAGAAGAATAAAGGAAATTAAATTTGAAGATTTTTAGTAAAAGAGGCATGGAATAAAAAGGACATGGTAGGTGGGAAGAGCATGAAGACACGAATGAATAGATAATGGAACTCAGTGTAAGGTAGTGGAATTGCCATGGGTCTTAATCTTCTCTCCATACAATAATATTAGTGCATGTCAAAATTAAAGCTTGTCTATTTCCATGCCTCTTTTGGCCCTAAGATCATGTGCTCATAATAATCCCATTGAATATGACTTAAACCATAATCTAACTTAGAGACCACCACATACATTCTATACAAAGTGATTACTTCAATCCCTCAATTTTGATATGTACCAACTACTATAACTTCTCATTTACCAGTCGAATTCGAAAATCAATATACTGGATGACCGGCCAATTCCATTCAAACTTATAACAAGTTTAATAGGGTTTAGCTGTAATTTCTAATTAACATGGTACCAGAACACTATAATTTTTAAAATTGGGTATTCATAGAATCTGGAAGTTGGAGAACTTAAAAATTTATCATTTGTAAAATTGGGTGTGTTAATAACTTATGAGGGGTTATAAACAAATTGTATTATAATGAAAACACTCATTTAAATAAGGGTACTATTGGCATTAAGATGGGTGTTTATAGTAATGTTTTAATTTTGAGAGCTTCTTTTGACAATTCAAAATTTTCTTTTTACACTTCTTTTTTAAAAACACTCCATTCTCAAAATTTAAATTTTAAAAAATTCTAAAGACACTTCATTTTGTTACAAGATTATCCTTTTTATCTTTTTTGAATTAAATTATTAAAAAAAGAAATTATCTCTCATAAGTCATTAGATTAATTATTACATATTAAATACTCTCTCCTAAATTTTTAATTACCATATTAAACTCTCTCCCCTCTAATAAATATCTCTAATTTTCTATCTCCATTCTTTCACAAGCAAGACTAACAGTTAAGGAAAAAAAAAAAAAAAAAACTTACTAATAAGCTTGAAGGAACCATATGTATGTATATATTAAAAAAAAATCGAAATATGAAAATGTTTTTTGTTACTCTTGTAGGTATGTGATTGCCTAGAGAACTTTAATTCTTTCATTAGTTTTAGAAATTCTGAGTTTAATCGAATTTAGTTGAAACAATTCAAGCTTTCATATATATATATATATATTTTGAAAACTGACTTTTTAATATATATATATATATATATATATGATATATATGTATATATATTTTAATGGAGAGAGATTAATCAGGAGAGAGTGTTTAATATGGGGGAAATGGTGGAATCTGTCACTATTTTAAACTGATTTGGTGAGAATGTCAGTGGTTTAATAAGTTAAGTTTAAAAGGCACCTATTATGGTGAACTACCAAAATTGCCCTTAGTTAATGATTTATGTTATTCTCTTTGGTCTTGTCTCTGTCCACACTTGCAACAAAAACGTCAGTAAGATTTAACTCAGTTCAACTCTCGTCTCTCTACAAATAAAAGTTCAAGGTGTTGCCCCGACTTTCTTCTTCAGTAAAATAAGGTAATATTTCTTGATCCTGCTTGTTTGAATATTTCGAGCATTTTAGTATTTTGTTAAACTGAAGCCATTGTTATAATGTAAGAACTTTTCATTTTATTTTCGAGCCTTTTTGAAACAATTCGTGCTTTTTTGCTCATGAATCGAGCCTTTTTGAAAAAAAAATCGTGCCTTTTTGGTCATGAATCGTGCCTTTTTGAAAAACCTGTGGTGCCTTTCTGAAAAAAAAATCGAGCCTTTTGGCTAAGAAATCGTGCCTTTTTGAAAAAAATCGAGCCTTTTGGCTAAGAAATCGTGCCTTTTTGGTCATGAATCGTGCCTTTTTGAAAAACCTGTGGTGCCTTTTTGAAAAAAAAATCGAGCCTTTTGGCTAAGAAATCGTGCCTTTTTGAAAAAAATCGAGCCTTTTGGCTAAGAAATCGTGCCTTTTTGGTCATGAATCGTGCCTTTTTGCTAACAAATCGTGCCTTTTGGAAAAACCTTTCGTGCCTTTTTGCTCATGAATCGTGCCTTTTTGCTAAGAAATCGTGCCTTTTTGGTCATGAATCGTGCCTTTTTGCTAACAAATCGTGCCTTTTTGAAAAACCTTTCGTGCCTTTTTCAAACAAAATCGTGCCTTTTTGAAAGAAAATCGTGCCTTTTTGCTCATGAATCGTGCCTTTTTGAAAGAAAATCGTGCCTTTTTGAACTGAAATCGTGTCATTTTTAATGGTTTGTGATTATTAATTTGACAGCCTCATGAATCGGGTTAGAATAGTAATATCTTACAACGGTCGATGGGAGCAGTTACTCGACGGAAGTCAGAGGTTCGTTGGATCTGATAACCGAGGAATGTATGTGTCAAAGAATTTGACTTACGATGAATTGGTGTCGATCGTGCATACTATTGTGAACTATGATGTAAGCAAATACAACGTTGATTTGTCATCAATATCAATGGTTCCTGGCAGTACGTGTCGCACATTTATAAGCAATGACGACGATGTCCAGTTTATGCTAGGGGAAGATCGAGTGATCCCTCAAGTATGTGTCAGTCTTATTGAGCGGACAGCTGGAGATGTGTTAGGGAATGATATTCCTCCTCCTGAAAATACCCTACAATTTGGATCCTTTAGTGGTAGCAACCAAGCGTTCACCCAAAGGAGTGGCAACGAAGGTGGGACAAACATGTTTGGTGTACCACAAGTTGTGGTCGACCATGCAGATGCGACTGAGACTCAATTTGGTGATGTGTTTGGTTGTCGAATTGAGCAGTATGATGCGCAGTACAATGAGCAGAACAATGACAATTACCCGAACCATGAGGTGGATAATGAGGCAAATAATGAACATGTTGATGATTTGCAAAATGCGGATGAAGAGCATGCACATATGCAAACACATGGTAGACGTGTAGAAGGAATTAGTGGCACTGCACCACCAGATATGCCTGGGACTTCCGAGGTCCGTTATAATGTGACAACATCTGATTCTGTTAATGCGACAACTTGGGTTATTCCGGGAGCAAATTCATACTCGTTTGGTACTGGTAGAAGCAGCACCTTGGAAGCTCAAGAACCGAGAACAATGATATATAAGGGTCAATTTTTCCCGAGTAAAAAGGATTTGAAGAGGCTAGTTGGCGATTTTGCGATGCGTAAGAACTTTGAATGGAAGGTGAAAAGGTCCAATAAGACAACTTTACATCTGGTTTGCATCATTGACGACTGTACGTGGAAATTAAGAGCGGTGAGGAGAGAAGAAGGGACTTACTTTCAAGTCAGAAGTTTTGTCAACGAACACACCTGTCCCTTGGAGGAGATTCACCGTCGCCATCGACAAGCTAGTGCAGTCACAATCGCAGAAGTTGTTGCACCTAGACTTCAACAAGCCGATGGTCGTCTCATGCGTCCGAAGGACATAATCGCCGATATGAAAACAATGTATGGCATCCAAATCATGTACAGTAAGGCACATGATGCCCTGCAATATGCATTGTCATTGACCTATGGAACGCATGAAGAAAGTTTCCAACTGCTGCCATCTTTTGCATACGTTCTGGAACAACAAAATCCAGGCACAATCACAGACTTACAGTGCGCAAATGATGGTAAATTCCTTTACTTTTTTATGTCGTTAGGGTCCTCAATTAGAGGTTTTCGGAGGTGTATGCGTCCTGTGATTGCAGTTGATGGTACCCATTTGAAGGGAAGATTCGGGGGTACAATGTTTGTGGCAACTGCACAAGATGGAAACGAACAGGTGTATCCAATTGCTTTTGGGTACGGTGACTCAGAAAACAACCTTTCATGGGAGTGGTTTTTGGAGTGCTTGAGAGGTGCCCTTGGTCATATAGATGATCTGGTTTTCATTTCCGATCGTCATGCAAGCATTGAAACAGGGATTTCTAAAGTGTTCCCTTATGCAACCCATACCATATGTTGCTAGCATTTTGGTGAAAATATGAAGAAGCGATTCCACAGAAAAGATATTGCCGACATAATGGATAACGCTGCTAGGTCGTACTGTGAAATCCAATACGATCGCCACATGGAGGAGTTACGTAGGCTGCACAAAGGTGCATACGATTATGCCATTGATGCCGGTCCACACAAGTGGTCCCGTGTTCATTGCCCCCAAAGAAGGTACAGGTTGATGACCACAAATGTTGCAGAGTGCATAAACTCATGCCTAAAATTTGCACGGCAACTGTCATTGATGACACTGGCAGAGTTCATTCGGAATATGCTACAAAAGTGGTTCCACGATCGTCATACAAATGCACGTTCAATGCGTCATCGATTGACCGACGCAGCACATCTTGTGATCCTTAAACGTGTCGAGAAATGCGGTTATATGACCGTAAATGCAGTTGACTGGAACATATTTTCCGTCAGACACAAGGGAAAACAATGGACGGTTGACTTAGCCCGGAAGACATGCACATGCAACAAATTCCAAATGGACTTTTTACCATGTTCACATGCACTCGCAGCGGCAAGGTATATGACTCCGTCCATTTATTGCTTTATAGTACCCAAACGTGAATCTAACTGTGTTCATTGTTGTAGGGAGCGGAACGTGGATTTCACATCTCTATGTGCGGACTACTACAAAAGGGAGACACTAATTGATGCATACTCGGTTCCTATCATGCCTGTTGGTCATCCTTCTTCATGGGTAGTGCCATCCGACATCACATCACGGGTGGTTTTAAATCCAAGGGCGAAGAGACAATCCGGTCGCCCGATGGAGGGTCGACATGTCTCGTCTTCGGAGAGGATAACCACACAGTCGTGTAGAAGATGTGGACAACCAGGACATAACAGCAGGAAGTGTTCCAACCCGCCTATGGTTAATGAAGGTCCCAGTACTATTGTACCTGAACAATACCGTCGCAAGTGTAGCATCTGTCATTCAACTGGACACAAAAAACAAACGTGCCCTCTGAAGGACTCTATCGTGGAATGAATGGAGTCTTATAAGAGGAGACTTGACCCCACGTCATAAATGCTGTCATGGAAGCGATTGAAGGGATGAGAGTTGCATTGGGTGCTGCTGTTGTGCTAAACTACTGTCTGTAGTGGCTTTTCCATCCTGGTCCCTATATATTGGCGCTCAAGATGCTGTTGTGACTGCTTATCCAACACTAGACGACAAGCATAATAACATATACAGTAGGCCAGAGTTAGTGATGTTTATTTGAGTGCAACGAGTTTCAGCTAGAGAGGACAAAAAGACGAACGATGCAATCATGTTAGGGCTTATGTTTTAGACATGTGTTTTAGATTTTAGCTGCTGTAGTTTATTTATTTCCTCAAGTCACCATACCAGTTGATATACTCATATATGGTATTTTTTAACTTTGTGTATGCTTTGATATATGTTCATATTTTAGAAATATTTTATGTTCGAAATTTTTTTTTAATTTAGTTGAACTTTGAACTGCAAACAACTTGAAATAAAAAAATAATAATTTCATTAACAACAGCTCTGTTTTGTACAACAACTACAATATCCTGGAGTTACAATAAACCTCGATGGCCATCTTTTACCGGATGATGGGCATATCGGCTTCCGTCCAATCGAACGTATCCCTGTTCGCCGTCAGGTACTCAATCATTCTCAACGTATGGGCACCACAGTTTCCCCTGCAATTAACCACATGAACAACCATTAGCATTGATACATTTCAAAACCGATTGGGATAGAATAACAACTTGAAATAGTCATACCCCAATTCCTGTTGGGGCACCCGGTCGGCTGACACGAATAACATCCGGAACGGCCCATCCTTCTTTCTGTAACTCTTGTCACCCGGTTGTCTGTTCCTGTGAAAGTGCACCGAATAGAGCTGAGAGGGTAGCAAATAGCGCAGACATGCAAACTGGGCATTCCTGTGCCTAAATGGGACCTCTCGTCTGAACGAGTCAAACACAAGAATGTGCCCAAACTGCAGATCGATGCTGGCCATGACCCAATGCATACCTCCAACGTTGCAAGGAATCAGAACCTGCAGGTGTTTCTCCAAGGTGTTATCAAAACTCGAATAAACATGGATGCAAAACTCGAATAAACACTCACAAGGTCAACATCGTGCCAAGGCCGTATCCCTAACGGGAGCTCCCCATGGACCACCGCAAGCTCATCACGGGACCATGTCTACCCAAACACGGACCAACCTGCTGGGGGTTTCCTCTCCGGACCAGTGCCGATTCTGTCCCATTGGTGATCTAACAATGTCTGAAAGAAAATTAACCGAAACGTTAGGCAGAAGATGTATGAACACATCAATGTTGAAGCGAAAACCGTATAATATTACCACTTACAAAGAATTGGGAATCCAGTATGTTGATCCTCGAACCGTATACAGTGGGGTGCAATCGCTGACGCCTCCGGATAATCTTCAAGTATGCGTCAATGTGCTGAAAATTTAAACTTGTATTGTTAGGATTCAACCATTTGTGACTGAGTTTTATAAAGACAGTTCAAGGAAGGAACATACCGTATCCTCCAACTCCATTAAGTTGGTTTGCAACCGGTGGAACCAAGTGACAGGAACACCAACTGGGTCGTGCAGATCCACATCACGTCTGCATAAGTAGGGAAAAAGTTACATAATACTGACTTACATATTTGTCGAAAAAAACTATAAACAGAATGTAATACTTACAATTCCCCCGACGTGCTCCTCTTGTAGTCTTCGTACGCCGCAAGCTGTTCAGGATGTACCAGTCCATGTGGATTCCATACATGTGCCGGCGGCGGCATCACCCGTGCCCTCTTTGGTTGACAGGGGTCTGTGTATGGGCTCCGTTCCATCCAACCTCGACGTCGAATCCGGTCTCCACGCCTTAGGGGTGGGGGAGTCTGTTCCGGATCATGGGGATCGGTGCGGGCTGAGGAGGAACTCGGTCCCCGTTCATCGACCTGTGACCGTGGAATCCGAAGAATCAAATCTCTCCTCGAGGAACGCCCAGAGGGGTCGACTGTGCTCTGGTCTATCGGAGGTCGCCGCTCGCTGGGATTGACTGGATGGGTACGCTGCGACGTGCGGTCAATGGATAGCTCCTGGATATCGACAGGATCATGCAGCAGCTGTGATGAGCGGTCTGGGGTGACTGCCTGCGACGGCCTATGCTCCAATAATGCTGTCTCTGTATCGCCGGGGACCGCCGGTTGTCCAAGTGCATCTGGAGCATCTGGAGCCTGCTGCTCAGGTACTGTGTCTGTAGTATGGGCCTCCCTATGTCTGGTCCCTGACCCTGTCTCATCATGATCAGTACCTGTCCTGCCTGTACTGAATGCTCCATCATAGTCATGAGGTGGTAGGTCATAGAATGGTGGATCCTCCTCCACACGCCCCTGCGACGGGGGACTCTGCGATGACGGGCCATGCGACGTCGGACCCTGCGACGACGGACCCTGAGAAGTCGGACCCTGTAGCGTCCGAATCATAGCCACCAACTCCTCATGCTGTGAATTTCTTTTCTCTTCATTCTTTTGGATAGCATCCATGACATCCGTCCGTAATGTTCGGACAGCATCCATCACTTCTGCTAATTTCTGCTCCCAGCCCTGAAAGGATTGCAGACTCTGTCAGTACTAAAACTATTAAGTCAATGGAAAGTAAATCATGCGGTTAAAAAAACGGCTTATGTACCTGTGGATGCTCTTCAACGCCTTCAGGTTGCTGACCTTCAGGTGCAGGCCGTCTGGGCAATGTGAATCGTACCCGCCTACGCCTCACGGGAATAGGACTGCAAGCCTCCGGGTCTGAATCACTAGGTCTAGGTCGTGGTTGTCTGAGTTGACTGAAAGGTATCCGCCTAGACCTCGTGGGACTCTCACTACCAATGTCAACCTCCGGCTCTGAGCCCTCCAGATCAGAAGGTCCAGAATACTGAGGATCCATATCACTAGGTCCGTAATATGAATCCTCTGTATCACTGGGTCCGGTAGTCCTATGTCGATCGGGAACCGGGTGGTCACGAGGTAAATCTACGGCATCGTCATCATATAGACTGCCTCCCAGGTCTATGCCTTCGTAGTACCGTTGACGCCTCTCAGCCTCCGTAGGCACCAATTCAGCCCGAGCAAACATCTGCAATCGGAGTTATATCATTGTAATTGCAAACATACTGAAAATAATAAACATTAACAACATCAATACTTACCCTTTCAGTGAAAATCTTATCCAGCGTTTTCCCCCGCGGTCGCGCAGTCAACTCCCATTTCAGAATACGTGGAGGGGGTAGCTCGATTACCCTGCGTTCCCCACATTTGTGCTTATTGCTGCTAAGATCCGGGATAACCTCAAAAGCAAATATCTGCATAATAGATAACACATTAGTGAAATAAAATATTTTCTATTAAAGTACGGCTGCAAATTATAAATTCTCACCAATAATGCGTGCACTAGACCGTATATGTTATACGTCTCAGTGGTGTTATCCGTGGCTTGTTCTTGCTGTCGTTGTTCGGACCGCTGCCGTGGACCATCCAAAGCATGCTTTAAACCAGATATGGTCTGCCTATACACGTATGCGCCCCACGGGAACGCATCAAAAGCGTCCAAGTCCTCAACTAGCTGAAACTGCCATAATGGAATTTTATATCTCTCGTCCACCCCCATCAGTATCCAGTTCAGCAAAAACAATAATGACAGCTTCACCGCATCGTACTGCTGCTCAAAAACACCACTCCGCAGCACTGCTTTCAGGTCTTCATTCTCTACGACTCGACCCTGAAAGTATCGGTCGTGTATGCCATTTTGTACCATCTCATAACTTGCTGGGTCGGGAATGATTCCGAACTTCAATCCGGTGATTACACAAAACTCAACCTTCGAGAACCGGACCA
This sequence comes from Acer saccharum, assembly GCA_030490815.1. Lineage (NCBI taxonomy): Eukaryota > Viridiplantae > Streptophyta > Magnoliopsida > Sapindales > Sapindaceae > Acer > Acer saccharum. The sequence goes on from CM059867.1 coordinate 1,227,859, forward strand.
TATGCTTACCCAACAAAAATCTAATCTCATCTCATCTTCCGGGCCGTCGTGATTCAACTCGCGCAACAGCATCCGATGGACAATTCCAGCTGAAAAATTCATCTCCTGATGCATGTCAAGTAAATGACCGAAGCAAGACTCAGTAAACCGACGACGGTCTTCCATCCGAAGAAGTTCAGGTACACTTTCAAGTGCGTTGTGGACATCTGTAATGTCATTCACATGGTCATGCCGAATAATTTTTCCCTGGAACCATTCTCCCACAGGGATTTTCAGGAAATCCTTCAGATTCACCCTCTGCATATTCACAAAAAAAAAAAAAACATAAGTACAAAAAGGCACGATCACAGTTCAGAAAGGCTCGAATACAGTACAAAAAGGCACGATCACAGTACAAAAAGGCACGATCACAGTACAAAAAGGCACGATCACTATACAAAAAGGCACGACCACTATACAAAAAGGCACGACCACTATACAAAAAGGCACGATCACACTATAAAAAGGCACGATCACTATACAAAAAGGCTCGATCACTATACAAAAAGGCACGATCACAGTGCAAAAAGGCACGATCACACTACAAAAAGGCACGATCACTATACAAAAAGGCACGATCACTATACAAAAAGGCACGATCACAGTGCAAAAAGGCACGATCACTATACAAAAAGGCACGATCACTATACAAAAAGGCACGATCACAGTGCAAAAAGGCACGATCACAGTGCAAAAAGGCACGATCACAGTACAAAGTTCAAAAAGGCAAGATTACAATACAAAAAGGCTCGATTACAAAACAAAAAGGCACGATTACAATACAAAAAGGCACGATTACAAAACAAAAAGGCACGATCTCAATACACAAACGCTCGATTACAATACACAGTTTATAAAGGCACGATTACAACACAAAAAGGCTCGATTACTATACCAAAAGGCTCGATTACAAAACATAGTTCAAAAAGGCACGATTACATCACAAAAAGGCTCGATTATATCACAAAAAGGCACGATTACATCACAAAAATGCTCGATTACAATACACAGTTCAAAAAGGCACGATTCAACTACAAAAAAGGCACGATTCAACTACAAAAAGGCACGATTCAACTACAAAAAGGCACGATTCAACTACAGAAAGGCTCGATTCAACTGCAAAAAGGCTCGATTCAACTGCAAAAACCTAGATCTTCATCGTTTTCAAACAAATTTTTTTCCAAAAATAAAACCCTAACCCTAACCTGATCTTATTCGAAAAAGAGAATGAATATGCTTACCTCACTCCTTCTGCTTCGCCGTTCAACTCTCGTCGACATAGCTACTGTTCCGGTGGTTCACCGTCGGATTTTGGTTCTGGTGTCCGTCCGTTTCTCTGTCAAAGCTTTTTCTTTGAACGTTTGAAAAAACTCACAAAGCGACAAATGAAGGGTATTTTTGTCTGGTGACCGTAAATGGTGCCTTTTAAACTTAAGTTAATAAGTTGGTGACTTTTCCCCAAAAGGCACCCCATTAAGTGCTATTTAAATTTCGAGCCCATAACATAATTAGAGAAGAGAGTTTAATACATAATATTTAATCTAATAATTTAGGAGAGATATTTTTTTTTAATAATTTAATTAGTTTGGAGTGTCTTTAATTTTTTAATTTTTTTTGTCCTGTTTAGTAATTTTTTTTTTTTTTTTTGAACCGCCAAACTTTATAGCAAAGGCCAAGCCTGAAAACAGCAAACACAAAAGCCACAGCAAAACCCCCTACAAACCGAAGAGGGGAGCCAAGGCACAAGAACAAGAGATGTAAAAACAACCCACACTAAGGACCCCAGCAGACCACACAACAACCCCAAAACAGAGAGGGGAAACACAAGCAGACAAAACACAAAAACTAACATCAGTTACCCTCCCAATTGATGAAATCACCTTCCAAGCTAGAACCCATCTTAGCAAGATTATCCGTAAAAGAATTCGTTGACCTTGGATTGAAGGAGACCACCGAACCGCCTAAGAATTCCAGACAGCTGCGGATGTCGTAGACCATGTCAACATACTTGAGATTACCAAAAATGAAATCGTTAATCCAAGAAACCGCCGCCTTAGAATCGCTAATAAAGACAATCTCCCTACCAATCATTGATGGGTTTAAAGAGCAAAGGGAGGTAGCCTTTTCAATGGCCATCAACTTAGCTTCATTAGAGTCACGAATTCCTACATATGGAGAAAACACACACAAAATCTTGCCTCTGCTATCCCTCAAAACCCCACCAATACCTGCATGGCCAGGCTTTCCACGAGCAGAGCCATCGACGTTAAACATTAACACACTGCTAGCTGGTGGAGTCCAGACTTCTGTGTTGTTCCGCCTAGGCTTTAGAGTCTCAGCACAGCACTCTTTCAAATTCAACAGGATATATGTGATGGGATCTGCTGATCCTTTGCCAAAGAATTTAAACCACCAAGCTACCTTCAACTTAACCGCATCAATAGCTAAAGAAAACTCCGCCTCTTCGTTCTTGAAAACCTTGCGATTCCTCGCTTCCCAAATAGACCAAGACACAGCAAAAATAGCGAATTCCAGGCCCTCCTATAGCTGCTAGAAGGACATAGAGCAGCCCATTCCCCTGCCCATTCCACCACAGACTTGTTGGAGCAGCTACTAACATCCCACCACGACATACATGTCGCCCACAATCTCCAAGCCCACCTACAATGGAGAATGAGATGGTTTATCGATTCTGTCTCAGAATCGCACATTGGACACATGCCACTCACATTGAGAAGAATACCAAACTTGTGCAGAATTTCGCCCATCGTGACTCTACCTTTCAGAAGTTGCCACACAAAAAACTCCATCTTAGGAGGGCACACTCCCTGCCAACTAAATTTATCAAGCCAAGAAACAGTAGAGGAAGAATCATCCAGCATTTTACCAAAAGAACTAACGCTGAAAACCCCTTTGGAACAGAAAGTCCAAGCAAGAGCATCCGCAACATTTCTGCGCATTCTAATGCTGTCTAAAACAGCACAGAAACAACACCATTGATTTAACTCCCAACCAAATAAGCTTCTCCTCAATTGAACATTCCACACCCAACTCGAATCCACCCAGTCACCGAAGGAACAAATAGGGCCATTCTTCACAGAAGCAAGAGCAAAACTTCTGGGAAAGGAGTCCTTGAGAGAGAAAGAGTCCTTTAGTAATTTTAGTTTAGGTTAAAATTGTCATTAATAAAAAAAATTCAATTTGGAGTGTGAATAGATAATTTGTGAATTGTAAGGAGAAGCTCTCTTTATTTTAAATTTTAGACATGGGTATACTTATAAATATGGGTATAATAAACTTTCTAAGCTCAGTCCGAGACTTTCTAAACACTGTCCAAGCCTTTGTAAAGTTATGTAAAAGGCTCGGTCAGTTCATTAAAAGGCTCGGGCACTATATAAAAAGTCTTGGAGATACAAAATTAACAACAACAAAAAAAAAGATTGTTAAAAAGGCTCGAAAAAGTCTCAGACAGTTAAGTAAAAGGCTCAGGTAGTTCATTAAAAGGCTCGGACACTCTATAGAAAGTCTCGGAGATACAAAATTAAAAAAAAAAAATTGTTAAAAAGGCTCGGGCAGTTAAGTAAAAGGCTTGGGTAGTTCATTAAAAAGCTCGGACACTATATAGAAAGTCTCGGAGATACAAAATTAACAACAACAAAAAAATGATTGTTAAAAAAGCTCGGACAGTTCATTGAAAGGCTCAAACACTATATAGAAAGTCTCAGAGATACAAAATTAACAAAACAAAAAATGATTGTTAAAAAGGCTCGGGCAGTTAAGTAAAAGTCTCGGATATTACTCACAAATGCTCGGATACAACTAACAAAGGTTCGAACATAATTTTTTTTTAATGTTCACATAAAAGGCTCGGGTAGTTCATAAAAAAGCTCGGGAACTGATTAAAAAGGCTCAGAAACTATTTACAAAGGCCTAGAGTTTCGTTGGTTTCCTATTTCTGTTTCCATTTTGCCTTTCATTGTATGAATTTTGTTATTCATAATTTGATAAGATGAGTGATCTTATGTAACTATATGAATGTCGAACTCGTTGAAGAAGAAAATGAACTTGGATTTCAGTTTACAAAGCTTTCCACTTTAAAACAGTAAGGGCATTTTTGAAAGTCACTTACTTTGGTGTCTTTTAAACTTAAATTATTAAAGTGGTGATAGTCTTACAATACCAACTCAAAAAAGTGACAAAACCCACTATTTCCACGTTATATTATCTGGTACAGAACCTTTATAATGTAAACTTATTCAAAAAACCCTAGTTCAAGCTATCATGATTTTATAATTAGGTTGTGAAAGGATTGACGGGCCGTAAAAGCTTCAATCAAAACTTCTTAAATAAGTATTGCATTATAAATGTGTGTACAGGATAACAATTAATATTCTTAGTTTTAGCTAGGTTCAAGATATATATTGTTTTTAAATGCTTGTACGTCTGTGATCTATATAGAAGAGTGAATATTAGTTTCGCTTCCAAGTTCTAAGAAGTAAATTGAGGGTTAATGAAGTACTTATATTTGAATGTCTTTTCTCTTTCTCATTTGTATTTCTCTCTATAAATTTCTCCCTAAAACTTTCTCTCTCTTCTCTCTACAACTTTATTCTCATAGCCGAAACTATTTCAACTATATATTATGAGCGCAATATAGCGAGTCGCACAAAAAAGGTACAGAATCTCACCTAATGATTATCAATAATTATTACAGAGTAGTGCGGAATGCGGATATTATAAAATGCCGATACATCAGAGTGAGCATCTTGTGTTTTTGCCATTTTATAAATGGTGAACATGATAATTGTTAAACAAATATAAATACAACCCTTTGAAATCAAAATTATACGGTTACAAAAATGAAAAGAAATCAAATATCAAAAATCTCCATGGATGTTAATCATCAGTCCGATCACCAAGAATTTGTAAAACAGGGTTGAAAAGCATTTTGAATGGTCGGATTCACCCATTGCTGCCTGTCCCACCAATCTTGTTCTCCCTTGATATCAATCTTATGCTCTTTTGCGCTGTTGAAATCAAGTGGAAGCTTTTCCAGCTTCGGGCATTGAATGACTTTGATCTCCTTTAGATGTCGAAATGACATGGCGTTCCAGTAGATGCTCTTCAGATTTTGCAACCGTTGGAGATCAAGAAATTCGAGTTTCGTAAATGGGATTGTTTTTCTGATCTTCTCTGGAACATCAACAATTTTTTTATCACAAAATATGTCTTTGATATTAGAGCAAGATGATACCACATGACACTTGAGGTTTGGAGCAAGAACAAGCCATGTCAAGTCTCTCAATTTTGGGCAAGAGCTTATGTTGACTGTGTGAAGGCTTCGAAAACCACGAGCTTCTCGTATACGTCCCATATCTGCTGAACAATCAAGTTGCAACTCTGCCAAACATTTGCAGTCCATAATCTTCAAAGTATCCATTTGCTTCAGGTCTACTACCAAAGCATTCAGACAATTCTGTTGGGGCAAGGATTGAATGCACAGAGATTGTGTACAATTCTGCAACTTCTTGGACTTGAAAAATGTCTCAAAAGCATGGTCACTCTTTACGGTGATGCTCAACATATTCAAATGTTGCAAACAAAGCAGTTCCTCTGTCAAAGATTCAGCACCATTAAATAGAACACTATCTTTTTGGGCTTGATTAGATGAACCACACTCCCACAATCTCAGCACTTGTAACTTTGAAAAATTAGATATCAACCGTCGTGGTATTGTCTGAAGTTGACAAGTATGCTCCAAATTCAAACATTTGAGTTCTCTCAAGGACTCCAATTCTTGTGGCAACTCTTTTATGGCGGTACATGATAGATCAAGATGTTGAAGTGAAACCAGTGTTGAAATGTTTGAAGGTAAGTTGGTCAAAGGATTGTCTGACAAGTTTAAAACTGTAAGAGAAGGCATAGATTGAAAGAAGTTGCCACTAATCATCTTTAAATTATTGCTATTGAGAAACAAAGTTTTGAGACGAGGGCACCTAGGAATCTTCGCTAGACTCTCAATTTTATTTTTGATGACCGACATCCTTCTTATGCTTTCCCATTCATCAATCTCGGGTATTTCAGTTAATTCAACCCCTGTTCGAACAAAAAAGCCTTCATTCTCTTTCTCAACTTTCGTTGCTATCCACAGAGCCATATCACGAATTACATTGTGCATCTTTACACAATTATCTTCTGCTGCTTCTAGTAAACATGCACGAACAAGATCATTGATATTGCGATATCCTTCATTTTGCATTCCATTTCTATCCTCTAAAATTCCCTCACTGATCCAGCAATCTATTAACTCTTTTCTAGAAATTGGATGATTTTCTGGAAATAAACTACAATACAAAAGACAAGATCTAATTGCATCGCTAGGCAAATGATCATAACTAAACTTCAAGAAATGAAATACCTTGTCTTCCATATCTGAAAATTCATAGGCCAATCTCTTCAGGACATCAATAGCAAGGTCCCATTCTTCAGGTGTATTTGAGCGAGACATGGCTGGAGCAATGGTAACAAGTGCAAGTGGTAGACCACCGCACTCTTCGGCCACAGTCTTTGCAAGATCAGGAATTTCATGATGACTGTTGAGAGTGCCATCTCCAACCTTACTTTTGAACAATTCCCAAGCATCCTCATGTCTCAAACACTCCACTTTGATACCTTGGTCAGCTCTCATAATGCCACAAACTCCAATGCGACGGGTTGTGAAGACTACCTTGGATTTATTTGTGGAGTCTGGAGGAGGAACACCTATTGTTTCCAAATCAACTCGATCCCAAATATCATCTAATAAGAGTGCAAACTTCTTTTGATTTAAAATCCTGAGAATATCCGTTGCTTTGTCTTCAATGCTCTTTTCTCCCCATGAACCATCAAATAGACCTATCTTTCTTCCAATTGTGTTTTGAATGTTCTCGATTTGTGGACTTCTGGACACTGTTACCTAGATAACAGTAAAATCATTTGGCATCTCACGAAATCTGTTGTTGATTTTCTTCAACAGGGTCGTTTTGCCGACTCCCCCCATTCCATATAGTCCAATAATTCCCACTTGTTCTTCAACAAGATATCTCCAAACTTCTTGAAATGTTGATTCTGAGCCAATCATAATCTCACAGGGTCTTTCATCTGGTAGATCTTCCAGTCTCTTTTCAGTCACTGGCGGAAATTGATCTCCTTCCGTCTTCAAAGCAGCCACTTCTTCCAACATTCTAGTCACTCTCTCTCCGAATCCATTGCTTGACTTCAAGTTGTTGGTACAAAAGCCTCCAAGACATAGATATTAGGTTAAACTAGAGGGATGAAAATGAATTTCACCTTTAAAAAAAATAGAGACAAGTTACGGTAAAGTCCTGTTTCAAAAAAAAAAAAAAAAAAAAAAAAAAAAAATTATGTTAAAAGTCCAAGCAGAAAAAAAGTAATATTTCTAGATAAAGCAGGATGTTGTCACATCTCTTTCACTTTTATGAAAGGAGTCCAGTCTGATTGCTTTACTTTGAAATTTGGATAAAGGAGAAACGTGTGAACTCCACCAAATAATTTGGTGGTGGAGTCCACCCGGTTTTGGTAGATGCAAGTTGCAAATTGCAATATAATATTCTTCCCCGCTTTAGTCCTATCAATGAGTATTTTTTTTTTTTTTTTTAATATATAACAACTACCAGGACCGGTAAGATTGGGCTTTACTAGCGTAGTCTAGACTGCAGCTTCCACAAGCAGGGAGAGAGCACCCACACTTGGGATTAATGGCCAAGAGGGACAAATGGGTTCAAAAATTAAATAGCACTGTTTGGGGCGGTTTTTTGGTAACTGTCACCACTTTACTAATCTAAGTTTAAAAGGCACCTATTTGAGTGACCAGACAAAAATACCCTCATTTGTCTGTTTGTGCAATTTCAAACGGTGAGAGAAAGTGAGAGAAAAAGTGAAAAGGTGAACAGCCCAAAAGTCACCGGACGGTCCAACAGCCCTAAACTCGACGGAAAGTGTACGGTGAACCCCCGGCGACGGCGCTACAGTAAACCCAACAGTAATGGCATCGACGAGAAGTCACCGGAGATCTCAAAAGACTCGGGTAAGTTCTTGTTCCTGACGCGTTTTTCCGGTTGATAATTTCATGTTTTTTGATGTTTGATGCCATACTCATGATGTAGATTAGGTTGGATTTGTGATTGTGGTTGATTGTGGTTGACTGTGTTTGCACGATGAGGTTAGGTTAGGGTTTTAGTTTCAGAAAAGAGTTGTTTTGAGGACGATGAATTTCTGGATTTCCGTGACTTTTGTTTAGTGTGTCGTGACTTTTGTTTAGTGAATCGTGAGTTTTGTTTAGTGTGTCGTGACTTTTGTTTAGTGTGTCGTGACTTTTGTATATTGTATCGTGACTTTTGTTTAGTGTGTCGTGACTTTTGTATAGTGTGTCGTGACTTTTGTTTAGTGTGTCGTGACTTTTGTATGGTGTGTCGTGACTTTTGTATGGTGTCCCGTGACTTTTGGCTTTTGTTAAGTGTTTCATGATAGCAGTATAGTTTCCCGTGACTTTTGATAAGTGTCCCGTGACTTTTGATAAGTGTCCCGTGACTTTTGTATACTGTCCCGTGACTTTTGTATACTGTCCCGTGACTTTTGTATAGTGTCTCGTGACTTTCGATAAGTTTCCCGTGACTTTTGTATAGTGTCCCGTGACTTTTGATAAGTGTCCCGTGACTTTTGATAAGTGTCCCGTGACTTTTAATGAATTTCCCGTGACTTTTGTGTAGTGTCCCGTGACTTTTAATACACTTCCCATGACTTTTAATTCAGTGGTCCAATCATGAACTTATATGCTTTTTTTCTGTGAATATGCAGATGAGGAATGACCCAAAGGATTTTCTGAAGACTCCAGAGGAAGATTGGTTCAACGGAAAAATTAATCGCCATGACCATTTCGATGACCTGGAATATGTTGACACTGCACTTAATAGTGTACCTGAAGATCTGAAGATCGAAGACGTACATCGGTTTACTGAGTCATGTTTCGGTCATTTCCTTCAGATGCATCGTCAGAATAATTTTTCGGGTGGGATTGTCCATCGGTTACTTCTACGCGAGTTGCATCATGATGGGCGGCTGATGAGATGAGATTTTTGTTAGGGAAGCATATTGTCCGGTTCTCGAAGACTGAGTTTTGTCTAATCACCGGTTTGAAGTTTGGAGTCGAACCCGACACGGCGAGGTATGAAGTGGTTGAGAATGGCATACATGATCGGTACTTTCGGGGTCAAGAAGAAGTCGAGATTGAAAAGTTGAGAGCGGTGCTGCGGATTGGTATTTTTGAACAGCAGTACGATGCGGTGAAGCTTGCCTTATTGTTTATGCTGAACCGGATACTGATGGGGTTCGATGGGAGAGATAAAGTTCCAGTATGGCAGTTTCGCCTAGTTGAGGACCTGGACGCTTTTGATGTGTTCCCATGGGGCACACACGTGTATAGGCGGTCTATTTACGGTTTCAATCGGGCGTTTGATGGTCCACGACAGCGGTTGGCTGAAAAACGGCGACAAGAGGGCGAGGACCTTGACGTACAGAACCTAGAGTTGACGTACAACATATACGGTCTACCGCATGCACTATTGGTGAGAATTTCAAGTTTGAATCCGTACTTTAATAGTAGTTTATTATATATGACTGTTGTATTTACGTCGTATTGTACTTTTCTATTACGCAGGTATTTGCCTTTGAGGTTATCCCAGAGCTTGGCATCAGTAAATGTGGGATTCGCCGGACAATCGAGCTACCCCTCCCCCCCCCCCCCCCCCCCCCCACGTATTCTGAAATGGGAATTAAGTCAGCGACCTAGGGGGAAAAAGCTGGATGCTGTTTTTACAAAAAGGGTAAGTGCTGATGTTGTTAATGTTGATAGTTATTACTATATATACAATGACAACTATTTAACTTCAATTTCAGATGGTCGCATGGCCTGAATTGGTGCCGACGGTTGCGGAGAGGGCTGAACGGTACATCGAAGGCATAAACCTAGAAGCAAATCTGTATGATTCCGATCACATCCTAGATCCAGAACGACATAGGCCTGCAGGACCCAATGATATGGAGGGTCCGTTTTCCCAACCCAGTGATACTGAGGCTATGTTTTCCTGACGCGATGATAGGGAGGCTTCGTATTCTGAAGGCACTGGTACGGAGGGTTCAGAACTTGAGGGTGGCAATAGGCGTAGGCGGGTACGATTCACGGTTCCCAGATAGCCTAGACGTGAAGGTGATGTAGACCTAGAGGCTCGCACTGAGAGTCTCCGGACGCGTAGACAGCCTCAACCTGGAGGTGATTCACGTAGAGGTGATCCAGAGGTACGTAAAAAAAATAAAACCCTATTATTTAATTCCACTCGATTGAACATTTTAAGTTCTAACAGAGTGTGAAATCCTTTCAGGGTTGGGACCAAAAAATCGATGAAGTGATGGCTGAAGTTCGATCTGTACGGGATGAGGTCATGGCTGCTATCAAAAAAAGTGATGAGGCGCGAGATAAGTAGTATGGAGAGTTGCTGGATATGATCAGGGCGCTACAGGGTACGACGCCGCAGTCCCGTATGGATGGTCCACCATTCGATGACCCACCATTCGATGACGGGCACGGAGGAGACTTTAGTCCCGGCAGGACAGGTGCTGGTCAGGATAGGACAGAGCCAGGGAGCAGACATGGGCAGCCACCAACTACGGAGGGTCAGTCTATGGACACAGTATCCGGTCAGCGGGGTCAAGGTGCGACAGAACGAGAAGAGGTACCCGGTGATACAGAGATAGCAGAGGCAGCACAGGTACCACCTCCGGTTTTACCTGACAGCACTCCCGCGACTGAGACAGCACTGGTTCTATGGGTGGCAGCTGGTGGATCAAAGCTACCACTGGGACAGAGTCCGTCCTTACAGAGCACCCCACCTCCGGTCGTCGAACCCAGTGAAGTGCGACCCCTGAAGCGAATCCGGCGTGGCCTTCCCATTCCCCAGAGCGATACACGGAGGGAGAGTGTATCCTCACACCGCAGCCATCCTCCTCAGAGCGATACACGGAGGGAGAGTTCCTCCAGACAGCGCACCCCTCCTCCTCAGAGCGATACACGGAGGGAGAGTGTATCCTCACACCGCAGCCATCCTCCTCAGAGCGATACACGGAGGGATAGTTCCTCCAGACAGCGCACCCCTCCTCCTCAGAGCGATACACGGAGGGAGAGTTCCTCCAGACAGCGCACCCCTCCTCCTCGCGATACACGGAGGGATAGTGTATCCTCACATCACAGCCATTCTCAGAGTGATGCACGGAGGGTGAGTTCATCCAGACAGCAGACCCCTCATGAGCGCACCCCTCCTCATACGGATCCCAGTGGTCAGTACCATACTCCACCTATGGTACCGCGTGTTCGCAAGCCAGGTTGGATGTTGCTGTCCCCATACACAAACCCCTGTCTACCGAAGAAGCCGAGGACCATGCCACCGACATCAGCTGCATTGGCGCATGTATTCAACCCCCATGACTTGATAGATCCCTACTACATTGCAGCGTACAAAGCCTACAAGAGGAACACGACGGGGGAAACGTAAGTATACGTGTTCATTTTGCAATATTTTATTATTATTACTTGGTTCTCTAACTTGTTCAACAATTATGCAGACGTGATGTGGATCTACCTTTACCAGTTGGCGTAACTTGGTTCCAACGGTTCCAGACCAACTTCATGGACTTGGAGGAATCGGTATGTTAATTAGTTAACATACTGTGTATAAGTTTGTATGAGTAATAGTTGATTCATAATAATATAAAATGTTTACATTGTCAGCATATGGATGCGTACCTGAATATTCTACGGAAGCGTCAGCGAGCATACCCCGACGTGTACACTCAGAGGGTCAACTTACTCCATACACAGTTCTTTGTAAGTGTCTGTACTGATAGGTTTTCATTTGTGCATTGATGTGTTAATTAATGCTGCGATTATGTAATTGGTATACAGTCATACTTAGAGATTCAGTGGCGGCAAATATTCGGTCCTAGGGTTGAGGGCAAACCCCCAACTGCATGGAAGATGCTGGAACACAAGTGGCCTACTGAAGACCTGAAGATGGTCCGAGGAATTATCCCATACGGATCCCGACCATGGCACGAGGTTGATTATGTAAGTGTTCCAATTATTTTTGTTTCCATAATGTAATATATTATGTTTAAAATTCCGTCAAATAAGACTATGTTAAACCACGTACAGGTTCTCATTCCTTGCAACCTTGAAAGGGAGCATTGGGTACTGGCGAGCCTAGATCTCAGGGAGGGGAAGATCTACCTATTAGACTCGTTCAGACAGCAGGTTCCCTGGGAGCACAGGCTTAAGCAGGTCGCATGCCTACGTTGGTTTATTCCGTCGATGTTGCATCAGATCGGGTTTCACGATAGCAGAAAGGCGGATGATACGACGTACAATTTGTCGAAGAGTGCCTTTCGGATGAGCATCCTGGACGGAAGACATGGGGTGCCTCAACAACAGCAGAGGTATGTTATTTTTAAGATTTTATTCTATCCCATTAGGTTTTAATAAAATTACAGTCTAATGGTTATTTAATTGGTGATTTTGCAGCGGTAACTGTGGTGCCCATGCTTTGAGATTGGCAGAGTACTTGCTAGCAAACAGGAAGGAGTTCGACTGGACGGAAGATGATATGGGCACCATCAGGGAGAAGATGGCTGTGGAGGTTTCTTGCAACTCGCTACACAACAGTGTTGTGTAGCTGATGTATATATGTGTTGTTCTCTATTATACATTTGATGTACATAACATATGTATTTTTTGTTTAAATTATTCGATTAAATTTATTCAATTCCACCACACATGATTTTGCCTATTTAAGTGAATAAGAATAATAAAAGAAAACCATTAATAAAAGAAAATTTTCTGAAAAGTCACGGGTAAAGGAACAAAAGTCACGGGGTAAGGCAACAAAAGTCACGGGTAAGGCAACAAAAGTCACGGGTAAGGCATGAAAAGTCACGGGTAAGGCAACAAAAGTCACGGGTAAGGCACACATCAAACATGAAAAGGCTCTGGAAGAAACTACACATTGCAAGAAACTACACCATGTGGTTTTCATTTCTAAAATATTGACATATATCAAAGCATACATAAAGTTAAAAAGTATCAAAGCATGAAAAGTCCTAAGATGATTGCATCGTTCACTCAGATAAACATCACTAACTCTGGGCCACTGTATATGTTATTATGCTCGTCGTCTAGTGTCGGATAAGCAGCCACAAGAGCATCTTAAGCGCCAATATATAGGGAGTTGTAAATCTTCCAGTACACTTCCCTAACCTTCCGAGCAGGATGGAAAAGCCCCTACAGACAGTAGTTTAGCACAACAGCAGCACCCAATGCAACTCTCATCCCTTCAATCGCTTCCATGACAACATTTATGACGTGGGGTCAAGTCTCCTCTTGTAAGGCTCCATTCATTCCACGGTAGAGTCCTTCTGAGGGCATGTTTATTTGTTGTGTCCAGTTGAATGACAGATGCTGCACTTGCGACGGTATTCTTCGGGAACAATTCTACTAGGACCTTCATTAACCATAGGCGGGTTGGAACACCTCCTGCTGTTATGTCCTGGTTGTCCACATCTTCTACACGACTGTGAGGTTGTCCTCTCAGAAGACGAGACATGTCGACCCTCCAACGGGCGACCGGATTGTCTCTTCGTCTTTGGATTTAAAACCACCCGCGCTGCGATGTCAGATGGCACTACCCATGAAGAAGGATGACCAACAGGCATAATAGGAACCGAGTATGTATCAATAAGTGTCTCCCTCTTGTAGTAGTCCGCACATAGAGATGTGAAATCCACGTTCCGCTCCCTGCAACAATGGAAACAGTTAGATTCACGTTTGGGTAATATAAAGCGTTAACTGGACAAAGTCCACATGTACCTTGCCGCTGCGAGTGCGTGTGAACATGGTAAAAAGTCCATTTGGAATTTGTTGCATGTGCATGTCTTCCGGGCTAAGTCAACCGTCCACTGTTTTCCCTTGTGTCTGACGGAGAATATGTTCCAGTCAACTGGATTTACGGTCATATAACCGCACTTCTCGACACGTTTGAGGATCACAAGATGTGCTGCGTCGGTCAATCGATGCCGCATGGACTGTGCATTTGCATGTCGATCGTGGAACCACTTTTGTAGCATATTCCGAATGAACTCTGCCAATGTCATCAGTGGCAGTTGCCGTGCGAATCTTAGGCATGAGTTTATGCACTCTGCAACATTTGTGGTCATTAACCTGTACCTTCTTTGGGGACAGTGAATGCGGGACCACTTGTGTGGACCGGCATCAATGGCATAATCGTATGCACCCTTGTGCAGCTTACGTAACTCCTCCATGTGGCGATCATACTGGATTTACCTGTACGACCTGGCAGCGTTATCCATTATGTCGGCAACATCCTTTCTGTGGAATCGCTTCTTCATATTTTCACCAAAATGCCAGCAACATATGGTATGGGTTGCATAAGGGAACACTTTAGAAATCCCTGCTTCAATGCTTGCATGACGATCGGAAATGAAAACCAGATCATCTATATGACCAAGGGCACCTCTCAAGCATTCCAAAAACCACTCCCATGAAAGGTTGTTTTCTGAGTCACCGTACCCAAAAGCAATTGGATACACCTGTTCGTTTCCATCTTGTGCAGTTGCCACAAATATTGTACCACCGAATCTTCCCTTCAAATGGGTACCATCAATTGCAATCACAGGACGCATACACCTCCGGAAACCTCTAATTGAGGACCCTAACGACATGAAAAAGTAAAGGAATTTACCATCGTCTGCGCACTGTAAGTCTGTGATTGTGCCAGGATTTTACTGTTCCAGAACGTATGCAAAAGATGGCAGCAGTTGGAAACTTTCTTCATGGGTTCCATAGGTCAATGACAATGCATATTGCAGGGCATCATGTGCCTTACTGTACATGATTTGGATGCCATACATTGTTTTCATATCGGCAATTACGTCCTTCGGATGCATGAGACAACCATCATGTTGTTGAAGTCTAGGTGCAATGAGTTCTCCGATTGTGACTGCACTAGCTTGTCTGTGGCGACGGTGAACCTCCTCCAAAGGACAACTGTGTTCATTGACAAAACTTCTGACTTGAAAGTAAGTCCCTTCATCTCTCCTCACCGCTCTTAATTTCCACGAACAGTCATCAACGATGCAAACCAGATGTAATGTTGTCTTATTGGACCTTTTCACCTTCCATTCAAAGTTCTGCCACATCGCAAAATCGCCAACTAGCCTCTTCAAATCCTTTTTACTCGGAAAAAATTGACCTTTATAAATCATGGTTGTCGGTTCTGGCGCTGCCAAGGTGTTGCTTGTACCAGTACCAGTACCAAACGAGTATGAATCTGCTCCCGGAATAACCCAAGTTGTAGCATTAACAGAATCAGATGTTGTCACATTATAACGGACCTCGGACGTCCCTGGCATATCTGGTGCAGTGCCACTACCTCCTTGTACACGTCTACCACGTGTTTGCATTTGTGCAGGCTCTTCATCCACATTTTGCAGATCATCAACCTGTTGATTATTTGCCTCATTATCCACCTCATTGTTCAGCGCATCGTACTGCGCATCATACTGCGCATTGTACTGCTCAATTCGACAACCAAACACATCACCAATTTGAGGTTTAACTGCAGCTGCATGGTTGACTGCAACCTGTGGGACACCACACATGTTTCCCACACCTTCGCTGCCACTCCTTTGGGTGTACACTTGGTTACTACCGCTAAAGGATCCTAATTGTTGGGCATTTTCAAGAGGAGGAATATCATTCCCTACCATATCGCCAGCTGTCCGCTCAGTTAGACTGACACATACTTGAGGGATCACTCGATCTTCCCCTAGCATAAACTGAACATCGTCGTCATTCCTTATAAATGTGCGACACGTACTGCCGGGAACGATTGATATTGATGACAAATCAACATTGTATTTGTTTACATCATAGTTCACAATAGTTTGTACGATCGCCACCAATTCTTCGTAAGTCATATTCTTTGACACATACATTCCCCGGTTATCAGATCCAACAAACCTCTGACTTCCATCAGGTAACTGCTCCCATCGACCGTTGTAAGATATTACTATTCTAACCCGATTCATGACGCTGTCAAATTAATAATCACAAACCATTAATAAAAGAAAACACATCAAAGTGGGGTGAAAAGTCACGGGTAAGGCAACAAAAGTCACGGGTAAGGCATGAAAAGTCACGGGGTAAGGCAACAAAACTCACGGGTAAGGCATGAAAAGTCACGGGTAGGGCAACAAAAGTCACGGGTAAGGCATGAAAAGTCACGGGTAAGGCAACAAAAGTCACGGGTAAGGCAA
This sequence comes from Acer saccharum, assembly GCA_030490815.1. NCBI lineage: Eukaryota > Viridiplantae > Streptophyta > Magnoliopsida > Sapindales > Sapindaceae > Acer > Acer saccharum. Next base: position 1,244,335 of record CM059867.1, read on the forward strand.
CAAAAGTCACGGGTAAGGCATGAAAAGTCACGGGTAAGGCAACAAAAGTCACGGGTAAGGCACACATCAAACATGAAAAGGCTCGGGAACAGATCTATGGAAAACTCTCAGAGATCCAAAAATGGCTTACGGTTTAAAAAATAATCAAAAAATACTCAGAAAACATATGAAAAGGAACAAATGAAAATGTTAACAAATTAAAACAAGAAAGTTCAAGAAATTTTACCTTATTTTACTGAACCACGTCACGTCTGGAAGAAATTCCAGAGAGAGAGAGAGAGGTAACACGAAGAACAAATTCCACAGAGAGAGAGAGAGAGAGAGCTATTGTCAGTTTTTTTAACTGTCAGTTTTTTTTCTCGAGTGTGGAGGACAGAGAAAAGTACAAAGAAAGGGAATAACATAAATCATTTAAATGAGGGCAATTTTGGTAGTTCACCATAATAGGTGCCTTTTAAACTTAACTTATTAAAGTACTGACAAAGTCACCAACTCTCTTTAAAAAGATGACATTTCTCACCAATTCCACGAGGGACAAATAATATATATATACATGCTAAGTGTTTTTGTTACTCACTTTTGTATACTAATTAGTAATTATAAAAAAATAAATAAATTTGATAATTTCCTCCTTTAGTTAATTCCAATACTTTAATAGTTTGCTGACTTAAATACCTATTGACTTTAATTATCTTCTCGATCTTCATTGAGGCCTTCTTTTTTTTTTTTTTTTCTTTCCTCTCTTCACATGTTTATACTTCTTATTATTCCAAAAAAAAAAAAAGGAAAAAAAAAAAAAAACTTACCTCCCTCCCTTATATTTTTCTCTCCTCCTTTTTTAATTATCTTTTCTCTTTCTCATTTGTATTTCTCTCTATAAATTTCTCCTAAAACTTTCTCTCCTCTCTACAACTTTATTCTCATAGCCGAAACAATTTCAACTGATCAACTATATATTATGAGTGTCATATAGCGAGTAACAAGAGTTTCCATAGACCCCATGTAACCAGGATTGAACGTCATGGTGGGTAAGAATATCAAAATAATAATAAAATAAAAAAATCAAATTCATATACTTTACCATACCATATGTAATTTGAAGGCCAATTTTTTTTTATGTTGACAAATAAATCGAGTCCAATTTAGACAAAATAAGTAAATGAAATAACAAGTTTTCAAGATTGAAGCAGGGCGTATTCAATTAATTTGACAAGTCTGTTATATGTATTATTTGGTTTGGAAAAAATAATGTAAATGCAATTGGTATTTTGATAAAATTCAATACATGGTCGATGATGATTGATCTTGAGAAATTGAATTCATAAAAAAAAACATTTTTTTATTTATTTATAAAAAATAAATAAATTGAAGAATGGGTAGGGGCACACCGTAACCCTTGCATAGGTACCTCACTACCCAATTACCCATAGAAGCCTTTTCAGATAATAGGGTAGTCTAACTCAGATATGTTTAGATTTTAGAACCAGCATGAAACGTTGGATTAACAGATGTGTTAACACGACACTAACATTGTCACAAAATAACTGATGCAAATACCGCATAACAAGAATGTGAGCCATTGAGAAATAATCTGCTTCTAAACTTGATAGAGGTTTTTTTTATAAATAGGGAACGCTAGTGACATGATAATTATTAATAACTAAAAACAAATACAAACACAACTCTTTTGATATCAAAATTATACTGTTACAAAAGATAAAAGGTATCAAATATCAAAAGGACTGACCATGTGTTGAATTTCACATTTTTGTAGTGTGAGATTTGTAACATTACAAAGTTCATTCAAAGCTAATCTGTAACCTTACACATCATGGGCATCTCGCACAAAAAAAGGTACAAAATCTCACAAAATAATTATAAGATATCAAAAATCTCCATCGATGTTAATCATAAGTACTCACCACGAACTTGTGAAACAGGGACTAAAAACATTTTGAATGGCTGGATCCACCCATTGCAGCTTCTCCCACCAATCTTGTTCTCCTTCGATAACAATCTTACACTCTTTTGCACTGTTGCAATCAAGTGGAAGCTTCTCCAACTTTGGACATCGAATTACTTTGATTTTTTTTAGATGTCGAAATGGCATGGCGTTCCAGTAGATGCTCTTCAGATTCTGCAAATACTGCATTTCAAGAAATTCTAATTTTGCAAATGGGATTGATTTTTTTATCTTCTCTGGATAATCAGCAAATTCTTTATCACAAAATATGTCTTTGATATTAGAGCAAGATGATACCACAAGACGCTTGAGGTTTGGAGCAAGAACAAGCCATGTCAAGTCTCTCAATTTAGGACAAGAGCTTACTTTGACTGTGTGAAGGTTTCGAAAACCACGAGTTTCTCGTGTAGGTCCCAATACTCCTGAACAATCCAGCTGCAACTCTGCCAAACGTTCACAGTCCTTAATCTTCAAAGTATCCATTTTCTTCAGGTCTGTCACCAAAGCTTTCAGACAATTCTGGTGACGCAAGGATTGAAGGCACATAGATTGTGTACAATTCTGCAACTTCCCGGAGTTGAAAAATATCTCAAAAGCATGATCATTTTTCAAGGTGATGCTCAGCATATTCAAATGCGGCAAACGAAGCAATTCCTCTGTCAAAAATTCAGCATTGAATAGAACACTATCATCTGTGGCTCGACTCGAAGAACCACACTTCCACAATCTCAACACTTGTAACTTTGAAAAATTAGATATCAACCGACGAGGTATTGTCTGTAGCTGAGACATACGCTCCAAGTTCAAACATTTGAGTTCTCTCAAAGACTCCAACTCTTGTGGCAACTCTTTTATGGCGGTCCGTGATAGATCAAGATGTTGCAGTGAAACCAGTGATGAAATTTCTGAAGGTAAGTTGGTCAAAGAAAGATTGTTTGACAGGTTTAAAACCGTGAGAGAAGGCATAGATAGAAAGAAGTTGCCACTAATCATCTTTAAATCATTACTATTGAGAAACAAAGTTTCGAGACGAGGGCACGTAGGAATCATCACTAGACTATCAATTTTATTTTCAATAACTGACATCCTTCTTATGCTTTCCCATTCATCAATCTCGGGTATTTCAGTTAATCCAATGCCTGTTCGAACAAAAAAACTTCCATTCTCTTTCTCAACTTTCGTTGCTATCCACAGAGCCATATCACGAATTACATCGTGCATCTTTACACAATTATCTTCTGCTTCTTCTAGTAAACATGCACGAACAAGATCATTGATATTGCGATATCCTTCATTTTGCATTCCATTTCTATCCTCTAAAATTCCCTCACTAATCCAGCAATCTATTAACTCTTTTCTAGAAATTGGATGATTTTCCGGAAATAAACTACAATACAAAAAACAAGATCTAATTGCGTTGTCATGCAAATGATCATAACTAAACTTCAAGAGATGAAATACCTTGTCTTCCATATCTGAAAATTCATAGGCCAGTCTCTTCAGGACATCAATAGCAAGGTCCCATTCTTCAGGTGTATTTGAGCGAGACATGGCTGGAGCAACAGTAACAAGTGCGAGTGGTAGACCACCGCACTCTTCGGTCACAATCTCTGCAAGATCAGGAATTTCATGATGACTGTTGAGAGTGCCATCTCCAACCTTACTTTTGAACAATTCCCAAGCATCCTCATGTCTCAAACACTCCACTTTGATATCTTGGTCAGCTCTCATAATGCCACAAACTCCAATGCGACGGGTTGTGAAGACTACCTTGGATTTATTTGTGGAGTCTGGAGGAGGAACACCTATTGTTTCCAAATCAACTCGATCCCAAATATCATCTAATAAGAGTGCAAACTTCTTTTGATTTAAAATCCTGAGAATATCCGTTGCTTTGTCTTCAATGCTCTTTTCTCCCCATGAACCATCAAATAGACCTATCTTTCTTCCAATTGTGTTTTGAATGTTCTCGATTTGTGGACTTCTGGACACTGTTACCCAGATAACAGTAAAATCATTTGGCATCTCACGAAATCTGTTGTTGATTTTCTTCAACAGGGTCGTTTTGCCGACTCCCCCCATTCCACATAGTCCAATAATTCCCACTTGATCTTCAACAAGACGTCTCCAAACTTCATGAAATGTTGATTCTGAGCCAATCATAATCTCGCAGGGTCTTTCATCTGGTAGACCCTCCAGTCTCTTTTCAGTCACTTGCGTAAATTGATCTCCTTCCGTCTTCAAAGCAGCCACTTCTTCTAACATTCTAGTCACTCTCTCTCCGAATCCATTGCTTGACTTCAAGTTGTTGGTACAAAAGCCTCCAAGACATAGCTTGTCAATTTCTTGAGGACCATCGTTATTTAGTTTATCAACTTCATCTTCGGCAGCTTCCACCCTTGACAGCCATCCTTGCACTTTTTCTGTCCGTCGGATATGTTGTTGTCGTTCTTCTCTTTCAACATTGATCAGCACATCTTTCTTTGTTTCAGTTACCCTTTCTAAGTTTTTCTGCAAGGTAAAAAGATTTTCTTGGAGATCATGCTTATACGTTGCTTTTTTGACGACATAATCTTGGCAACCAGAAAAAAGTTTGTCACATGAGATTGAGAATGAGATGCAGTTGCCCATAATTTGTATGTTTCAGAAAAATAGAGGAAGAAGAGATGAGAATGGTGAAAAGGTTGAAGTTCCCTTAAGGAAAAGGTTCAAGTGTCTCAGCCACTCATAGAATTAAAAGTAAATGAAAATGTATAGTTATAAACTTTTATGTATGAATTATAAATTTATAATTAGTATTTTAAAAAAAATATGATTATGCATTAAAAAAAATACTCTACGTCCCAACAAAATAGACTAATTCATTACCTAACTTTTTTTAAGGGTTGACAAATCAAATTCTTTTCGTACTTTTTTTTTTTTTACACGATTAAAGTAAGATTTAAATCCCAAATAAATATGATTAAGTGTATATACCTGGCTTTATTGTTTACTTATGAATTCTGATCGAATGATTTCATATAACAATTGACAAACTTATTCTTTACAAAAAAATTGACAAACTTATAAACTTATGTTACTGGTCTATGATATTGTTAGTTACTTGGTAGATATGAAATTATTAATGGAATGGTGAGTCTATGACCAATATTACTGTACTTTTATCTTAAATTATGTTAAATAATAAAAAATACATATCAAATTGATTTATTTTGATTTGGGAAAAAAAAAAAAAAATCAAAATTAGATCCTTAAAATATAGGACTTTTATTTTTTAACCATGCACAAAAATATAACAATAATGCTTCTTTGTCCAAATTTGATGTCCAAATCTGGTGCTTAAATGATGTGACAATACTATAATCTATTCATTTAAATTGTATTAGATTTACATGATTTAAATGAATGGATTAGAGTATTGCCATATCATTCGGGCATCAAATTTGGGCAAAGTAGTATTACTCAAAATGTAACGGTTAAGAAAATGCTATTGACAATTTATTAATTAATTATTTGTTTACACTTCATTTTTTTTTATTAATGACAATTTTAATCTGAATTAAAATTACTAAACAAGATAGTAAAGTTATAAAGACACTCTAAACAATTTTTTTTTTTTTAGAAAACAAGTTTTGTTTTTTCCATCTTTAGTTTTTTTTTTCCACTTTTTTTTTCCTGTTTTACAAACCCTAAAATATCTTCTTCTTTTTTTCTAAATAATTTTTTTCTCACACACCATCAAACCCTCCATCATTATCATAAGGGACGGAGCAGGGGCATTATAAAATAATGAGTTATATTAATATGTATCTTAGAGGGTATGTTAAAAAAAAATAATAATAAATAATGTTAATGTGTATCCATTTATCAATTGATACATTAGTAGTTGGAGTACACGTTGAGATATAGAGTTAAAATGTCAAAAATTACTCTTAAATTAATATTGAAAAACCTTATGGCTCTTAATATATTCATGATTCAATAATAATGTTTAAGAGTTAGAAATTAAACTAATTAAAATTTAAATTGTACTCCTAGTGTTTTTATAACATTCAAAAACTAGTTTAATTTTTAAAAATGATAACTGTTCGTTTGGTAAAATATGTTAATAGTTAAATATAAATATATGTCTATATATGTTTGGTTGATAAATTTTAATTATATAAATTAACACATTGATTATATCAAAATAAATAATATAAGTATGACATGGTATTAGGGTGAGAGAAGTAAGATTGGATGGGAGAACAAAATTATTTGAATGGAAAAATATTATTAATTAAGATAGAACATATATGTTATAATTCGATTTTCATTTATATTTAAGATACATAAAAAGAAATACTATGTATAGAATCAAAGATATTTATTTTATGATTTGAGTGAAAAATATTAAGTTTTCTGTTTTCAGACAAGAAAAACAAGCTCTAAATTTCTCGTTTATAGAAACATTAGAAAATTGTTTCAAAAAAATATAACATTATAAAAATAAAAATAAAGCAAGGGGTAAAAGCATAAATATCTGAATAAAGGATTTTAATTTACAAAAATTGACATAGAGTCAATTTTGAAAATTTTGAAAACTTCAGGGGGGCAGTGGTCCCCTCTCGCCTAATGCTGCCTCCGTTCATGAGTGGAAGACAGCTTATAAAGAAAGCTATAACTTAAAAGGACCATCAAGTGAGAAAAAATTCCACATGTAAATGGATGGCAGATTGGAAAAATCGAAGAACTTTCAAAAAGTATGGCATAACTGGCTTGACCAGCTGCCACAAACAGTCATGCTTGGTTAATAACTGGAGAGTCCTTGCAAATGAGTTGTCCCCCACTCCACATGGTTGCACAGTGAACCAAAAACCAAACCATCAATGGTGGAGTCCACAGGCAACAATCATTCAATATTGAATTGAATAGTCCACATGGTTTCAGAAGTAGCCAAGACTCAAGAGTGAGCCCACGCTTCTGTCAATGCAACAATTCTTTGTAGGGTATGAATGTATGATCCATCGTCCCTACCATATATTCATTTCAGAAGTAGCCAAGACTTAAGTTTCACGTTTTTTTCTATAATGGTTTCACGTTTTTTATCAACATGGTTTCATGTTTTCGTATCCCAATAGATTTTTTATATATTTAAAAAAAAAAACCGGTGACAATAATTTATCATCACCAGTTTTTTTTTTTTTTTTTTAATATACGGTAGAGAGTAGAGACGATGGATCATTCCGTAGAAAGAATTGTTGCATTGACAGAAGCGTGGGCTCACTCTTGGCTACCTCTGAAACCTTGTGGACTCCACCATTGAATAATTCAATATTGAATGATTGTTGCCTGTGGACTCCACCATTGATGGTTTGGTTCACTGTGCAACCATGTGGAACGGGGGACAAGGGACAACAGACAACTTATTAGAAAGGACTCTCTAGCCTCTAGTCTGTTGGTTCACTGTGCAACCATGTGGGCATGGCTGTTTGTGTCAGCTGGTCAAGCCAGTAACCAGTTATGCCATACTTTTTGAAAGTTTTACTTTCTTTGATTTTTTCCATTTTTTCCATCTGCCATCCATTTACATGTGGAATTTTTTCTGATCACTTGATGGTCCTTATAAGTTACAGATTTCTTTATAAGCTGTCTTCCACTCGACACGCTTTTACATAGAAATTAAGATAAAGATTTCATAAGTCACAAGGATCATAATCATATTACTTTATCAAAAAAAAAAAAATCATATTGTTTTAATTAAAAGAGAAGCATACAACAATTATTTATGAAGTTTAATTTAGATTGCTTTGTAATCCTGAGAATCTAGTATAAACTACATACACCATACAAAATTCCTAAACAGGAGTTAATGCAAATTAAAGGTAGGTTGACACAGAAAATGATACACCAAACGCTACTGGTAATTTTTGGAGAAAGTAACTTTTATTTTGATTTTATAATACTGTAATCTTGGGTATATATTTAATTTGAATGAGTTATATTATCCGGTACAGAACCTTTATAACGTAAACTTATTTGAAAAAGCCCTAGTTAAAACTTTCATGTTTTAATAATTAGGTTGTGAAATGATTGACCGGCAGTAAAAGCTTCAATCGAAACTTAGTTTTAGCAAGGCTCAAGATATATAGGGCTCGTTTGGTACGCTGTATTGTATTGTATTGGACTGTATTGGATTGGATTGGATTGTATTGGACTGTATTATTCTTATACAATCCTGTGTTTAGTGATATTTTGTATTATGCTGTATTAACTAATACAACCCTCTATTCTGTATTAACCAATACGATATCCATCGTATTAGACCAATTAAAATGTATTAACTAATACAATATAGTGAACAGTGCAAAACAAACTAAACATTGTATTGTATTATTCTAACATTTTAAACTCCTAATACAATACAATGCGGCGCACCAAACGAGCCCATAGTGTTTTTAAATGCATGTATGTCTGTGATCTATACAATACAATGCTGCTGTTCGTTTCTTTCTTGTGCTTTGTTTCCCCTTATTGGGGTGCTGTTGTACATTTGTTTCTGCTCTTTGGAGCTGTCAAAACAAAAAAGAAAAAAAGGAGTATTTGCTTTACAATTACATATTTCATTTTGGTGGATGAGGGAGGATTCACATGGCGCAATTGACCATGAAGAACTAAAGAGTAAAAGGAAATGAAAAATATTCTATTCATCAAATCACAATGTAAAAAAACAACAAATCAAGAAGCTTATCACAAATTTGATTGTATTAGAATAGAAAATAGTGACATAGTCACACCCCTCCAAATTTGTAAATATGACATTAGGACCAACAATATTGCATAAATGAAAAGCTGGTATGAATGAAATTTTCCATCATTGATCTGTTACATGAAAATTGTAAGTGTTATTATTATTGTTTTTTTTTTTTTTTTTTTTTTTTTTCATTTTTGAAGTACAAATTCACACATAAAATTGTAACCGAAAAGGTTCGGTTTGGTTTCTTCGGTTTTGGGAAGGCCCAAAATCTAATTTTATAAGTCTAACCCCAAACCAGAAAGTTTCTACACCTAAAATGGTCTAAATTTAATTCATCATCTGAAATTCCAAATGAACCCAAAAGGGCACCTCCGCACCTGTCAAAAATTCACAAATTCAACACCAGAAATGAAAAAGTTGAACACCAATTTTTGAATGGTGACAGTAACATCAAAAATTCAATGGCATTGAGACACAAAAAAAAAAAAAAGAAAAAAAAAAAAAAAACTAAATTGCCAAAAATTCCAATAAACTGAGATAGTAATTTCAGCACAATGTTTGCATCTACTGTACTTCTTTTTCTCCCCCTTGTTTGGATTTGGAGTATTTGAATTTCATATGGTAGGATTCTCCACCAATTAAAAGTTAAAGTCAAGTTCTCAAAGATTCATTGGACGACTTAAGGGTCGTATTGTAAGCGTTTTTCAGTTGTTGTTTTTCGAAAAGAAAAATGAAAATGAAAACAATATTTTTGGTTTCAGTTTTAGTTTTGAAATTCGAAAACGCGTCTGGTAGAATATACTGAAATCCGTATTTTAAAAATGAAAACGAAAAAAAACGCATCTGATAGTCTAACTTTCGAAAATTGAAATATCAATTTTTACATTTTGTTTAATATTATAACAAAAGTAACAAATTAACTGAATAATCTTCATCTTGTAATTGATTTGTCCTTAGATCATTCTTATGGAATATGCTTTGTGCTTTAGGTTTTCCATCAAAATCAAAATCAAAATAACAATGATATATTTAATCACTGTGCCTGGTAAAATGAAAATAATCGCCTCATCACAATTCCAGTAGCTGACTCAAAATCTAAACATCTTTTGTTCAGTTTGACAAGAATGAATTGTTGCAGTCAGATCTTACTCTCAAGTCAAACAAACCACAAACAGAGTTTTTTTGTAAGACATTGACGGCAAGTGATACAAGCATTCATGGAGGATTCTCATTGACAGCAAGTATTTTTGCTAGATCTTTTCTCAGATTCCAATTACGTCTGGGAATCCTTTAGAAATCACGAGAAACACATCATAAATAAGTGAAATTTCTCATCTGAAAAAGAAGAACAATTTTAGATGATAAGAGGAGGCAAACCTGAGATTCGAACCATGGTCTCGAAATCAAACATCCTGGTTTAATTTACCTTGGATCCATGGTATCGAAATCAAACACCCTTGTTTAATTTGCCATTCGATCCATGGAATCAAGCATCTAAGAAAACTGAACCAAAAGATATGAATCTGAGAAAACCAAACCAAAAGATATGAAAAAAATACCCTTACCTGTCATTCGAATTCGATGGTAGAATAACAAAAGAGATGGTTGGTTATGTTAGGGATCGGCTGGGGAGGAGGAGGAGGAGGAGGAAGAAGAAGTCAAGAAGAAGAAAAAGAAAAAGTCTAGAAGAAGAGGGAGAACAGTGACGGGAAGATGTGTCGATGTGAAGAAGAAGAAAAGTAAAAAAAATAACATTAAAAAAAAAAAAAAACAACAAAAAAAAAAAAACAAAAAACAAGTATTTGGTGTTTTTCAAATATTTCATTGTTAACGATGGTTTTGTTTTCATTTTATTTTTTGTTTTCTAAAAATAAAATGAAAAACGGTTAACAAATGTAAATTTGAAATCGTTTTTAGAAAATAAAAATGAAAACGGATTGAAAAACATCTGTAGGATGGGGCTTTAATTTCTGATTAATAAATTGTTATTTCTTCTTATAGAAAATATGATATAAAGTTGTACTATATATATACAGGTTTTAAGATAAAGAGCATATTGTTGAAAGAATAATTTGATTTCAAATATGGAGTGAACTTGTTATGCATATTACAAAAACGGTAGTAATTTACATTGTTACAATTAATATAATAGTAATTTATATATTTACTTTTGAAATAAGTAATTTAATTTAATTTAATAATTTATATATTTAGACATAAAATTCATTATTTTTAAATGATTATAATTTAAAATATAAATCGGACTCTAAAACAAAATTTAAATTTAAAATATTAAAAGTTAAAAAAAAAAAAAAAGTATTAAATAACTCTCAACACATCACACCTCTTGTCCCATGCATGACAAAAATAAATGCTCTTATGCTAGTTATTTGTAAAAGAATATTGTATAATATATGAATTGAGAGTTTATTTATTTCTTTAATATTGTATGAAAATGTATATATAAAAAATATTGTAAGAAAATTCGTACTGTGATCAACCTTGTTTTTGCCATCTTCGATCTTCGATGAATCTGCCATCAATCTCAATGCAAGCGATACGGGAAATCTTGAACCACTCTTATCTCTTGTTCTTTTTGCACCGTTTTTTCAACAATGGACAATCATATATAGACAACTGCACAAGTGAGGGAGGCAGGCTTGACTCTGGAAAGGGATGTGAGAGCAGGACGTGCAATCAATGATCGACAAATATTCAAGGTTTTGAAGGTCCATGGAAGATAGATATTTCAATCTTGGGAATCCTATAATGGTTAAACTAGTTAGAGAGGTGGGCAATATACCAATCCTGTGGAATCCTATATAGAAGAGTGAATATATTAATAGCTTCTCTTCCAAGTTCTATGAAGTATTTGCTTTACAATTATATATCTCTTTTTGGTGGATGAGGATTCACATGGTGCAATTTGATCATGAAGAACTGAAGTGTCTCTCCATAAGCTCGAAATTAATTTCGCAAAGGAAGAAATCAATTATCTGTTTGAGGCCTGCAATACTAATGATCATTGTACTTCGATCTCTGTCTCGTATATCCAGCTTCTCTTCATTTTTAAGCCAGAATATATCTCATAAATATGCAACTAATTAATAAAATCTCATGGTTGGCCTAATTACACAAGAATGGTATTGTGAGGGCTAATGATTTGATCATCTAGACTATATTTAACCTCCCCCAATAAGAAGATAGACAAATAAGAACCAAAACGTTAATAGTGTCATACCAATAGTAGGTAGGGATGGTAAAATTGAACAAGGATACAAGGATACGGATATTCGTAATAATCCGTTCCATTTAGGATGAGAATGAATATTATTATATAGAGGATGGAGCGGATATGAATACTATCCTAATATCCATTTAATTTTCAAGGATGAGATGGATATGGTAGATGGATATATATCCGATTTCATTATCAACTCTAATATTTTATAAATCTAACATATTTATCATTTATTATGTATATATAATTTTTTTTTTTTTTTTTCTATTACCAAAATCCCTAAAATCTAGTTTTATAAAATAACAGCCAATAGACCTGAGGCTACCAAGTCTTTTGCTTCTTGTTGGTGACGGTGAGTTAGTTTCTTGGTAGGTCATCATCCAAACTCTTTCTTTATTTTTATTTCTTTTGTTCGTATCATAGTTTTTTTTTTCTTCCTTCAGAAGTACGATTGTTCAAAACGATAAATTTTAATGTCTAGCTTCCTATGATTATGTTTCGTTATCTAAAATGTTTAATGTCATAAATTACGGGGATAGACGGAGCTGGGATGATATCCCCACTTCAAATCAGGGATTCCCGAATCCGTCCTGCTTACTTAAAAATATGGATGGGTACGGGATTATGAATATATATATTTCAAACGGATACATTGATGGATATATACACTCCATTGCCATCCCTAATGGCAGGTTAATTGAGTCATTGGTACAGCGAGAAGTGCAGTACTAATGTTTACTAGCAGACAACACACAAGCTCCAAAAGCTCATTACTCCTTAGTCTCAGCTCTATCTATACCAATTGCAAGTTTATTGCAGAAGAGGGAACACCGAATCCGACATGGGAAGACCTTCCTCATGGACAGTATTATTGAACATATTGCTAGCTTTCATAGTTGCTGTTTCTCATAAACAAAAAGATAAACATGTTAAGTAGACATTCTATCCAAGAGAGATGACATTAATTGGTACCGAAAAAACTCATCATACTCAGGTTTTCTCTCATCATTTCTTCCTTATAATATAAACATGACCATAGATTAATTTTGATGATCACTGAAAAAAATCAGTAAAAAGTATTAAAACAAAATAAATTGCTAGAAGAATTACAAGTATCTAACTCTAACATAGAAACAAATATTGCTCAGTCCAGTCGCCAAAACACTTTTTCAAAGTAAAAATGTCATCAAATAGTACTGGACACTACAGGAGCGGGGATTTCGGGTTCAAGTCGGTGGTGGCCCAAAACCGAATACGACCCGCATGTCCTGGGTTTTGATGTTTGTTCAAGTCGGGAATTTTTTGTTGAGAAAACGGACACTAACCGAACTGGTTCGGTTGTGAATTGTGATTCCTCAGCTTTGGGCCATATTGGGCCTTTGGCCCAAAATCTAATTTTTATAATTCTAGGGTTTCAATGAATTTGGGTCAGGCCTAACTCTAAGTAAACCCCAAACCAGAAAGTTTCTACACCTAAAATGGACTAAATTTAATTCATCAACTGAACCCAAAAATTCACAGATTCAACACCAGAAATTAAAAAGTTCAACACCAATTTTTGAATGGTGACAGTAACATCAAAAATTCAATGGCATTGAAACAAAAATATTAAATTTGCCAAAAACTCCAAGAAACTGAGAGAGTAATTTCAGCACAATGCTTGCATCTACTTCTTATTTTTTCCCCTTGTTTGGATTTGGAGTACTAGAATTTCATATGGTGGGATTCTCCACCAATTAAAAATTAAAGTCAAATTCTCAAAGATTCATTATTTCTGATTAGTAACATATGATATAAAGTTGTACTATATAGAGCATATTGTTGAAAGAATAATTTGATTTCAAATATGGAGCGAACTTGTTATGCATATTACAAAAAGGGTAGTAATTTAGTAATTTACATTGTTACAACTTACAATATAATAGTAATTTATATATTTTCTCATTTCAAAAAAAATAAATTATATATTTTCTTTTGAATTAAGTAATTTAATTTAATTTAGAAATTTATAAATAGACATAACATTCATTATTTTTGGTTTACACCATCCCGGTTTCCGGGTGGGACGGATCTATTATACGGTGCAATCAGCCCAGACCACACCCCGACTAATCCGAACTCGCACTGGGTCAGCCCACTAAGAGGTAAAGTGCTCCCAATATATGTAGCTCCGTTCAACATTCATTATTTTAAATGATTATAATTTAAAATATAAACTATACTCTAAAAATAAATTTAAATTTAAAATATTAAAGTAAAAAATAAGTATTATGCTGCTTCAATTTTGCAAACAACTCTAATTAACACATTGCACTTCTTTTCCCCATGCATTACAAAAATAGATGCTCTTATGCTAGTTAGTTACTTGTAGTAGAGTATTGTATAATATATGAATTGAGAGTTTATTTATTTTCTTTAATACTGTATGAATATATATATATATATATATATATATATTGTATGAAAATTCTCATACATTTAATATTTTAATGATTGATAAATTGTGTTTTATAATAAAAATCATGTTGTTAAAAATGTCATTGGGAGGGGGTGGAGATAGGAAGCCCTCCCCCCAGAAAGTAGATTACCCGTCCCCTCCAAAGTGGGGAATGGGGTGGGGAAAACCGAAATGAATCCCAGTTACATTTGAGTTTGGAATAATGACACTATTCTGTCATGCATCCTTCTCATTGGCATTCTTAAGCAAAATATTTTAACAAAATTGTACAATATATCCAAAATCGATCGATTAAATAACCAATCATCAAAAGAATTTTAGCCATATAGTTTTCCAAAATTAATGAGGCATTAGTGTATTATCCACGATTTAAATCGTATTAACATGACCACCGTCTAATGTGACTTTTGGTAAAGGCGTTTATTCGGTCAAACAATTTCCGAGGTACGTGTTGCCGTCACCGTGGTATCTCAAAAGAAAAATAAATCATATTGACATGAATAGATGATGTCACGTAGGAATCATTGCTAGATTTTTAATTTCAATGACCGACATCTTTCTTATGCTTACAAATTCATCGAAACTGCACATTTGTCACTACGGTTGAAGCTTCCTCTGATTTGACACCATCCTTTTGCCGGCGAGGAGACAAGTACCGGACAATCATAGAAATTTTTATCCGATTTATTTGTTATGTCATATTTTATGAGGACTATATATATATATATATATATGTGTGTGTGTGTGTGTTGTTGGCTACATTATAACTATATGTCAAGTACTCTCTACTAACTCTTGTCAAATATCTTAGGGAATCACATATATGTTGGCTTGCATGCCATCCACACAGTGGCGGGAATTACTTGGTTGAGTTTGATGATGTTCTCTTACGTGTGATCAGGATGCTCTCTTATGGATAATAATAATAATAATAATAATAATAATAGCATGATCTACCGATGCAGATATGTTCATGCTCCATGACACATCATGGTAAGGACGAGCAATGATGATTATATAGAAGCTCACATGTTCTATGGAAAATGGATTTGGATGACTATAGTGACAAGTCTATAACGACAAAAACAGGGATCGCATTGAAGGAAGTCCAAAAGTTAATAAAGCTTCAACTTCGAGGGTGGCGGCTGCTGATCATAAGGAAATAACTTTAGAACAGGAAAATTGAGTGGGTGCATTCTGTCACTTCGTGAGGGCAATTAATGTTGCATGAGGTAAAACCGGAACTAATCATGTAGTAAAGGTTCCGAAGAATATTATGAAAGTTCACAGTCACATCAAACCATTCTATTGTAAAACGCGATCTGGTAAAGTTTTTAAAAAGGGCGTTCAACCTGAAGTAACTACAATTGTATACAATCAACTACCATTTAAAACAATCTTAGATGTTCTAAGGTTTGAAGGACGTCTAGATGAAGCTCACATGTTCAATGGAAAAAAAATTTGGATGACCATGGTGACAAGTCCCATGATTATTAGAATCAATGTAGTAAGAATCTTTCTCAAAAGCAACTACAATTGTATACAATCTCATATTTCTATGGTTTGAAGGACGTCCAGAAAACGAAGGTACAATTGCTTTCACTCAATTTAGCACTGAAATGGGTGCAATGGAAACATCATGGACGTTGACTGATGTACACCGAACAATGAAGATAGGTTTGCTTGCTTGATGATTCATGGGCAGAAAAGAGTTTTGAAGACAAAGTTGTGGATATATTCTGGATTTTAGGCTAAAAGAAATTTGTGCTCCTATTGGATGATATATGGGATCAAATAGATTTGAGAAGAATAGGTGTTCCTCTTCCTAACTTAAAAAATAAATCTAAGATAGTCTTCACAACACGTCTCGTAGAAATTTATGGCAGAATGGAAGCTTACAAGCAATTTAAAGTTGATTGTTTGGGCCGACAAGATGCTTGGGAATTGTTCAAAAGTAAGGTAGGATAGAACACCCTCAACAGTGATCTAGAAATTCCCGAGTTAGTAAAACTAGTATCCAAAGAGGGCGGTGGTCTACCACTAACACTTGTTACAGTTGCTCAAACTATGGCTTGCCAAAACACCTTTCAAGAATGGGAACGTCTGTTACCAAAACACCCTTCAAGAATGGAAACGTCTGTTATTGTCTTGAGGAGGTTGGCCTTCAAATTTTTAGGTATGGAGGACCAAATACTTTGTTTATTGAAGTTTAGTTACGACCAGCTGCCTAGCAACACGATTAGATCATGTCTTCTTTATTATGGTTTATTTCCGGAAGATTATTCTATAGGTAGAAAACAATTGATTGACTGTTGGATTAGTGAGGGATTCTTTAATGATAGAAACAGACTACAAAACGAAAGATACCAGCACATAAACATTATTGTCCGTTATTGTTTACTAAAGCGTAAGAGGGATATCGATCATTGAAAATAAAATTGAGAATCTAGAAATCAATTTGACGACACGTCGTTGCGATGTCGGTCAAAAGATGAACATTTAAGTTCGACCTCGCTAGCGCGCGAGTCACAGAGACTAGCACAGCGGCAAGTGAGGGTATCATTCCGCAGGGAGGTAGAATTCACCGACCGTTACCGGTTCTAGCTATTATTATAACACGCCAAGCAAACTCGTGTGTTGCGTTTGTGGAAAAGTAAATAATAATATAAATAAATAAATAAACTAAAATAATATATACATGGATAGGATGGAATGGAGAGATGGCATGCAATGTGGTTACACTAGGAAAATGACTCAACCGTAACAATCCTCCTAATTAAGCTCTAGACTCACTTAGTCCCTCAATGTGCAAGTATATAATAGACTCGTGTCCCCTTAATTGATCTCTAATCTCTCTCGAGTCTTAGAAATCACATCCACACATATGTATGGATTCATTAAGTACCATGGGACACAAATAAGAGCCATGTATGCCGGCCTAGTGATCTCTCAACTTTTCGGTCAAATACATTGGTTATTTCGTTGGGCATGTAATGTGCAACCGCGTGGGCCATACTACAGCCAATAATTCATCCACGAGGCTAACCAAATACGGAATGGCAACCAAGTGAAAGCATTAAGAATACGAGATACCCATACAACACGAATGTTATATGCTCGTGTCCCCTTAATTAATCTCTACCCTCTCTCGAGCGACATAGAGATTTTATCCATGCATAAATGCTTGGATTCATTAAGGACTGTGGGACACACACACGAGCTCTACACGCCAGCCTAGTGATCTCTCATCTTTCTGGTCAAATGTAGAGGATATCACGATGAGCATGTCAATGCGACACCACGCGATATATAACACACAGCCTAAATATCATTCACAAAGTGGCTAACCGAGTGAAAGCATTAAGCAATGAAATACTCCTATAACTACACGAGCACAAGAGGAATTTAATTTGTCTTTACTCTAGTTATGGATTCGGTTATCAATCTCCCTAAGATGGCAAAAAATGGGAAACAAGTTCACCTAACACTAATGTGCATCAATGCAATTGTTAAACATTAAGAACATTCAAATGAATTAAGGGTTCTCCTCTTGACTTGGGAATTTTCCCTAAATCAATTCATCACCCTTTCCGGCCAAGGATGAGCGAATGTGTCTTAAAAAGACCCATTAAGTACAAGGATATGAACCAAAGCCAACTTAGCAACTAAATGCATAAACTAGCATTTTCTACTCTTTGGGGATAAAATCCCTAACACTCAAATCACTCAATAAATGGTATTTTGGTCATCCACTAATATACAAACAATCATGGGAAGTTAAATTACACTATTCCTAATTTAATTTACTCTACTCCTAATTCCCATTCAAGTATACATGTCAATTTCTAACCTCCACAAACATGAATTTCACAATAAAAGATTAAACATACATAAATCAAAGAGCAAAACAAAACCCAAACAAATTTATAAACAAATTACATATATATAGCACATGTGAGGGTTTACAATATTCCCCAAATTGGGGTTACACATCAAAGAAGCAAGAAATTACAAGGAAATGAGTAAATAAAAGCAAACCCTTGAAGACAAGCCTCCAAAGATGCTCCATAGCTTTCCTAGCTTGGATTTGTCTCCTAATTCCTTGAAATCTAGTCTATGATGGATGGATGAAGTGAGAAAGGGGTGGTGGAGATGTGTGGTGAGCTCCCATGGAGGAAGAATCTCCATGGGAGCATGGGCCTCTCCTTTATTGGGTGAAGAAGGTGGAAAAGATGAAGAAGATGGCAGAAATTTGGTGTGGGGCGTGAAAGAGGAGAAGAGAAAGAGATGGAGAGTTAGGGATTGAGTGATTCTTTTTTTAGAAGAGAGAGAATAGGGGATATTTATAATGGGGATAGTTAGGGTACAAGAATAGGGGTGAAAAGACATGAATACCCCTCAAGAAAATCCCTAAAAAAAACAAAATCTCGTGCAGGTCGTAGTACGGGTCGTAGTACGCTTTAACGTCTTGTCTGACGAACACATTCTGCTGAAAGTCGCGGTACAGAACGTGGTACGCATTTTTGTCTATCGCGGTACGCTTTAACGAAATCTGAAAAATTTCAGCACAAATTTCTTTCGTTCTTTCGCGCTGCGTTTTGGCCCGGAAACACCTCGTTATCGTGCGTAGACTTCTCAAAACAAAATGAACCTGCACAAGGCTCACAAAAACATATTATATTCACAAAAATTGCTCGAAAACGAAAGCAAACGACAGGAAATAGGGACCTCAAAAGGTGTATAAATCGTTCCGATCACAATCCTGCATGCCCTTGTCTTAGAAACTTTTTATTTATTTATTTTATTTTATTATTATTATTATTTTTAAGGTTCTAAGACAAGGGCATGCAGGAACTTTCTTTGTTAATCATTTAAAGATGATTAATGGTAACTTCTTTCAGTCTATGTCCTCTATCAAAGTTTTAAACCCGTCAAACAATCCTTATTTGAACCAACTACCACCAGAAATTTCAAAACTAATTTCACTACAACATCTTGATCTATCGAGGACAGCTATAAAAGAGTTGATACGAGAGTTAAGAGTCCTTTATAGAACTGAAATGTTTGAATTTGGAGCATACTTCTGAGTTTCAGAAAATGCTGAGGCAGCTGATATATAATTTTCCGAAGTTAAAAGTGTTGAGATTGTGAGAGTGTGGTTCTTCTAGAATGTACTGTACAATGGTGCTGATTTTTTGATAGAAGATCTGATATAACCAGAAACACCTGGCTTCTTCGTCAGCACTTTTACATTTTTATGCTTGTTTGGACTAGGTTCTTGTCACGAGAGATGCAAAAAGAACAAATTTTGCTAACAACCCATCGAAGTTTGAACTTGGTTCATGCTTTTTGCTTGATTTCTGGTTACACTTTCCCTTAAATAGACGGCGCAGCTGTCTGTTTAAAGAGTAATATACTCAGGTATGTATTTGTATAATTGTATCTTCTTTCTATCTGAAAAATAATAAATAAAAAAAAAATACAGAGAGGTCTGACAAATATTCAGAGACATGAAAAACAAGTGCATAGATGTCTTAAGTGATTATCTAACTAAACATGTCTATGGAAGTACTTAAAGAGCTTAGAATACTCTCTAGAACTAAAAATGGTTACCAATTTTAGCATTGAAAAAAAAAAAAAAAAAAAAAAAGGCTTGTGAAACAGAAATTCAATGTATGAAAAGAATGAGACATAAGGAACATAATTTTTGCAGATTTTTTTTTTTTTTTACTAGACAGCCTGAATCTATATAACTTATAAAGTTTCCATATGGACAGTCATATGATTGATTTTATATTGAAGTGTTTAGGTGATAGAAATTGACATACCTGTGATTCTAGTGAATGGATGGAATGAGGTTATTTTTCATTTATGAAATTAACTAGAGCTCATTTTTTAAGCTCTAGATAGTAGATGAATCTACCGTCTATCTTCATAGAAGGAATGTCGGCTATCTTGGACCACTCTTTTTCTTTAGACCTTTTGCACTATTTTTTGAGCAAAGGGCAAGCATAGATAAGTAACTCCGAAAGTGAGGATGGCAGGCCCTGCTCTGTAAAGGAAACTTTGGCCCAACAAGCATTTCAAGTTTTTGAAATTTTCGATCTTCAGCTGGGGAAATTCTTCATCCGGGCATCCAGTGATCTCAAGTTTTCTAAGAGAGGTGAGGTTGTGCAAACCCCACTCAACAAGTCTTCGATCTTAAGGCACATTAGGCTGGTGGGGAAACCTTCTGGAAAGGATTTGACACTAGGACATCGTTGTATTTCTAATTCTTGAAGAGAGTTTAGGCTGCAGATCGGTGTTGGGAAGCCCTCCTTGTGGGAAGGAAACAACATTTGGACAGTGTGATAGAGCAAAACGTTTAAGGCAGCTAAGATTGTGTAGACCCTCCGGAAAGGATTTAAGTTTTTCACATTCTTTGATCAAAATAACTTTAAGAGAAGTCATATTCTGAAGCCTATCTGCTATTGACAATAGTTCTGGACAACTCTCAATATGGAGATATTCAAGTGTTTCAGGTAGCTGGCCTACTAGGACATCGTTGTATTTCTAATTCTTGAAGAGAGTTTAGGCTGCAGATCGGTGTTGGGAAGCCCTCCTTGTGGGAAGGAAACAACATTTGGACAGTGTGATAGAGCAAAACGTTTAAGGCAGCTAAGATTGTGTAGACCCTCCGGAAAGGATTTAAGTTTTTCACATTCTTTGATCAAAATAACTTTAAGAGAAGTCATATTCTGAAGCCTATCTGCTATTGACAATAGTTCTGGACAACTCTCAATATGGAGATATTCAAGTGTTTCAGGTAGCTGGCCTACTAGGACATCGTTGTATTTCTAATTCTTGAAGAGAGTTTAGGCTGCAGATCGGTGTTGGGAAGCCCTCCTTGTGGGAAGGAAACAACATTTGGACAGTGTGATAGAGCAAAACGTTTAAGGCAGCTAAGATTGTGTAGGCCCTCCGGAAAGGATTTAAGTTTTTCACATTCTTTGATCAAAATAACTTTAAGAGAAGTCATATTCTGAAGCCTATCTGCTATTGACAATAGTTCTGGACAACTCTCAATATGGAGATATTCAAGTGTTTCAGGTAGCTGGCCTTCCGGTGATAGCATGGTGAGCTCGGAGCACTATTGAACGACAAGTCTGTTGAGTTTCTTAGGTAACTGGCCTTGTGATGATAAGGTTGTGAGCTTTGGGCAGTAAAGAATCTAAAGGACCTTGAGCGTCTCGGGTAATTGACCATTTGTTGTTGATGATAAGCTTGTGAGAGACAAACAGTTGGAGATAAACAAGTCTTCAAGACGAGATGTCTTGGCGATATTGATATTCTCGTTGTGTAACACCAGATATGATGAAGAAGAAGAAGTTGAAGCGTCATCCAACAAACGCTGCAATATCTTACAATTTCTTATGTCAAGCTTTTTTAGAGACAAAGGTAGATGGCCTTTTGCAATGAATATCAGAGTCACAATTGAGAAACTCCAAGCTTTCAAGACATGTATTGTTCTGCTTCAAAACCTCAGGTAATGACACTAGATCATTGCAATTTTTAATCTCGAGTTTACTCAAAATGGGGAGGAAACAAACCTCCAGAAACGAAACAAGACTCGAGCAGTTTTCAATACATAGCTCTCTGAGAGAGGTGAGGCTTCGCAATACACCCCGCAGACATGGTTCCTGAAAAGAAATCTCATTCTGCCACAAATGCATGAGCTGCTCACAACTCACATTCTTAATATGTAGAGCTTCTATGTTCTGAAACTCTTTTCTTGACCAATTGCCAAATTCCAAAATATTCAACAGAGTCAGAGACTTCAGGGAGATAGAGTCGGTTAGACTACTGATAATTACCTCTTTGCATCAATCTGATTCTATTTGGCAGAGCATTGGAAGGCTTGAAACTGAAACCACAAACTGCTTACAACCTTTAATGTCAAGTTTCTCCAATGAAGGAAGATGATCTGGTAATCTTCCGGAGAGTTTAGTACAGCTTACAATTGAAAGCTTACGGAGGCAAGGGAATGCTTCAACCTGCTCATTTTCTTTGATAGGTTCCCAACGTTCCCATTCTTGCAAATCCAAAAAAAAAAAAAAAGTACTCAAGGATGGAAAAGGTTTGGAGCAACCCTCTCCATAAATCTCACAACCTATGCTTTTTTTAATCCATTCATCCCTTTAATTGTAAGATCTTTAAGAAAGCTCAGTAGCCCAAGCGAAGGCAATGATGTGCAATTCTCACACCTTTCCAATATCATGACCGTCATGTTGGAAAATGACGGATCTCCTACCCAAAATGGAAATCTTGTGCCACCAAAGCATTTGATTGTGAGCACTTATAGATTTTGATGAGGTCGTAGCATGTCGAGTACCTTTTCTTCATTTTTCACCGCCTCCTTTCGTGAGTCCTCAAATTGAGATTTCCATTCTAGTAGTAGCTCTTTTAGGCCCTCCTTATTAATTAATATGGTATCTTTTGGACCAGAATCATCCACATTATCTAATCTTGAAATACAAAGCTCTCCATAAAGAAATTTTAGTTCTTTCAGATCTTGTACATCCGATCCAATACCTTTGCCCATGATAAAATTGGACAATTTTCTGAGACATGTCAATTCTTTTATTCCTAATGGCATGTCATTTAACTTTACACCTGTGATATCGAGATATCGTAGGTTGATCAAACTTCCCATCTTAGAAGGTAACTTGATGAGAAGAGAACATCTCAAGTTCAAAATTTGCTAGTTAAACAGAGAACTTGTGGACTCAGGAAGACTTCTGATCTTAGTACCCGAAAGACTGAGGTCCCTCAGATGCTTCAAATGACCTATTGAGTCAGTCAGGTAACTCAGTAACATAGTAACCTTTTTAAACTTTGGCAATAAATCTGAAAAAACTGTACTGGTAACATAGGTAAAATCAAATCCTGGATGAGTGGTTGACAATGGCAAGAATGTTCTTAAATGCTTAACTCGTTCGATTTTCTGCAATACTTGAAATTTATTTTTGGTAGCATAACTAGCAGAAGTGTAAGAAATATGACGAACCTTTTTCAAGCTTCTTGATTGTGTGTGATCCCATAATCCATCCTCCAACCTAATATTCACATCCCCCAAAACCCATTCGGCCATATCATGGATAAGATCATGCATGACACATTTAGAACCATTGCTGATGATGTCTCTATCAAGCTTCTTGATTGTGTTGGCATACTTGTACTTTGTGGTCTCTGGTATGCAGCAGAGTTGATGATGATGTCTCTATCAATCCAAGTGTAATTCTTAGCTCGCTGAGTTCTTTCAACCGCTTGGAGATTCGATTCAACTTTCTGTTTATTACCAAAATGGAAGCTAACATGAGGCATTTTGATCTTCAGATATTTGCTAGTAGTGCTAGTGCTATGATGTTTTGCCTCCAACATGTGCCGTGAAGCATCAGTGAAAATCTCATCAAGTATGTCCTCCATAAAATCTTGGAGATTGTCTAACCACATTTTCACAGCACTTGTTGTCGGTTGCTTCTCCTGTGCCCGGATACAGATATTGTCCCAACATTTCAACTTTTCATAGTCAAATGGGATCTAAGGGAGGAATCACAAGGGTTTATAAATTTCAAAGGACACATATGATACCTTAAAAACGTTTTTTAACAAGGAAGTAAATATCGATAATATTCTCTATATTTCGCCGACATTTCCAGCATTTTGGGGATCCCTGATATTTCCATGAATTTGGACCTTGATATTTTCACCGAAACTAATATTTACTTCCTTATATTTTTGGTAACCCATTTTGGAAATGGAGGCATACGGATGATTCCCATATTATGTTTGGTTCCACAAGGGGGGCAAGATTATCAAAAAACTATAAAATTAGGGGAAGCCATCTACCTCAGAATCTTTGATTTGCAAAATGAGGAACTTCCAGATACAAAGATTGACCAACATTTCAACTCTTTATAGTCAAATGGGATTGAAGTAAAATCATCCACACAAGCGAACCTAATATTCACCAAATTACACTTTAGAGAAGTGTGACTATGATTTTCTATTGCAATGATTGAAGTGAAATCACTCGCACAAGGAAACCGAATATTCACAAAATTACAATCTCGAACCTTGTGATTGTGATTTTCGACCGTAGATAATTGAAGTGAAATCACTCACACAAAGAAACCGAATATTAAAAAAATTATGTTCTAGCAGATTATTGAACACAAGGAAACCATATATATATATAAAAATAAATAAAAAATAAAAAATAAAAAATAAATAAAATAAATAAAAAACTCTGAATCAGTGCGACTGTGATTTTCTATTACAGATGATTGAAATAAAATCACTCACACAAGAAAACCGAATATTTACCAAATTACACTCGAGAACGGTGTGATTGTGATTTTCGAATGTAGTTAATTGAAGTGAAATCACCCACAAGAAAACCGAATATTAAAAAAATTACACTTAAAGCAGTATGACTGATTTTTGAATGCGGAAGTAAAATCACCACAACGAAACCGAATATTCACCAAATTAAAATACTCTTAAATAACTCACAATTACAGACTCATCCAAAGTTCAAGGGCATCCTGGCCAGTTTTTATGCATAAGATGCTTGATTTCCATATTTCCGTGAATAAATACTTTGGGCTCTTTAACATGCAACATAAAATCACTTAAAAGAATTTTGCATATGATGATACCATGCCACATCTTATGTAAAATACAGTTGATTACCCACCAAAATGACAGATGGAAAATGCATTTTAAGACGAATAACCCTTGAGAAACCATCTATTGTAAATAAACTCATGTTCACTATCAGAGAAGAGAATTTTTTTTTTTGATACATGGTTAGCAAAATCAAATAACTTCTTTTTGCACTCGTGTGCAGACATGAAATTTGGCTGTCTTATGAGATGAGGGCAAAGAAGCAAAAACCCAAAATAAGAAAAAAGCACAGCCATAATAAAAACTCAATTATAAAGGTACACCAAAATTTTTCTTTCAAAACTCTTTCAGAGGTATACCTTCTTCTTTGGATTGCAGTTTATTTTGAAGTACCAATGTCTGTTAGCATACTTGTAAGGGCACAAATCATGTTTTATTTTGCAATATCTAGGGTCAACAATTCCATGATTGTCAAATATAAACAAAACATCAATTAAACTGTGAAGCTTTCCTGCTAAAATGAGGAAAATATTTCAACAATCGTAGCATGAACTGTCACTTCAATATAAACAAACACCGAAGAGACCAATTGTTGACTCAAATTTGGGACATGAGACCATATGGATATAACCGAAGAGATTTGTGTATCAACTCGAATCAGGGACATGAGACCACAGCCAAAGTAAATACTGAAAACTGCACTGTGTTTGTGTTTTCAAATGGTAGCTGACAGCTTTGAAGTTAAGTGGTCGGTGGCTACTAATATCATAGTAGTTTCAGTACTTATTGTCTATACATATTGATATAACGAATGCAAATTAAGGTGCGGATAACATCTTTGGGATCAACCTATGAGTCATCAAATACAGGGTTCGCCGGAATATGGTCGAAGAAGTGAGAAAATAATCCTGTTAGGCATTTGTTTCAAGCCAAGTGACTCTACTAGCAGACAAATCACAGAAGAGACCACTTGAACAAGTTGAAAGGTTATTATACTTATCAAACCTGATGAGCTGAAGAAGATATTATATCATTCAAATTTAACAAATTTAACCGAAGAGCAAATCACTCTTATAACCGAGGGACAGTGTACCTTTATAACCAAATGTACTCTTAAAACTGAGGGGAAGTGTTTTCCGATAGGAGGTGATTGTAGTAAAATCACTCATTCAAATTTAATCGAGGGACAAATCACTCTTATAACCATGGGACAGTGTACACTCAATAACTGTGGGACAATGTAATACTATAACCGAGGGACAAATCACTCTTATAACCATGGGACAGTGTACACTCAATAACTGTGGGACAATGTAATACTATAACCGAGGGACAATGCACTCTTATAACCGAGGGAAATAGTACTCTTATAACTGAGAGACAGTGTTTTCCGACAGGAGATGATTGTAGTAAAATCATTCATTCAAATTTAACCGAGGGACAAATCACTCTTTTAACTAAGGGACAGTGTACTCTTACAACCAAGGAACAATTCAATCTTATTACCAAGGGACAGTGTACTTTATATAACCGAGGGACAATGTACTCTTATAATCGAGGGATGTGTACTTTTATAACCAAGGAAAGAGTAAGCTTATAACCGAGGGGTAGTGTTTTTCGACAGGAGCTAATTATAGTAAAATCATTAAGTCAAATTTAACCGAGGGACATTGTATACTCAATAACCGAGGGACAGTGTACACTCAATAACCATGGGACAGTGTACGTACTCTTATAACCGAGGGGCAGTGTTTTCCGACGGGAGGTGATTGAAGTAAAATCACTCATTTAAATATAACCGAGGGACAAAATCATTCTTATAACTGAGGGGCAGTGTACACTCTATAACCGTGGGACAGTGTACACTCTATTACCGTGGGACAGTGTAATATTATAACCGAGGGACAATGTACTCTTATAACCGAGGGAAATAGTACTCTTATAACCGAGGGACGATGTTTTCCGACATGAGATGATTGTAGTAAAATCATTCATTCAAATTTAACCAAGGGACAAATCACTCTTTTAACCGAGGGACAGTGTACTCTTACAACCAAGGAATAATTCAATCTTATTACCAAGGGGCAGTGTACACTCAATAAATGAGGGAGAGTATACTCTTATAACCGAGGGACTGTATTTTCTAAAATCGCAGGACAGTGTACTCTAATAATCAAGAGACTATGTACTCTTATAATTAAGAGACTGTGTACTCTTTTAACTAAGGACAGAGTACTCTTATAACCGAAGGGTAGTGTTTTTCGACAGGAGGTGATTGTAGTAAAATCACACATTCAAATTTAACCGAGGGATTGTATCCTCTTATAAATGAGGGGCAGTGTACTCTTATAACCGAAGGAAAGTGTACTCATATAACTTAGGGACACTGTACGCTCAATAACCGAGGGACAATGTACTCTTATAATGAGGGAAAGTGTACTCTTATAACCGACGAGTAGTCTTTTCTGATAGGAGGTGATTGTATTAAAATCACTCACTCAAATTTAACCGATGGACAAATCTCTCTTATAACCGAGGGACAATATACTCTTATAACCGAGGGGAAGTGCTTTCCGACATGATGTGATTGTATTAAAACCACTCATTCAAATTTAACCAAGGGACTGTGTACTTTTACAACCGAGGGACAATGTAATCTTGTTACCGAGGGAGTGTACACACAAAACTGAGGGAGAATGTACATTTATAACCGAAGGAGAGTGTACATTTATAACTGAGGGACAGTGTGCTTTTTAGTAGGGGAGAAAGAGGTAGTGTTAAGGAAAGGAGAAAGGAGACAAACACGTGCTCTTTCTCACAATACACTAAGCTACCAGTGAAGCTATTCCCTTGACATGGGCAAGATGATCCATTTACATTCATGTCAAACAAAAGCATTCCAAAACATGACTACTAAAACTCAGTAACAGAAGCTCATTGACAACAGCCTTCTGTAATATATTTTACCTTTTTTCTAATTTCCTGCTGTAAAAGGACAGCATTAAATTTGCTTTCGAGATGTGAAACATTGATGTTGACAATGCGTGCATTACCCTCAATTGTTACAAGTCCTTCACAACTATGACAGCCATGTTCTGTCCGAAAATATTTTACCAAGTCTGCCTCGATTTCTTATCAATGATATCATGCAATGTCTATATGGGTACGGGGTACCCAATGACAGATACAAAACCACGTCTGCCCTAATTCCATACCAGTATACATGTCATGTCAACTAGGGTACTCAATGACACATACAAAACAATGTAACATAGAATTTTTCAAATAAACCAGTCCCATTAAGCTCCTATAACTTTAACATCAAATATTCAACTTTAGTAAAGATGCATTCATTCATTGGATCAAAACTCTGCTACTCAAGTAAGCTAAACTGAATTAAAATTCCCTCATGTGCAAGTTGTACCCTAAATCAGTAAGCCAGGTTGCCTAGAAGCTTACTTAAAACATTCAAGAAAACCGTATCATGATATATACAAAATTCACATGCAGCACAACTGTTAAAAAAATTTCAACAAATTAATTCCCAAAACCATCAAAAGTGCATATCAAGTATTCAAGAATTAAGTCTTGTAGAAGAATCATCTACATGTTTCAGCACTCAAGCACACACCCATACTAAATCTATAATAGTAGAGTAGTATGCCATTTCTAGTATAGGATTAAAAGGCATAAATAGAAACATACCTTCATCTGCTATAGGCACAAGTACAACATCACCAACCTGTATAGAATATCAAATTGAATACTCCATTTAAGACCCCAACAGGGAGCATGTAAAGAATAAACAACACAAATAATGGTAAGAAATGGGGTGCAGCTCCAGTATTTATAATCAAAGGAAAATCCACACAAATTAACACCCCAAGAACAACATAAAGATATCATCAGCCTACTCATATGAGGTACACTGGACCAAAAATCGTGAACAAGCAGCAACCGATGCCATCATGCCACATCCAAGTGAAAAAAAAAAGGGAAGGGAAGGGAAGGGGGTGTTCAAGCGAAAAATCAAGAACGAGATCATCATCACTTCCAAGTCATTGTACCCCTTCTATGTGGCAAGTAAAAGAGCAATTGCAGTGAAATTAATGAACAAAATGACCCTCAACCAGCAGATAATCGTTGACAATTAAGCCATTCTCAAACTAAATTATGATATGTTTCTCTAACTAGTACAAACTTCAACATTTAACAGCCAATATCATGCACAAGTAGATAAATAAATAAACAAATAAAAAGAAAACAAGTAGTACCCGACTAACATCTTCAAGAAGAAACCTTTCTGCTTCACCAGAAAACAAATTGGGTTTCACTTCAACTACCAACACCACCCACTACCAAAAAAAAAACAAAAACACAAAATGAATTAAAGCAAGTTGTGGAATTTATAACTAAACGAGTCATGAATCAATCAAGTACACTTACAGAGGCCATGTCGACCCAAGCTGAGATACGAAACCCAGAGAAACAGCAGATTGGATGCTGATCACTTGCTTTGCCAACATGTTTGTTCTTTTCATGTTTTGTCTTCCTCTTCTCAACCTAACCTTCTCTAAGCACATACCAGTCTCAATCTCATCTTCCTTCTCCTCAAACCCCACTTCACTTCTCTTCTCTTCCTTCAATTCTACAGGTTTCGAATCATCATCGAGCTCTCCCTTGAACTTCAACTCCCCAAACATGTCCTGGTTTCTGATTTTGCGAAAACTTCAAAATTCAAAAACCCTCCGAAAACCGAAAATCTACATTTTGGTACCCCTTACTCCTTAGTATACTTGAATACATGGCTTTGAACGACCCAACAAAACCCTAGAAACCTAACAGATTTTGACATCTTTGGTCTCGCCAATCCAAGAACAAGAATCTGAAGAAAAAATTTAAAGTAAAAAAGAAAAAGAAAAATATAGAACAAGAATAAAATTAATTAAATAAATAAAAGTGAATCGAAGAGGTTTGCACGCATCCATATTCAATCTATATCATAAATAAAAGAAGAAGAAAAAGGAAATTTTGCAAAAATTTCAAAATTCCAAAACCCTTCAAAAACCAAAATCTACCTGATTTTGGTACTCGTTAATCTGAAGATAAAATTTAAAGCAAAAAAGAAAAAGAAAAATATAGAACAAGAATAAAATAAAATAAAATAAAATAAAATAAATAAAAGTGAATTGAAGAGGTGGCTTGAAGAGAAAGCAATAACAGCTGTGTACTTCACAGGAGCGGAGACGAGAGGGAGAGTTGCTCTGTTTATATAAATACGCTGAAAAACAGCGGCTAGTGTTCAAGATTTTATTTTTATTTTTTATTTTTATAAAAAGATTTTACAATTTTATTTTATTTTACTGCTTCAATTTTAAGCAACTAACGGCTACTTTATTAGGGCTAATTACGTTTAAAAGATAAATATGTGTTTTATTTATGGGCTTCGTTGATGGGCCGGTTTGGAACCAATTGGTATGGACCTGAGTTTCTGACTATCGAATGTGGACCTTTTTCTTGTCTGACCCAAATATATATTGCACTGTAAGTCGGGCTAGAACCGGCCCGACCCAATTTACCAATCTATGTTATGTTCTTAAATTTGCCTAAAATTAAGGTAAAATCATTTTCGGACATTAAAAATGGCAAAACTTGTATATTGTCAGTTGTATAAGGACAATATTAAATTATGAAATGCAACATCAA
This sequence comes from Acer saccharum, assembly GCA_030490815.1. Lineage (NCBI taxonomy): Eukaryota > Viridiplantae > Streptophyta > Magnoliopsida > Sapindales > Sapindaceae > Acer > Acer saccharum. The sequence goes on from CM059867.1 coordinate 1,275,107, forward strand.
ACATGTGATCTTTCATGAAAAAATTGTGATCGTAAAAGATGAGCTACTGTTGAACTATCTGCTTTCGAGATTACCACTGCTCAATGTGGTTTGCACTTGCTCATTCAAACTAAAAATATATCAATTTGAGTCGTATTGAGATTACCGATCAATATAACAAAGGATGCTCGCTCATTCGGACTGAAAATGTGTTCATTCAAGTTATATCAAGATTACTACCGCTTAATGTAGCGTGCTAACTAATAACACTCCTGATTTCCTCATTTAGACCGAAAATGTGATGATTTGAACCATTGCTTCGTAAGTGATACATTAAAAATAATAAGGGCCTTAGGGGTCGTTACTTGTTTGGCTATGTTTCTCGAGAGCATTTTTTGTTTTTAACATTTAAAAAATATGTAAAAGATATATGACAGTTATTCCCAAAAAACCAAACTAGAAAACACATGAATCAATGAGAACAATTTTATGAATTAAATGACAAATATGACGAAAACATCAAATTTATGTTTCCAATATTTGGGGTAAATCGCTATAATTATATTTAAAATTAGAATGATTTTAAAAAATAATAATATATAATTACATTATAAACCGCCATCACATTATTTTTTTAATTATAAACATGATTATTACCATTTAAAGTCCAATATATCTAAGAAAGTTTGATATGAGGAGCATCGGCAACTATGAACATGTGACCATAATCGTTTTAAAAATAAATTATTCATATGTTCCTATTTAATAATGTATTTAAGTAATAGATATCATTGAGATTATTAACTATGATCACTAAGAAATACTGGATGTGATAGATTATTAATTAAAGTAGTAAGTTCATTTTGTGAGACATGCAAAATAGATATTCTAGATATTAATTCTCGCTACATTGCAATACGAGATTGAACTCACCAATAACAAGATAATTTTACAATTAAACAGTATTATTAGGTATGTTTATATTTTATGTTGCAATTAATTCTCAATTACAAGAATTAAATATGAGTATAGATTCAATTAAAAATGATTTTTTAGATTTTAAAGAGCGTCATTTGATTCCTAAAACTTATATTTATTTTATTTATTAATTTATAAGACTAAACGGTATTACATTTTTTTTTTAAATAATTTAGTTTTTAAATATTAATATATTTGTCTTGCACAAACTTGAATTTCATTTTGTCTTGGCCCCCTAAAGCCAAAATCCTGGCTTCGCCTCTGTACAGGCTACCGTCTTAGGAAGTATTTTCACTTTCATATTTTTCAGGTTTAAGTAGTGCAAGTGAAAAAGGTTGCCCACTCCTTATGGAACATATTCTATTGGAGCATCTTCAAAGTCTAGTACTCTCATAAGCTTGAAATTGTCTGAAGATATTGTATTCATGAAAGACTGTGGTAGCTCAACTATGTTGGAAAGAAAAAGTGAACGAACCTTAAGAGCCATTAATCCTCACCAAAACATTATCAGTACTTTCACTTATGGTAAGGCGCCGAGTTTTTGTGCATTGACTCATATTATGTTCATTTAGGATTCGACTGAAACCCGATTGTTCAGTCTTTTTGAGTATGATCTCGTGCATCAAATCATGAACTCGGCAATTTAAAGGTTTTCCTTGAAGTTTTGTCTTTGAAACATGAACTAAGTTTCTTTCAATGAGTTCAATCAAGTATTCTTGTCCAATTTCTTCAGGTCCATTGCTATTATCGAATTGAAATTGAACAAATCCCTCAGCTATCCACAAGCGTATTAGTCTCCCATAACCAATTGAATAACTTTCTGGAAACAAGCCAAAGTACAAGAGACAAGGTTTGAGGTGGTGAGGCAAATCATTAAAATCTTCCAATAAAACTCGGTTGCAACTTCTTAAATGGGGATCGCTTCCTAAGTCTTCACCTAGATTATTGAATAACTGTTATATAATCAAAGATATCTCTGACCCATCATATTTTGTTTTTTAATTATTATCATTTAAAATCCAATATATCTAAGAAAGTTTGATATGAGGAGCATCAGCAGCTATGAACATGTGACCATAATTGTTTTAAGAATAAATTAGTCATATGTTCCTATTTAATAATGTATTTAATGAATAGATATCATGGAGATTATTAACTATGATCACTAAGAAATACTAGATGTGATAGATTATTAATTAAAGTAGTAAGTTCATTTTGTGAGACATGCAAAATAGATATTCCAGATATTAATTCTCGCTACATTGTAATACGAGGTCGAACTCACCACTAACAAGATAATTTTACAATTAAACAATATTATTGGGTATGTATATATTTTATGTTGCAATTGATTCTCAATTACAAGTATTAAATATGAGTATAGATTCGATTATAAATGATTTTTTAGATTTTAAAGAGCGTCATTTGATTCCTAAAACTTATATTTATTTTATTTATTAATTTATGAGACTAAACGGTATTACATTTGTTTTTTTTTTAATAATTTAGTTTTTAAATATTAATATATTTGTCTTGTACAAACTTGAATTTCATTTTGTCTTGGCCCCCTAAAGCCAAAATCTTGGCTTCGCCTATGTATATATATATATATATATATATATATATTATGCATGTATATACTTAATTTTTTTAATTATACATAGATTGATAAAATTTTCTTAAAATTAGTAAAAAATATTTTTTATTATACTGTTTAAAAAAAATAAAAAGACAAAAATCAAAATTAAATTTAAAAATTGTTTTTTTTTTTTTTTTTGATAATATATATAATTTAACTATCCGTCAACCCACAATATTATTTTTAAAACAATTTCATTATATAAATATCATAATTTTTTTTTCCAAAATACTGTTTTCAATTATGTCTACAAGACGCGTTTTCAGTATTTTCATATTTTAAAAATACGAAAATCAATTACTCGTTTTAAATGAAAATATACAAAACAAAAAACAGAAAATAAAAACATTACTGAACAGGCCCTTAACAACTGGGAGTTAAATCATACCACCATTTAGTGATTTTTTGGCCCCTATAAAAAAGAAAAAGAAAAAAGAACCTGGAGCTAGGCAGTAATTTAATTTAATTGATTTTCATTGATAGTTGGCGAAAACTTTTCTAGTGATGTCGTGATGTACAGGACTTCTGGGTGCTACCGACTTTAATTTGTAAGTAATTTTATTTAGGTGTACGTGTTTTTGTGAAAGCACTTGTGGTTAAATGTGGAAGCACTTCCTGAACAGAAGCAACTTGTGGTGGAGGTGGTGCTGCATGCTTTTCTGACAATGTGTTGTTATTGTTGGTTAACATTAACAGGAGGAGCTAGGTTTGATGCATGGGTTGATTATTTGGAGCTGATTTTGAGACTACTGTTTGGGAAGTGTTTACTGCATCTGCTTCTGCTTCTAGAAAAAAGTGTTTTATCTTCTAAGCTGTTTCAATTTACTAGAAGCATAGAAGCAAATGAAAATATTTTTCTAGCTACTAGGTCACTTAGGGTGCGTTTGGTACGCGGGACGGGACAAGGTGGGATAACTTTCTCTTGTACTGCGTTTGGCGCGTCCTTAACATGGGATAGGACGGGACAAGGTGGGACAAAAAACCCAAAAAATTGTCCCACCCAAATAGCTCGGATGGAACAAGTCTGGAAAAGACTTTTTTACCCTTATTACTTGCAAAAATTACAAATATATATACACCACATGAATCTAATGGCCATCTCTCTCTCCTTCGGTCATCTCTGGATCACCATCGGATCTCCATGGTCGCGATCTCTTCCCACCGAAGAAGACCCAGCAACTTTGCAACCCCACCCGCGATCTCCATAATCGATTTCTGTTTGTGTTTGTACGTATTGATCAGTTTGTGCAAGAAGGGAAAGCTACTGGAAGTGAACCAAATCTCCATGGTTGTTGATTGTCTTCAACCTGATGAACGTGATATTGTTGTTGTTTTTGTTAAATTTTTTTAATAGGAAGAAGATTTGGATTTTGCTCTGTTGGACGATCTTGATTCTCTAAAAAGAGGGGTGATTCCAGATCTTGTTTCTGGATTTTGGATTGATTTTTTTTATTTTTGATTTTTTTTTTCATTGTAGCGATTGTAGATCTTTTGGATTGTAGCGATTGTAGTGATTTTGGATTGAGGGATTCCAGATCTTTTTTCAATGGATTTTTTTCAACCGAAGTTGTCATTTTGGATTCCATATCAAATTTTTTATTGTTTTTAAAAATTCTTTCTTAAAAAAGAAATTAATTTTGTTTAAACTTCTTTTATTTTGCTTTTTGAAATATTTTATTTTATTTTTTTATTTCTGATTTTATTGAAATGGTAAAGGTTAAAATGACAATTCTTAATCAACCGGGGACATTTTCTAATAGCATAGTTAGGCTATTTAATTGATTTAAGAACATATTAATTATTAGGATGAATTTTGTGGAATTGATTTGTTGTTTTTGTTTGTGGAATTTGATTGAAGAAAAATTTATGGTGTTTGTGCAGTGAGAAAATGAAAGAAAATATTAATTTTGTATGATTTTTAATTAATTTTAATTCAATAATATTTGATATTTTTCAAAAAAAAAAAAATTCAAACTTAATAAAATTGTTATAAATATTGGAAAGGACATGAGGGGCACTATGGTCATTTGAACCTCTTGTCCTGTCCTGTCCCAGTCATACCAAACGTATAACAGTACAGTCTATAGTTCTGTCCCAAGCATTCCAAACACAATACGGAACAACATGTCATGTCCCATGTCCGTGCCAAACGCACCCTTAGAGTGTGTTTTGTATGGCTTTTCAAATAGAGTTTCTAGAGAGGACAAAGATCCTCTCCTCACCTTACCTCATCATCACCTCACTTAATCTTATGACATATAAGCATTGCAATAAAAGAGTTATATGGTGGAATATCTAAAATTTATAAAAAGTAGTTGAGACAATTTGTATGTTTTAAAAAAGGTCAAAAAAAGCTTTTTAGAAAAGCCAAAATTTTGGGATTCTCCAAATAGACATAAAATTGCTTTTATAAAGGGCAATTAAGACAATTCATATATTAAAAAAGTTCTTTTGAGTTTTGCCAAATAACTAAAAAAAAACTTCAAAATAGCTTCTAGCATTAAAAAAACGGTTTTGATCCTTACAAAAGCCATACCAAACACACACTTAGGGTCAGTTTGATATTGCTTTTGAAAAGTTAAAATCAGCTTATTTTATAATTTTGACAAAAAATGATGTTTGGTAAAATTTCCAAAAGTGATTAATTCATAATCTGGCAAGTTTTGACAGTGATTTTGAGAAGCAAGTGGGGGGTTACTTTTTGAAATTGATTATGGAATAATCTATTTCAGCATTTAATGAATCTTTTAAAATATCATTATTATTCTTATGAAATCAAATTAAAATTATTTATATACCTTATTTCATCTTAAAATTAAAGATTCTAATTAAATATTGATTTGATTTATAAAACCTTATAAAAATATTTTTATTATTCTTATGGATTTTTTTTATAATTTAAATATTCTACTTAAATATTGATTTAATATTTATAATTAATGAAAAAATAAAATAAGGTTCTAAAATCATGTCTATTTTAGCCATTGTAACTAATATCAGCACTTTTAAAATAAAATTACCAAACACACATATACTGTTTTTGAACTATACAGTAGTTTTAAAAGTTTAATTAACCAAACATCTGCTGATTAACTTCATAGCTGATTATTCCTTCGGCACAGCTAACAATGATTATTATAAAAGTTACAGCAATACCAAACTGGCTCTTAAACTATTTTGAAATCCATCGCAAGGAAATTGTAATGAATATTAAAATTAATATATATGAATGAAAATTGTTCTAGATCCATCAAGCATGAAATCTCTAATATTTTCTATATTTTGTTAAATATTAAAGATATTTATGATAAACAAATAAATTATATGAGGAAATTGCAAGAAGTAATCAAAAAAATTATTCGTTTATTGTTTTTAGCTATAAATTTATATTTTATTATACTTATCACTTTTAGCCTTGAATAGACAAGATTGCCCTCCATTTTGTCTTTACTTCATCCACCCAAAAATTTAGAAATCAATTAGCATGTAACTTGAAAATTATTGACATGTAAATTGAAAGTCAATTGTCATGTAATTTAAAATTTAACTGACATGTAACTTGAAAAATCATCCCACACATAACTTGGAATCAAATGGCATGTAACCAATCTAAATGTCAGGTGAAGTAAATTTTAGGGGTAATTTTGTCCAAAAGTGATAAAAACAATAAAATATAAATTGGTACGTAGCTAAAAATAATAAACCAATAAAAATTTTGGCTCTTTATGAATTCACACCTATATATATATATATATATATTTAAATCGAACTTTAGCAAAAATATCGAGAGATCGGGACGGAGTGGGCCTGGATAGGTCGGTTTATCGGGTTTGGGTTACTAATTGATATTATGGTCATGACTTATGTAGTCGTTTCGATTGTTTCGGTTAAATCGGTTATATCGATTTTTAGTTTCGATTAAATCCATTGTGCCGTTTCTTGGATTTGGTGAAGTCGGTTTTGGGTTTTAGTGATTTTGGTTAAGATTATTAGTCATTTTCTCTTCTGAAGTAATACTAAGTAATAAAGATTTGCTTTTGTAAACTAATAATCAAAAGGGTCTTCTCATGAATTCCAATAGTTTTTACATCAAAATAGATTCATATATTTATTTCAAAAAGAAAATTTTAAAAAATATATGAAAGATACATATTTTAAGAATTGTCTACTTTTGTTTCTTTTAATTAATTAGTAGATTAGAGTATGTGACCTCCATTTGTTATCCTTAATTTTAGATTACTGCATCAACTATGAAGTTATATAACATTCCACAAGTTTATAGTTTCGTAATGTTATAGAATCAAATTCACAACCCTGAAATAATTCAGAACAGACCTAAATATGTATATTTTGTTTTTTTTTCCGTTCTTTTCTTCAAGAATTTAATTTGACACAGAATTCATTCAAACTTCCAACTACTGTTGTGCTGGGGCCATTAGACATTTAGACATGATAAGCAATACGCTGCCGTTTGTAGTTAAGTTAATCTGGGTTGGAACTGTACCCGGATTTGTTTAAATCAGTTGATAACCGAATCCAGGTTTGTACCCGATCCATCTCTAACCAGAAACACCTGGTCATCTATGGCTTCTTCGACTTCACTTTTACATTTTTATGCTTGTTTGGACTTTGGACTAGGTTCTTGTCACTAGAGATGCAAAAGAACAAATTTGTTAACATCAAAGTTTGAACTTGGTTCATGCTTTTTGCTTGATTTCTGGTAACACTTTCCCTTAGATAGATGGCGCAGCTCTGTTCTATCTGAAAAAAAAAAAAAAAAAATACAGAGAGGTCTGACAAATATTCAGAGACATGACAAACAAGTGCATAGATGTCTTAAGTGATTATCTAACTAGACATGTCTATTGAAGTGCTTAAAGAACTTAGAACACTCTCTAGAACTAAAAAAGGTTACCAATTTTAGCATTGAAAAAGAAAAAAAAAAAAAAAAAAAGGCTTGTGAAACAAAAATTCAATGTAGGAAAAGAATGAAACATAAGGAACATAATTTTTGCAGAAGTTATTTTTTTTCAATATGGAAAGTCATATGATTGATTTTATATTGAATGGTTTAGGTGATAGAAATTGACATACCTGAGATTCTAGTAAATGGATGGAATGAGGTTATTTTTCATTTCTGAAATTAACTAGAGCTCATTTTTTAAGCTTCAGATAGTAGATGAATCTACCGTCTATCTTCACATAAGGGATGTTGGCTATCTTGGACCACTCTTTTCCTTTAGCCCTTTTGCACTATTTTTTGAGCAAAGGGCAAACATAGATAAGTAACTCCGAAAGTGAGGATGGCAGATTGGCAAGCCCTGCTCTGGAAAGGATGCGAGATTTGGACAATCAGTGATGTTAAAATGTTGAAGAGATGTAAGGTTTTGGAAACTTTGGCCTGACAAGCATTTCAAGTTATCGAAATTTTCGATCTTCAACTAAGTTAGAGAAGAGGGCAGCATTATGTCCATATCTCTCTGTGAAAATTCTTCGTCCGGGCATCCAGTGATCTCAAGTTGTCTAAGAGAGGTGAGGTTGTCAAACCCCACTCAACCGGTCGCTTATAGATATTGTCATCTTCAATTAAGGCACGTTAGGCTGGCGGGGAAACCTTCCGGAAAGGATTCGACACTTGGACATCATCGTATTTCTAATTCTCGAAGAGAGTTGAGGCTGCGCATGTTTTTGGGCAAGGCTTTGAGCGGGGCCGGACTTAGGTAAAGTGAGGCCTTATGCACAATTGTACTGTGATACTTATTTTTTTTTTTCCAAATAAATTAATTTTATTCAAATGACAAGATTACAAAATACAAGTTAAAAATTTAAATAAAAATAAAAACCAAAGTGAAATAGATCTAAAAATATAATTACAAAAATCAAAGTATTATGCTATTCGGAAGGAAAAATCTTGAGATGAAATTGGGTATCACATTAAAACTTGAGATCTACGTTTTCACTCCATCTTTTTGTTGACATGCCTGTAATGCATTAAAATACTCATTTAAAATTCATTTTTCTTGCTTTTTGAGATGCAAAATCATTTATCAAATTTTTGTATTCTAGTTTTGACACCAAATCTCACTTAAAATGCAAGAGAGCTTCTTTTGACAATCCAATTTTTTCTTTTCACACTTCTTTTCTAAAAACACTTCATTCTCAAAATTTAAATTTAAAAAAATTCTAAAGACACTTCATTTTGTTACAAGATTATCCTTTTTATCTTTTTTTGAATTAAATTATTAAAAAAATAAATTATCTCTCATAAATCATTAGATTAATTATTACATATTAAATACTCTCTCCTAAATTTTTAATTACCATATTAAACTCTCTCTCCTACAATACATATCTCTAATTTTCTATCTCCATTTTTTTCTCAATCAAGACTAATAGTTAAGGAAAAAAAAAAAACTAACTAATAAGCTTGATTTTTAGGAACCTATGTATATAAAAAAAATAAAAATATATAAAAAAATAAATAAAAACCTCAAAAAACAAGTACTTTTTTTTAAAAAAAAATCGAAATATGAAAATGTTTTTTGTTACTCTTGTAGGTGTGTGATTGCCTAAAAAACTTTAATTTTTTCATTAATCTTAGAAATTATAAATTTAATCGAATCTAGTTGAAACAATTCAAGCTTTCATATATATATTACTGTTAGTAAAAAACTAAAATATTCATATGTTTTTTTTTCTTTAACTATTAATCATAGATTGATCGAGAAAGTATGGAAATATGATTATTTATTTATTTATTATTTTGAAAAATGGAGAGAGATTAATTAAGAGAGAGTGTTTAATGTGGTAATAACATATTTATGAGAGAGAGTTTAATACGTAATATTTAATAATAATTTAATTAGTTTGAAGTGTTTTTAATTTTTTTTTTGTCTTGTTTAGTAATTTTAATTTAGGTTAAAATTGTCATTAATAAAAAAAATTAAGTTGGAGTGTGAATAGATAATTTGTGGATTGTAAGGAGAAACTCTCAAAATGCAAGTTCTCACTTAAAATGCACATTTTTGAGATTGAACTAAATCTTCCACTCTTTTCTTTTTCTTTCGTTTGTCATAATCAGATTCGAATTTTCTAGTAGACATTTTTACCAAAATAAAATGATGAAAGATAATAAAAACAGAATTTTAATTAAATAAAATGAAAAAATAGCACCTGATTTTTAGAATAAGCAAGTTCCGACAATATTGAAGATTTGAAGTAACAGTTAATCTTCCATAATAGCTACAAGAAAACAAACCCAATCAATTACTTGATATAGTTAAAACCCTAAAAAAAATCAAACTAATAAAATATAAATAAACATTAAATTAAAAAAAAATTAAAACTTACCTTCTTTTTTTCCTTAATGAAACACAAGAGATTGATTGCAATTGAAGAAGAATATTGATTGAGATTGATAAAAGAGAAATCTTGATGTAGTGGGAGGTTTTGCAATGTAAAAAAATAAAATAAAAATGATGTTGTAATTATAAAATGAAATGGAGTTCATATATATATATATATACTCCACATTACCTAATTAATGACAAATAATGAAACAATTCTGTTGGGTGAATCTTTAAAAAAAATTAATGTTTTTAAAAATTAAATTTTTTTCTTTTTCAATAACCTTTTTTTGAGGCCCCCTAAAAAGATGAAGACTCAAATTAATGCTTTGAAAATTATTATTATTTTCAATTTTTTTTCTTTCCAAAATTTGTTTTTGATCGATTGGACAAGATTGGGATTTGGGGATGAATTGAAGAGGAGAAAATTTGATTTAGGGTTTGTGTGATTGAAAATTGAAGAAGAAGAGGTGGTGTGATTGAAAATTAAAAATTGAAGAAGAAGAAGAGGTGTGATTCTGTGATCTGAGTGAAGAAGAAGAATTTTTTTTTTTTTTTTTAATGAGGTGGGTCCCATGGTGGAAATCAGATGAAGGGGCATCTGTAATGGGATTCCCATGGGAATCACTTTCCCGGGAATCTAAAAACGCAAACCTGCTACCAAACATGGGAATGCTCTGAGATTCCCATTCCCATGCCAAGATGTCCCCATACCAAACGGCCCCTTAACATTTCAACTGCCACATATGTTGAGACGAAAAAGGTGTGATTTTAGGTGGGATAGTGTAGCATTACTGTTAATGAAACCATAGGGGGAATATGTTGAATATTTTCAATTTTAGGGGAGAAGCTGGCAATAAATAGAAATAGAGGGGGATATTTACTACTAGGTAAATATTTAGGGAGGAAAATGATATTTTCTCTATATATAAAGCAGGTAAGGATTAGGTCAATACTCCTATGTTCTCCTCTGTCATCTTCACAACTTCACCGTCGTCTCTGCCTCTTCTTTCACCAGCAATCCTTGAGTCGCGACGTCTACCGTTGTTGTATTTCCAGAAATCTTGTCATCTTTGGCATGTTATTGTCTGTCTCTTTTATATCTATTTGAATCATATTTATCGATCCGTATATCAATCGTTTTAAAACCTGTAATCTAAAAAAATTTGTCCTTTAATTTAAATACGACCCATTTAATCCATTGTGTCAGAATAACTCACTAAAATCGATTCGTGTTCATGTCGTATTCCCGGAATCTCACTTACCTTGCTTGTAGTTAGCTTCAACGAATCTCAATCACTATTTGTTTTACAAGTTGCCATCCTTTTGAGATGCTCACATGCTGTTTACTCTCTGCTTTTGTCTTTAATGTCTTTCTCTGCTCTTCAAAACGAACACTCATTTTTAATTCTTCTGATTTGAATTCAATCCATCTCTGTTTGTTTTTTTTTTTTTATTTATTTTTTTTTCTTTTTTAAAAAAAAAACAGTACAAAAAAATAAATAAATTAACAAATAACACATAAAAATTAGTTGTTTCCTACATGGATTTTTTTTTTCATATTCAACTCAAATTATCAACAAAATATTAGCTTGTTCAAGAAGAGAAGAAACTCAGATCAAGTAACTTGACTTGTGTTATTTCGGCTAATTGGAAACAATTTGCTTGCTTACTAATAATTGCTTTTTGTTTGTATGATAATCGCTTATAGAAAACAGAAATATCTAACCATTCACTATTACCTCTGTTTCATTTTTTGTAGATGAAGTATGTGAAGCCCTGTAGCTTGTTCTATGAATTGCATAAGAGGGCCATGGAAATGATAGGGAAGAAAGCCAACGGACCTCAGTTGCTGGGTTTCAATATACTTGAGAAACACGTTACCATATCAATTTCAGACCCAAAACTTCTTTGTTGCATTCATTATGGGTATGTTATCTCATTTGTATGTGATTATATCATCGCACAATATATATGTCATGGCCTTGTTTCACTTGTCACTTTCTCAGGAAAAGTTTAGAAAGGGAGTGAAGCAAGTTTAGAAAAAAACTGCAACCGAAAAAGTTTGTTGAAACTGATTAATCACGACTTAATAATTACCTAGCTATTTACAAGCTGTTATGACAAAAATAACTGCACCGCGGACTGTGTTTTGGTCAAATGTTGAATGTGTCTTGGCCTTCTTTTATTTGAACAGTTTTATTCCTATGTGTTAAGCTTCCGGAATCAACAGCTCAATTGAGCTTTACCAGCTAACAACCAACAGCTAACTTGAGCTTGAGATGACTTGAGCTCTAGTAGTTCATCCAACACCTTCTTCCTGACTTTCTTTATGCTTAACATCCCCTCTCAAACTCAGATGGTTATATAAAAAGTTGAAATCAAGCTAAATAAAAAAGTTATTTAAATTTTAAATACGATCTGAGTTATCAGATGGGTATATAAAAAGTTGAAATCGAGCTGATAAAAAAGTTATGTAATACAATCACGTCTTAATCTATTACAATGCATATATTAGAAGTTGAAAAATTGATTTGTTTGATCCTTCTCGTTTATTGACCAGCTTATTTGTATTTTGTGAATGAATAAAAATGATTTAGTTTATACATTTTATGTGGTTTTTTTCAACACTACAGTCTTGTGGAACGGAAGAGGAGGGACATACATACACTAGCAAATCTATTTCAAACCTTGGTAAGTAAGTTTGTTTAGGCTTTAAGCTACATTGGTTGTTTATCTTTTTTTTTTTAGCTATTTTTTTTTTTACTTTTTGTTTGGCACGCCTAAGATGGACAGCAGGCAGGCCCGGCCAGGCCTGCTGGCATGGCACCCCGTTTTTGAGAACGGGGCTGTACCAGGCTAGGCCAAGCCTGTTTACAATGGGCTGTACCGGCCCACATTTACACCACTGATCACAAATTGTGTTAAACACGCGATTTATTCAACCGACCAACATTGTCACAACTCTAGGCATGCTAATATCTTATAACATATCAATTATGTAATTGTTGAGACTTTTGAGTCATCTCTTCTTCTTTGTCTTTATGCAGATTCCTAAATATAATCTGGAGGGCGCTGTGATTGGATGTCCAGATGCCGAAGATATAGATAATCATGAAGTGAGTTTTCTTGATAGGAGTTATTAAAATTATCTCACATTCACGTTTTGAGATGATTCTATTCTTTACTTTTTATTTTATAAGGTTGCAAAAGTGAAGAGTTTTGTTGAAGACCTTTGCAATACCAGAAAACTTAAAGATTTAAAGTATACATACTGGGATAAGAGGTTTGCACCAGCAAAGGTAGGTAAAATTATATAGAAAAGATTTGGAAAGTGCACCATTTCTCACTTAAATATGGTTTAGATTTGAAGCGCAAATAGAGTCGTTTAACTCATTAATTGTCAAGCCATTGTTTTTGTGTTGTGCAATCATTTTGTCTCTTTATGATAAATCTTATACAATAGTGATTGAAATTACAGGACTTGATTGTTTAATGTGTTGACAGACTAGCATAAGGATGGACCATAAAGAGGGTGAAAAAATTTATGACAATAAACTTTCGTCTGTTTTTATATTACAGGTAACTATATTCTTATCATCTATGAAAAATATGATTAATTCATTGTAAGATGATAGTTTCTTTGTAATCAAATGTTTTGAGTTTGTTTGGAATGTCAAGAGAAATTTCCTGTTCTTTTACGACAAGAGATTTGGCATTAACAATTTAAGTCCAATACTCCAATGTGAAATGTTTGTAGTCAATTCAAATGTTTGAATATTCTATACTTTGAACCACTTCTAACCATTTAAATTGAGAATATTTTCATTTTTACTCTTTAGAACTTGGATTCTTACACTGTTACATTTGGCAGGGGTATCTTGATCACTGTGGAAGGAAGGTGAAACCTGGCCCTTATGGTGGTATATGGCTTGATACGGCTCAGAAGGCCTTGTATTTACAGGGCCAGCTCCCAGCTCTAGATAAGCTCCTTGGTATGATTTTTTATTTTTTATTTTATTTTATTTTTTTTCTGGTTTATATACACTATAGCATTTTATCTATATTTTTAAAGAAATATGGAAAAATATTGCATGCTTGGCCTACTTATCATAGGTCCATTGTTGTCTGATAATAGAAAGACATTTGATTAAGATATGCATATAAGGTGCTTGTTTAAATTTTCTTAAGAAACCTAAGTCATTGCCATGCTAGACTCTTAAGAAATGTTACTTATGTGTAGTACCAAGGGGTGTGCATAAAAGTGTGAACCGGACCCAAATTGGGTGTTTGGTTCAGTATTGTGAGAGATTTCGGTTCAAATCAGTTCAAACCGAATGAACTAAATTCAATTCGGTTTAGTTTCAGTTTTGGATATTCAAAACTGAAACCGACCTGAACATTGATATGTAAACAGTGTTGTAGTAAGCACTAGGCGCTAGTCGGGCAGAGACCCCGCACCTAGCGCCTAGGACGTTTAGTCGGCAATTAATCGGGGATTAATCGGAAAACATAATTACAAGCAAATTCCAATTATCAAATGACAAATCCAAAGAAAATTCTTTCCTGCTATACTTGGTGAATCAAAATCCAGTCATAAACCAATCAAAATCATAAACCAATGGATCGTAATAGTCATCATTCTTTAGACATCCTTTTGCTGCCAATGGCTTTCCAAAAGAACTCTCTTTTCTGCTATACTTGGTGAACTCAATATTCACAATAATATCATGCATATCAAGGTTATTAGGAAAGAACATCTCTCAAATGTAGTAAACCTGTTAGAAACTATATCATCACCAAAAATGGATAAATCCTTATATAAGTAGTAGAGATTTAATAGATAAGCTGTCAAATGTAGTGGAGTATCAAGCAGATCTTTGGATTTCTCATCAATAATTGCAAAGATGGGCAGATAATGTTGTTTAACATTATTCAACGCCTCTTTTATTTCAAGCTTTGCTTGTAAAAGCTCTCCATAAGAAAAACAATTGACAGCACGTATAATTAGCTTATTTAGTACTATTAAATAACACGTTCATGCTCCTTGTAGAATAAAAAATCCTAAACGTTTCTCATGTATAATTCATTCATCGAGTAAAACCAACATCTAATTGAATTCATTTTATAACCTGCTCAATTGCTAGTCATTATTCGTTTGTACTTTGGAGTAACCTGCTCAATTACTAATTTGAATTAGCAAGTTTCGTTTTTTAACCAACATCTAGCCTGCTGAATTGCTAGTCATTAGATTCATTACTCATTAATTCATTATGCAATCATGTTCAAGAAAATATGCAGATGATTAACATCTAATATTCTAACTGGTGGTAAAGTTTCAGTTTCCATATTGATTATGCTTGACATTCATAACATTCATTCATCAAGATATTAATCTTAAAAAACCATTAATATCATAAAATACATTCAAAAATTCAACAAAAATGCATATCTTAAAAAAAAGAAAAATCGGCAACATAATGGCTTAAATTTGTGGACTTAAAAGATGAAGAGAGATAGAATGGAGAAAAAATTCGGTATTCAAAAAAAAAATAAAAATAATAATAATAATAATAATGAAAACAACTTACTTGAATAAACTACAACGAAGCGCGTGTGTTTAAGCGAGTGCGCTAGGAACTGCTCCTGGCATGTCTCAAGGCGTAACCCTTGCGCCCTGTGTCGCATGGTGCCTATGCACGATTTTGACAACTATGTTTGGGTTTCGTTCAATTAAATTGACAAACACAAGTTGTGCTCTTATTGATTGTCTAAGGGTATGTTTGGTATGGCTTAGATCTTTTACTAATGAAGCTTTTATTGAGTAGAACTTTCAACAAAAAAAGCTTTTGGTTGCATAAATTACAAAAGTGGTGTTGACAATGTATTTTTTAAAAATAGCTTTTGGTGTTGTAAATTTCAAAAAAGTGATGACAATGTATTTATAATGAAAGAGTTATATGGTGGAATATCTAAAATTTATAAAGGGTAGTTGAGACAATTCATAAGTTTTAAAAAAACTCATTAAAAGCTTTTGGGAAAAGCCCAAATTGGGCTTCTTCTTGTAGACATAAAATAGCTTTTATAAAGGGTAATTGAGACAATTCATATGTTAAAAAACTGTTATTCAAAACAACTTCTAATATTAAAAAAGCGCTTTTGACCTTTACAAAAACCATACCAAACACACACTAAGTGTGAAGTAAAATGTGTTGCTGTCTTCCGTTGAATCAATTTTCTTTCACTGATATGAGTTTTCTAGTTGTGATTTGATCTCTGGGTTTTTGTTTAATTTGCGTATCTCAGTAGCAGTAGTGTTGCTTTGCTTATTTCCTTTTTTGTTTGGAAAGGATTGTAGGATTATTTTAACTTTTAAACAGAATAAGTTTGTAGCATTGGATTATTGTACATATATGACTGATGACTGATTATTGTTTGTTTGTCCTACTTGGAAAATGATGGTTCTAGTCCTGTCGTCCCTCTGACTTTTCATCAGAGCCAGCTAAGAAAACGCTTTAGTGTTTATATTGCAATAATTTGGGATTTTGGTGTGGGGGAGAAGCTTGAATCCATAACCTCATGGTGTAGGTGTGAGGGTCATAACACTTGGCTAACCTCATCATGTTCGTTTATTATTTGTGTTTTTATTTATTGTTGTTAGAATAATAATCTGTCCTGGGATTTTTTAGTAATTTACATATATTAGCCACAAACATGTAGAATGAAAGAAAGTGAACTCAACTCACTAATGAAGAAAACACTAATCCATTTATGAGGCTAGAGTCATTTACAAGAAAAAGGTTATATTAATTAACAATGACTAACTACAAATTCTTAACGATTCAAAGAAGGCTAATACATGAATTACGGGAAAAAAATAATTGAAAAACGAAAATGATAGACTGAATTGTTGCTATTTTATCATATATATTAATTATGATTTATTAAGTTAGCTAATTACTCTTTTATTGTCTTAATTTAGAGCATTAAAGTGGATTGATAAGTATAACAATAGATGAGAATCGAGGAGAAATGAAGGTAAGTATCTAATTTGGTATTTGTTTGTCTAGTTTTGCATTTTATCTGTTTATAATTATATGATTTTTTTTTTTTTTTCTATTAGTTAATAATATTTTTCTTATTTACAGCAAAAGATTTGAAGTTGAAGAAAAACAACGTAAATTTGTGGGTTGAATTTGGCTATTAGCTATTTAGCTTAGTGGACTGAATTTAGCCACAAATATTTTGATATGCTTCAGCCACAAATATGTACAATATCTTTCAAACAAATCATCAAACCATAACATGAAAGCAATACATTTTGCAATAGGGGATGGCAAGAACTGCCTTATCTAACCTAAGTACAGTACAAGTCACACTTCAACCCAAACCACCAGCCGGTGGCTTCACTTTCTGTATAAAAAACTACCTTGCATTAAAATATCCACACCTTTGATAGTTTATCAAAACTGTCATTCCAAGCTTTATAATAATAATAATAATAAGACAAGAACGGCATTGGAGAGATAATGTCCTACTCAACTCCCTAATTCAACATTATAAATGCAAACCCAGATGAACTCAACTGGATCACTTACTACACGATACTGTCATTTAAAACTCTCCCGAACACAAGATAATAAGACGATTGATATAGAAACAAGTTAGGACCGGCACATTATAGTGCCAGTGCCCCGATTGCACTTGGAAGAACTGTCCGACACAGGCACAGCAACACCTGTGGACTGTGGTAGGAAAACTTCCGTTTACTAGCAGACACTTGAACACGCAAGCTCCAATTTGGTTTTTGATTTTATTTTATTTTTCTTTTCTCCAACTTCAATTTACACGCAAGCTCAACCTTCAATTTTCTCCTACTTTTATTATTCTTTTTCTCGATATGGGACCATATACATAGATATATTTTAGTAACATAACTTGTAATTTTCTCCTACTTAAAAAATCATTGCTTGCCATTTACTTAAACGTTCATAGAAAGTAACATAACTTGTAATTAATCAATCTTGCATAGTCCATTTTGCTTGTAATTAAACTAATTTTTTAGTTTAATTAGTATTACTTGCTATTCAATCATACATTTTTTTTTATGAAGTTGGTAAACAAGTTGATTTAGAAAAGAAAAAAAGAGATTTTATTTTTCAATTAGAGTTGATGAACATTACAGGAAATTGTTCATTAAAAAAATAATTACAAAAAAAATCAAACCTTGTTTTTTTCTTTCTAAATCAACTTGTTTACCAACTTCATAAAAAATTATATGATTGAAAAGCAAGTGGAATGATAAATGGTTCATTGAATTTGAACCGTTGGAATCCATAAGAAATTAGTCACCAACCCATGAGAAATTTCTGATGGAGATTCATGTAAGAAATTTCTGATATTTTTAAAATATATCAGAAATTTTAATAAAATATTTTTTATGAAGTTGAAAATATTTTTTTTTAATAAAATTTTAATTTTTTTACAAAATATTAAATATGAAATCACTATTGTACCCTTAAAATTTTAATTTATTTAATTTAAATTCAAGGTAAGAATGACATTTTTCATCTAATTTTAAAATATATTTTAAAAAAATATTAATAACAAATTGAATAATGTCATGTTGTGTCATGCCGTATGGAAATCGTATTGGGTTGGCTGTGCTCGTAACTATCATTAGACTTTGTAACGGTTGTTGCATTATCCATATATATTTGGTCTTTCATGTGTTTTGTATAATGTTACTGCGACTATTGATAGTTTACTCATGCGACTATAATCGAACATCTTTAATATCTATTGTCGGATGGTTTATACATATAAAATTGTACATTTTTCTTTATTTATAATTATATGTCGTGGCTTCCATCTAAGAGTTTACAAAAGATTTTGGGTCTTCAATCAATGGATGATTTTTATTTTTTTTTTTAACAAACAAATCAAATTAAAAAAAAACCAAAAAATAATATTTCCTTTACAAAGTTTGATATGTTTTTTAGTTGATGTAAACACTAAGTATTTTCAAAAAATATTTAACATTTTTATGGTTTCAAAATATCAAATTTTACAAAGAAAAACAAAGTTATTGAAAACATGAAAAAGAGTAAAAGGCTTTGACTTTCAAGGAAGGAAGAGAAATAAGAAAACATGTACAATCTAGTATGAACTCCTATTTGCTATGCAAGCATCTGACATGACATTTATTCTAAAGATTAATTTTCATGATTTTTTTTTTTTTTTTTTTTTTTTGAAAAAGTCTTTAAGAGAACAAATTAAATGTGTCATTTAGATTCTACCACTAGTTTTTCTCTTTTAATTTCGATGCGAATTTGTTATTATATTGTTATAGGAATGGATGTATGAATGATGTGGTCAATCAATTATTTCATATGTACGTCTTGTTAAATACTTTCTTTTGTTGTGTCGTAGGTCATTTAACCTTTCACCTTTGATAATTAGTTTACCGTGTGGGATTTTTTGGTATTAAATTTGTGTAAAACAAACAAAGCTCGTATATACTATGTTCACACCTACTAATGCTTTTAATATATCAGAAATTTCTGATGGAGATTCATGTAAGAAATTAGCCACCAACCCAATCTTATCGGTTCATATTGTAATATTTTTTTTAAAAATATTTTCTCATAAGAGTAATGTTATTTTATCTAAATTTAGTGTCCGAATATAGTGCCTAAATAATATGGTATTATTAAAATCTAATTATTTCTACTAAAATATAATTACTAATTAAAATCATACAAGTCTACTGTAAAAATTATTTGGACACCAAATTTGGACATCAAATTTGAATAATGTAATATTACACTGTTTATTGTGGGCCTGCTGCAAGCAAAATTACTACTATTTTTTTTTTTTTGGCACAAAATTTCTACTACTTAAATTATTTCTTTTCTTGATATGGGACCCAACACTCAATTTTCCCCTACTTTTATTATTCTTTTTCTCGATATGGTACCATATACAGAGATATATTTTAGTAACATAACTTGTAATTTTCTCCTACTTAAAAAATAATTACTTGCCATTTACTTAAATGTTCATACAAAGTAACATAACTCGTCGTTGTCTCTCTCAGAGTCTTAGGCGAGAAACAGAGTGGAGTAAAAAAACAATTAAAAAAAAAAAACAGAGCAGCTCAGGTGTGGCAAAGTGAGAGTTGAAAATGAGTCCAAATCCAATCTGTTCATCGTCCGAATCTTCATCGACCAAGTTGTGGATCGTGCACGGTGTTTTAGCTGGAGCAGCGATTGCTGTCGCCATTGGAGCGCGCACTTATCTGGGTGGATCCAAGAGGATTCGGAGCCGGGTTGTGGGTATCATACCCGCCCATTATGCGTCCTCTCGGTTCCAAGGCAAGCCTCTTGTTAATATCCTCGGTAAACCGATGATTCAGAGAACCTGGGAAATGTCCAAATTGGCAACTACGTTGGATCACTTGGTTGTGGCAACGGATGATGAAAAAATTGCCGAATGCTGCCGAGGATTTGGTGCTGATGTGATAATGACTTCAGAATCTTGCCGAAATGGTACTGAACGATGCAGTGAAGCACTACAAAAGCTTGAGAAGAAGTATGATATTGTTGTCAATATTCAGGGGGATGAGCATCTAATTGAACCAGAGATAATAGATGGTGTTGTGAAAGCTTTGCAGGCAGCCCCAGATGCAGTGTTCAGCACTGCTGCGACATCTTTAAAGCCTGAAGATGCATTTGATCCAAATCGAGTGAAATGTGTGGTGGATAATCGTGGTTATGCCATTTATTTTTCTAGGGGACTGATTCCATTTAACAAGTCAGGAAATGTAAATCCGCAGTTTCCCTATATGCTCCATCTTGGAATTCAAAGCTATGATTCAAAATTTCTGAAGATATATCCAGGGCTTCAGCCTACTCCACTTCAATTAGAAGAGGATTTAGAACAGCTAAAAGTCCTTGAGAATGGGTACAAGATGAAGGTGATAAAGGTTGACCATGAAGTGCATGGTGTTGACATACCCGAAGATGTTGAGAAGATCGAATCATTTATGCGTAAGAAAAACTTGTCTTAGTTCACAGCAACAGAATCAAAACACGAGAACAAGGCTTCTACTTCATACACGCTAGCGGTTAGCTCGATCATCTAGTTCTAGTTCAATTTTCCATTTACAGCTATCTGGTCCTACAAAAAAATAATTTCATTGATTCTTCCAGCACTCTTTCCCATATAGTAGTTACAACTTACAAGTCCTGTTTTATGTTTTTAAGGGTCTACTTGTAGTTTTTCCTGTTCAATTTTTGTTGTCCCTGGGTTTATTGTGTTATGTACCATATTAAGTATCTTAAGGAGCAGTTGCAGTGTTGAACAAGGAATAAAAATATAGAGATTTGGATTCAAAAAAAAAAAAAAAACTTGTAATTAATCAATCTTGCATAGTCCATTCTGCTTGTATTACTTGCTATTCACTCATACATTTTTTTATGAAGTTGGTAAACAAGTTGATTTAGAAAAGAAAAGAAAAGAAAAAAAAAGATGCGAACCATGAACGATCTTATTCTTCCTCTGCTGGTTATCTCTTTCTCACTGCGGAGGAACTTCTCGATCGAGTCAGAGCAAGGAAAAATAATAATAAAACCTGTTTGGGGCGCAAGAAAGAGATGGAAAAGCAAAGAAAAACTGGAAATTTTTGCTTGTTCATGAGAGAAACCCGTTTTGTACGTTGACTTGCTTTTAAAAAGGATTTTTTTTTTAAGCAAAAAGTTGTTTCAGAGAACTAAACTTGGCAAGGATCAATAATTAATTCATCTGTGTATCCTTTCTTTTGATAACACTGAAAAGTGTTTGATAGAAGTGCTAAAGTGTTCGACAAAATGACTGGGAGATACTAAAAGTGGAAAGCTTAAAGAGACTCCATTAATGGAGTTTTCCCAATGAAAAGCTTTGTAAATTGTAATTGATCAAGTATTAATACAGAACCTTCAAAAGAAGACAATGTTATCATTGGTTTGCAGTCCCTGAAATAAGACAGGCTTAGAAAATCCCCATAGAAATTGATATCCCCATAGACATGCTATATCCAGATATAGTTTTCAGCAGCAATTCTGGAATATCCCTTCCCGTCAGAATTCATTGGAACTGCATCCAATGCGGCTGCTTGCAAAATTACTGGCCAGGCTTCTTCCAAACAACGATTCCAGCAACCTCGACGAAACCAGGGGTGATTGGATTCCAGTACTGTATGAAGAAAGAAACAACAATAACAATAAGAAGGTTGGGCACGGAACAACCAGAAAAATTCCATCTAATAACAGATTAGTAAATAAGAAAACTTACATTTCTATTGAGATTCAACCCCAAGAATATATGGCTGTAATCCTTCAGAAGTAATCATTCAAGTTCGGTGTCAAATGAACGTGACCACTTCAGAGAGGCTGGCATCGTCCTCTGCTTACACACTCACAATTCAAGGTGCTGTCAGACACAGAAAAGCTCCAAAAGCTCAAATGCAGATTGATTAGAGTCCATGCCAATACTCACATTGTTGGTCACGATAGGATTGAGCAACTACAAGTATCTCACATGCTCGTGCTAATCAGTAATGTACATCAAAAAGGCCTTTCGGCACCAACAACAGCTCCACACATTTATCAGAGAAGATGTATAGCAGCTTTGCTTAAGTGAGTCACCTCTAGGACCAAGGAGCACCAAACTAAGTTGTACCACAACATCAAATAATCATAAGCTGCTGCAGATGTTCAAAAAAGAAAAACGTTAGATAACATCATACCAAGTTATGTTTATTCATATATGATAATATTTGACATTTCACAATAAATGTGTTGTAGCAGCCCAAAGCAAGAAGAATTGAAATGTGCATTGTCATTTAAGCATCATATCTGTAGAAGACTTGGAAATTCAAGGGCTTGTACTCCACCTCGTCAATAAAGATGAACTGATTTTTTTTTTTTTTGAAAGGCAAGAGATTATTAAAGAGGTCAAATAAGGCCAAGGCACAAAAGCCATACCACACAACAAAGACACCAGCCAGCAAAGGCACACAAACACCCAACCACAGCCAGCACCAAGACACCCCAAAGCACACAAAACAAAAACAAAAACCCCAACAAAGAGACCCAAACAACAGCAAACAAAAGCAACAACACCAACAAAAGAAAACGCTCCTGAAACAAAAACAAAGCCAAAAGCAACCAACAACAGACGCCAACAAAAACAACCAGCAGAAAAAACTAGACTTGACCACTTACAACAACAATCACAAGAAATCGAAACCACAAGCCCCACTTCAGACTTCAAAAAGAGAGACGAAAGCTCCAAAAGCTTCAGCTAAGAACGGAAGACAAAGAGAAAGCAACCAGCGCCCACTCTGTCCAAACCACTAACTTTCCAAGAAACCACTGAAAACGCACCAGAAAACGGAAACAAAAACTAACCAGATATAGCTTCATAACGTGCCAGATCTTCCAACTGATTATATCTGTACAAGTCCAGGAAATGCTTGTGCCTGGTCCCGAATAATAATTGAAATTCCGCAGCAAGGAGCTGAACCAGATCCAAGATGCTAGAAAAGGAGCATCCATTCACATGAATACAACAAGCCTATCATTAGAAAATCCATTCGGCAACCAAGTGCATGGACTGATTTCCAGCCAAAAGAATTACATTCTCCTGAAATAAAGCGAAGAAACTAAAACTCATTTTTGAATTACTGTCAAGCACTCATGCCTATGGCAGCATCTAAAGAGCTTACACCACTCTCAGATTAAAAATGGTTTACAATTTTAGAATTGAAAACCGTACTCTGGGAAACACATGCATTAAACTAAAGCTATAAAAGTATAAAAGCAAGGTTGAATTTGCTTACCTATGGATGGAGAAGAAAGAATCACATAAAGAAGATGTTGTAAGTAAAACTGCAAACACAACCTCCTTTTAGGCATCAGAAGTTGAGTAAGTGTAGTGATTTTCTAAAAGAAACCTGGACGTGGCAGCGAAAAAAATGAAGTAACTTACATATATAGGCATAAGAAATTGAAAACATCAAAATTGGAGAAAGTTCACATATTTCAAAATTGAAGGTAAACCACCGGTCGCTTCACTTTATGTATAAAAACCATACCTTGACAATGACAAAAATGCATGGCAAGATCTGCAGAATGTCTCAGCTCTATCCATACCAAGTTTGTTGTAGAAGAGGGAACACCGAACCCGACATGGAAGGACCTTCCTCATGGACAGAATCATTGAACATTGCTAGCTTTCATAGTTGCTGTTTCTCATAGATATCCTAGTTTCTGTTCTAAACAAAAAGAGAAACAAATCAAGTATACATTCTATCCGAGAGAGAGATGGCGATGATACCAAAAAAAAAAAAAAGTAAGAAAAAATTTTTCTACACAAGGGAAAAGGTTATTCACCAGTCACCACAGGCTTGAACAGATATTTCAAGTATCTCACACATTTCCATTAGGGGCTTCAACAAGATTCATTCAAATGCTCACAAGACCATAGATTAATTTTGTTGATAAAGTGAAACAAAAAAAAAAAAAAAAAAAAAAAAAAAAAAAGGAAATGAAGAATATTCTATTCATAAATTTACAATAAACAGAGAAGTCTTCTTGGTCTCACCAAATTGAGAAACATACAAGCGTGGACAATCATTAAAATAAATAAAGACGGTTCATTTTTACCATCCTTAATGCTGCCAGGCCCTCTTCAGAACACAGCACTCTGCACAAGCTTCCACTCAATCTAGAGCCGAAGCCGGTAGATCGTACTACAATGTTAAATTATTACAAAATGCCAGTAGATCGATAACGTATGAGCACAAAAAATAAAGAAGTTTATCACAAATTCGATTCTATTAGAATATAAAATTATTAACATAATCTAGGATATTTAAATTTGACAATAGTGAAATAGTCACACCCCTCCAAATTCTAAAATCAAACTTCAAGACCAAACTCACTACAATGTTAAATTATTATGAAAATGTGGTGTAAATGAAAATTTCTAGCATTCTGTTACATGTAAATGGTTATGTTTTTTTTTTTTTTTTTTTTTTTTTTTTTTTTTTTTTTTTTTTTCACACAGAAATTCTGTCATAATTGTCAATAGAAAATCTTTATTTCATAAGAAATTATGACATACTTCCTATCACAGCAGCAAGATGGATCAGGACGAATCCCACCGGACTTGTGTGTATGCCAGAACTAAATCAGAGCTTCATCATCTCACCTTTCATTACATCTTTCCTGCAATTAGTGAGCTCTTGCTATTAGCCTGCCAATATTCATTAAGGTGAAAAAACAGTATTAAACAAATATCAATCATAAGAAGCAAATGATTAGTCCAGGAGCCAAAAGAATTCTTCAAACAAAAGATGAGATCAAAGAGTTCCGGAGAATTGCAAGTACTAGTTGCATAAAATGAAATTAAACAATTTCCATGTTATCATGCATTCATGCCCATCTTCTCACAGATCTTGCAACCATCTGCTTGAATATCTAAACACTAAAATAAGAAAAAGAAAATTCTATTTTTTTGCTTATACTAAGGATTATATTCAACACAATTGAACAGAAATGAAATAATACAACAATACTAAATAAGTAAATGATAATTAAAGGCTCGTTATTGCATGCTAACAGAAGATTAAAAACTAGAGAGTAAAAAAATGTGTGATATGGTTGGTGTGTTAGAAATTTTATTGACCTGGTATAGATTATAAAGATTGAATGTGGTGTTTCTCTGATTTTTTTCTCTTTCATTGTTGTTACTTGGATGAGATTGAGCTCATTCTTCTTCCTCTCTCAATCGTAGATGAATTTGCCGTCCATGTAAACGGAAGGGATGTAGGCTATCTTGGACCAATCCCGTCCCTTATCCCTTTTGCACTGCTTTTTTAGCAAAGGACAGTCATTAATAGATAATCTCAAAAGTGAGGATGGCAGGCCTACTTCTGGGAAGGATGTAAGATTTGGGCAATTAGAGATGAACAGAGATTCAAGGGAGGTGAGGTTTTGAAAACCATTGGGAAACAGGTATTTTAATTTTGGGAAACTTCTAATCGTCAAATGTTTAAGAGAAGGGGGCAACATCATTCCGATCTCTTCCTGTGGGAAAGACTCTGCTTCCGGACATCCTTCTATTGAGAGGTATGTAAGAGAGGTGAGGTTGTGCAACCCCCACTCAACCAGTGGCTTATATATATTGAGACCTTCAATGTAAAGATCTGTTAGGTTGGTGGAAAAACCGTCTTGTGGAAAAGATGTGATACTTGGACATCGTTGAATGTATAACAGGTAAAGTGAGTTGATGTCGTGCAAGTGATTGGGTAGGGCTCTGAGTTTCTCACGGACATCAATATAAAGAATTTCTAAATTGGTTTTGGGAAGCCCTTCTTCAGGGAAGGAAACAAGACTTGGGCAATCAAATATACTGAAGTCACTTAGATGGATAAGATTGTGTAGGCCTGCGGGTATAGATTTAAGATTTTTACAAGACACGAATTCTATACATCTAAGAGACGTATTGTTAAGAAACCTCTCTGCTATAGATTCCAGCTTTGGGCAATATTTAATCACAAGCACTTCAAGCGCCTCAGGCAACAGGTCTCTTGGTGATAAGATCGTGAGCTCCGGGCAATCCTCAATCTTAAGGTGTTTGAGTGATGCAGGAAACTGACCTTTTGAAAATATGCATGTGAGAGATGCGCAACAGGAGATAGACAACATCTCAAGAAGAGATATGCTGCTCTTGTTGATAATCTCCATTTGAATTGCCGAAGAAGAAGACAAAGAAGTGCAAGTATATATATCCTCTCTGTGATCCACCAAATACTGCAACTTCTCGCAGTTCTTTATCTTGAGCTGTTTCACAGAAGAAGGTAAATGATCTATTACAATAAATGTAATAGAATGACAATCTTTAATCTCCAAGCATTGAAGATGTGCAATGTTGTGCTTTATTCCCTCAGGTAAGGATGTCAGATCACTACAACCTTCAATACAAAGCTCTCTAAGGGAGATGAAGCTATGAAACCCTTTTGGTGGCTGCTCAACACAATTCTCATTCTGCCATAAATAAATCAGTTCTTCACAACCTGAAATCTTTAGATATTCTACCTTTTGAAACCCTTGCCTTAACCAATTTCCGAATTCTGAAAAATGTGAAAGAGCCATAGACTTCAATGACTCGTAGTCCATCTCACTGCTGCACGTCATACCTTTGCATGCATCTACTTCTAACTCACAAAGCATTGGAAGACTTGAGAATGAAACTGCCAACTGCTGACATTCCCGAATCACAAGTTTCTCTAGTGAAGGAAGATGGTTAGGTAGTCTTCCAGAGAGCTTTGAGCATTTTACAATGGAAAGCTCTCGGAGATAAGGAAATCTCCCAATATGCTGCTCATCTTCATCCATAGAATTCCAACACTCCCATTCTTGTAAATCATCAAAACAAAGAATCTCCAATGATTGGAAAGAGCAACCCCCTCCATAAATTTCAGAACCTATGTTTTTTAAATTCGACATTCCTTTGATGGTGAGGTCTTTAAGTGAGCTCAATAACCCAAGTGATGGCAATGAAGTGCATTTCTGACAATTTTCCAATCTTAACACCATCATATTGGAGAATGATGGATCCCCAACCCAAGATGGAAATCTCCTGCCACCATAGAACTTGATGGAGAGCTCTGTAAGATTTTTATGAGGTCGAAGCATGCCAAGTACATTTTCATCTGCTTCCTCCTTTTGTGAGTCTTCAAATTGAGACCCCCACTCTAAATGCAACACTTTCATGCCATTCTTATTGCCTAATATTGCCTCTCTTGTATCCTGCAAATAAATGACATTTTCTAACCCCAAAATGTTAAGTTCTCCGCTTAGAAATTTTAAATGCTTCAAATCTTTCAAATCACATCCACTGCTTTTGCCTACAATAAAATTCGACAATGTACGAAGATATTTCAAATCTTCCATCCCTACTGGCATCTCTTCCAAACTTACAACCATGATATCAAGATGACGTAGATTAATCAAATTCCTCATATTATAAGGCAACTTCTTGATGCGTATGCAATCCCTTAGGAGCAAAGTTTGCAACACTATAAGAAAATATGGCTTTCTTGACAGTTTTTTGTTGACAGTTAAAAACTGTCAACAATCCTTGACAGTTTTTAACATTGTTGACAGTTTAACTGTCAACAATGTTAAAACATTTTTTTTATATTTATATATATTATTTAATATATTAATTACATATATATAATAATATAATATATATAA
Source organism: Acer saccharum (assembly GCA_030490815.1). Lineage (NCBI taxonomy): Eukaryota > Viridiplantae > Streptophyta > Magnoliopsida > Sapindales > Sapindaceae > Acer > Acer saccharum. The sequence continues at coordinate 1,303,357 of CM059867.1, forward strand.
TACACATATATATTATATATAATATATATAATAATATATAAATATATATAATATATAGTATATTATATAATATATATAATAATAATATATTTATATAATATAATACATATATATTAATATATTAATACTAATCCGCTCCGGGCGAAGGTCTCAGATTTTATTCATGAGGGTAAATGGGTGCTGGACGGTTGTTTCCGCGTGCGTTTCCCGGATCTGTGTTTTCGGATTGATCGGATTGCAATTTCTCCTGTTGTGGATTCTCTTGTTTGGGCTAATTCTCGGGATGGTCGTGTTTCTTGCAAGGCTGCTTATTCCCAGTTTCTCCGTGATATTCCTCAGGTTGTTTGGTGGAGGGATGTTTGGTCCCGTTTTATTCCCCCTTCTCGTTCAGCTTTGACCTGGCGTCTGATGTTGAACAGGCTTCCTACTGAGGATCGCCTTTGCAGGTCTGGGTTCCAGTTGGCTTCTCGTTGCAGTATTTGTGGGGTTAGTAGTGAATCTGCAGCTCATCTTTTTCTTCACTGTCCCCTGGCGGTTGCTCTTTGGGAGGCAGTTTCCTCGACTTTCCAGCGACGTGTCTCTACCAATACTTGGCAATCCTTCTTCTTACAGGCCATGTCGGTTTCCTTTAGTGAGCAGGTTAGGATTTTATGGAAAGTGGCTATCCATGCAGTGATATGGGGGGTGTGGACTGCCCGTAATCAGTGGATCTTTGAAGGGAAGTCAGTGGACTTTAGATCCGTCCTTTCTTTGGTTTGGCATGTAGTTTCAGAGGCTAATCGCCTAGAGATTGGTTGTATGCGTAATTGTATGGACGACCTTTTGATTCTTCGTCGTTTTGGTCTTCAGGGTCGCCCTTCTAAAGCCTCAGTGATCAAGAGTGTGGTTTGGTCGCCTCCGGCCCCTGGTTGGATCAAAGTGAATACAGATGGCGCTGCCTTAGGCTCTCCGGGGGTTGGTGGTTGTGGTGGTATTTTTCGAAACTGTAGAGCCTTTGTGAAGGGTTGTTTTGCTATTCCTCTTGGTCAGGTTTTCGCGTTTGAGGCCGAGCTTCTAGCGGCCTCATTGGCCATTAATTTTGCTTGGAAGTATGGGTGGCATCGTATCTGGCTGGAGAGCGATTCTTCTTATGTGGTTTAGCTTCTTTCTTCTCGTTCTGAAATGGTTCCTTGGAGGGTTCGTCAGGCGTGGCAGCGCTGCATCTTCCAGATCTCGCATATGGATTTTCAGGTTTCCCATATTTTCAGGGAGGGGAATCAGGTTGCAGATACGCTTTCTAAGCATGCTTTAGAGCTTCAGGCTGATTCTTGGTGGTTCTTTGCCCCGCCGTTCTGTTCTTCTTTAGTTGGCAATGACTGCATGGGCCGGGAGTCTTTTCGTTTTTCTTGATGTTTTCTTTTTCTTTTTTGGTGTGGCCTGCGTGCCTCTTTTTGTTTGGGGTTGTTTTCCCTTTGGGTCTTTGTGCTTTATTGCTTTTGTCACTTTTTTCTTTTCTTTTATCTTTAATATATATGGATACTGTCTAGGGGTTTTTCAGCATATGATCGTTTGTGATACTTTTTCCCTTTAGATCAGTCCAATTTTTTTTTTTTTAAAAATAATATATTAATACTATATATATAATATAATATAATATATATTATATAATATATATAATAATAATATATTTATATAATAATACATATATATTAATATATTAATATAATATATATAAATATATATAATATATAGTATATAACATATATATACATATTATAATATATAATAATAATATATTATTTTTGGAAAGGAGGGTATTTTTGGAATGGAAGGGCATTCCATTGGTTTTTGGATAGAATGCCCATTCAACCAAAATAGTCGAATCCTTATTCCAATGGAATCACTATTCCATTACATCTTAACAAACCAAACAAATGGAATGGCTTTCTTTCCTTTCCATTCCATTCCATTCCATCCAACCAAATATGGCCTATAGGAGACTTGTGACATCAATTGTAATAAGCATGATTTGGAATACAACTCTCATTACAGGGGAGATATTTCTCAACATGCATCTTGCAATTTAATGAACAAATGTAAGACTCAGATTACTAATTTATATGGGTAATTACATTATTAACATGTCTCTTAGTATGAAACAAGAGAATGCAAAATAAATAAACATTTTTTTTTTAAATTATTTTTTTGAATTTTTTAAAAGTAAATGATTTAAAAGTAAATTTATTAAATTTAAAATTTTACTTATCCAATATCGGTTTGCCCAAAAACCGATATCTTACTGTAAAATAAATTCATATTAGAATTTTGTTTGGTGTTAAAAATAGGAAGTAAAAGTTAAAAAAAATTATTAAAGATAAATTTTTTTTATATATTATGAATGTTTTTTAAAATCCATGTAGTGAGAGTTGTATTCCAAACCATGCTTATTACAATTGATGTCACAAGTCTCCTATATGCCATGTTTGGTTGGATGGAACGGAAAGAAAGTCATTTCATTCGTTTGGTTTGTTAAAATGCAATGGAATAGTGATTCCAATGGAATCCTCCATTGGAATGGGGATTCCATCCAAAAACCAATGGAAAGTCATTCCATTCTAAACTAAAATTTATATTCCATAAATACTCTCATATGCCCCAACTCCATTACAAAAATACCCTCGGCTGCTTTCCAAAAATAATATATTATATTATTATAATATATATAACGATATATAAACATATATAATATTAACATATATATATATATTATATTATTATATGTATTATAATATATATATATTATATTATTATATATTAATATATTAAATAATATATGTTATTTAATTTCTAACATAAATTTAAATTTAAATTAGAATTTTGATTAGTTGAATAAATTTAAATTTGTATAACAAGGTTTAATTTCTAACAACTCATATAGTTTATATATAAATATTGTTCAATTGTAAACATATAAGAGTTTTAGTCAAGTGGTAAAGACTTGAACTTGAGACCTCAAGTTCAACTCCCACTACTACCAATTCAAGTCATATTGTCAAATGAAGAAGAGCTCAGCAGAGAGGCTGTTATAAACTACAAATATAAAGACGATCATCGATACCAGTCCCTTCCAAGCTAAAAAAATCATTGCTTGCCATTGACTTAAGTGTTCATACAGAGTAACAGAACTTGTAATTAATCAATCTTGCATAGTAGCTGAATAATGAGGGAAGAAAATTGAATGAAGTATAGGCATACACATAGCAATTGTAACCAAGCAAAGCACCATTCAAGTTAGTAGAATCTTTATTTCTTGCAGACAACCATTCAAGTTTGGTTTTAAATGAAGGGCGACCACTGCAGAGAGGCTGGCATCGTCCTCTGCTTACACACTCACAATTCGTGGTGTTGTCAGAAACGGAAAAGCTCCGAAAGCCCACATTATTGGTCACAACAGGATTGAGCAACTACAAGTATCTCACATGCTTGCGCTATTCGAACATAAACATTTCCAGCCTGATCAGTAATGTACATCAAAATGGCCTTTCAGGATCAATAAAAGCTCCACACATTTATATCATATGAATATTAGAGTAAATCTCTTCCTCTTGTTTCATATGTATGAAACTAGTTAAGCTAGAATGAAAATTTAACACTTAAAGTCTAGCCAATTCACTGAAAAAAGCGATGTTTATAGCTTCGGAATAGTTCTTGTAGTGCTGTTGACGGGCGAAAAGGCTATTTCGAGCACTAAATTTGAAGAAGAGAAAAGCTTGGTAATGAATTTTATATCAGCAGTATAATAGAATCGTCTATTTCAAATCTTAGAGGGCCGTGTTTCTAACGAAACAAAAAAAGAAGAGGGGTTGAAATTTGCAAAAAATAGCAAGGAGAAGTCTAAAATTGAATGGGAAAAAAAGACCATGTTAACGGAAAAAAAAGACCATGAACGAAGTAAATAAACAAAGCTGGAGCCTGGAAGTAATTCAATTACGGGAAAAGAAAAGGAAGGCAACTTATCAGGTACGCACACATGTTACATGTAATTATGTAAATGTAATGTTAGGCTACCAACCAAAGACGTGCTGACTTATTAACTTCCAAAGTCAAAGTTTAGACGTGTTTTGACCGTTAAACTATTGCTAGTCTTGCAACAGCTTTAAACTATACACACACGCATCTATCTATATGTTGACAGTTGAATCGCGCTTTATCTAACTTAAAATGTGGCGGTGTTGTCTGAGGATGCTCATGTCTAAATTGTGTGTGTTGTTGGTTCTACTGGTTTTACAATCCAGAGAGATACAAGGGCAACAACCGTATATAAACAATCACCAGTTGGACTGCTACAACAAAGCTTATAACAATCTAACAAGAGGGTTCGATTGCAACGGAGTCCAATCATCATGTCAATCCTACCTCACCTTCAGATCCAACCCACTCTACAACTCCGCCGTTGAGATTGGTTATCTTTTGGGAGCCAAAGCCACCCAGATCGCCTCCATCAACAACCTCACCTCAGATGTAGCCACCATACCCACAGACACCGTGCTGGTGGTCCCTGTCAACTGCTCTTGTTCGAGTCTGTATTACCAATACAATGTCACCTACCGCCTCAAAGACAAGACGGAGACCTACTTTACAGTTGCCAACGACACTTTTCAGGGACTCAGCACTTGTCAGGCTATGATGTCTCAAAACAAGGTTGGTGACAAGAACCTGTCTGTGGGTTTGGATTTGTTGGTTCCACTTAGATGTGCTTGCCCAACTTCAAACCAGACAGCTTCGGGTATCAAATACCTGTTAGCTTACATGGTCACCTGGGGTGATACCATTTCTTATATCGCTGACCTTTTTGTTGTCGACCAGCAAACCATTTTAGATGCAAATCAACTCTCTGGTCAAACCATATATCCATTCACGACCATTTTGGTTCCACTCAACACCACACCCACTAAGATTGAGCATTCACAGCCATCTCCACCGCCCGCACCTGCCCCGCAGACACGACCAGCCTCCTCTCCTGATGAATCCAACTCTTCGTAATTAAGTTGAACATTAATTAAGTTGTGTGGTTACTGGTTACAGATTACTGCTAAGTTATGTCTATGAGCACTAATTTGTAAGAGACATTTGAGGTGTCAATACCAATAATAACAGAGTATATATGTCTTTCGTTTCCAAAATGTTTACCAATAATAACAGAGTATATATGTCTTTCGTTTCCAAAATTTTAAACATTTTCTAGAGAGTTGCCCACATGAGATATCAAGACTGATGTTTAAGATTTTACTGTAAAATTAAGAAAACAGTATAGATCCCACAACCTGATATTGTATCCATTGTGTTAGACTGTTTAGTCTTGCAAGTGTTGAGTTAACCAAGTCTTCCACATGCATAATTTCATTTTTCGGTCTGGTTTAGGATAAAAATAATGCTAGACAACTCAATCGCAAAAAAAGAAGATAACAAATTCAATTGTAATAAGGTAGGCAGATTCCCACCAGCATTATACTGTGTGTATAAAACCATACCGTAACTCCATCATATAAATCCTCATCAATCATCACTATCAAAGTTTTATTGATTTTACTACTATAAAGGTTCAGTGTGGTTACAGAATTGTTATAAGAAAGTTCACAATTTCATGTCCTCAGCCAAGCAATTAAATAGTGTTAGGATTTTGTTTCATTTTCTTGCAACCCAAAGCAATTCACTCAAACCTCCTCCTGTGCATTTTATCAGAACCTAAAAACATTATCTCACCAACTCAAATATCATAGAAACAGAACAAAATGACATTTTCAGAGCACAGACACAGACCCACTTTAAAACACCCAATCAAATATTATCGGAACACACACAAACCAGAGTCTCATTTGGGAGGAAATGAAATTATATAAACAAAACATATCGAAACTAAGCAAAAAATTACAAACAGAGACAATAATAATAATAATAAAGTGAACAAATAAGAACCTGTTTAGAAGGGGAGTGTTCAAGTCAAATTACAACCCAATCTTTGAGATACAAATTAATGTAGAAACTCTTTCAAGCTAAAAGTTGATACAGAGAACTAAACTTGGTAAGGATCAATAATTAATTCATCTGTGTATCCTTCCTTATGATAACACTGAAAAGTGTTTGATAGAAGTGCTAAAATGTTCGACAAAATGACTGAGAGAGAAACTAAAAGTGAAAAGCTTGAAGAGACTCCATTAATTGAAGAGACAAAATCTGTGTATCCAAATATTGTTTTCAGCAGCAGTTCTGGAATATCCCTTCCTGTCAGAATTCATCGGAACTGCATCCAATGCGGCTGCTTGAAAAATTACTGGCCAGGCTTCTTCCAAACAAGGCAGCAACCTCGACGAAACCAGGGGTGATTGGATTCCAGTACTGTATGAAGAAAGAAACAACAATAACAATAAGAAGGTTGGGCACGGAACAACCAGAAAAATTCCATCTAATAACTGATTAGTAAATAATAAAACTTACATTTCTATTGAGATTCAACCCCAAGAATATATGGCTGTAATCCTTCAGAAGTAATCATTCAAGTTCGGTGTCAAATGAACGTGACCACTGCAAAGAGGCTGGCATCGTCCTCTGCTTACACACTCACAATTCGAGCTGTTGTCAGACAGTGAAAAGCTCCAAAAGCCCAAATGCAGATTGATTAGAGTCCATGCCAATACTCACATTGTTGGTCACGATAGGATTGAGCAACTACAAGTATCTCACATGCTCGTGCTAATCAGTAATGTACATCAAAAAGGCCTTTCGGGACCAACAACAGCTCCACACATTTATCAGAGAAGATGTATAGCAGCTTCACTTAAGTGAGTCACCTCTAGGACCAAGGAGCACCAAACTAAGTTGTACCACAACATCAAATAATCATAAGCTGCTGCAGATGTTCAAAAAAGAAAAACTTTAGATAACATCAGACCAAGCTATGTTTATTCATACATGATAATATTTGACATTTCACAATAAATGTGTTGTAGCAGCCCAAAGCAAGAAGAATTGAAATGTGCATTGTCATTTAAGCATCATATCTGTAGAAGACTTTGAAATTCAAGGGCTTGTACTCCACCTCGTCAATAAAGATGAACTGATTATATCTGTACAAGTCCAGGAAATGCTTGTGCCTGGTCCCAAATAATAATTGAAATTCCGCAGCAAGGAGCTGAACCAGATCCAAGATGCTAGAAAAGGAGCATCCATTCACATGAATACAACAAGCCTATCATTAGAAAATCCATTTTGCAACCAAGTGCATGGACTGATTTCCAGCCAAAAGAATTACATTCTCCTGAAATAAAGCGAAGAAACTAAAACTCATTTTTGAATTACTGTCATGCACTCATGCCTATGGCAGCATCTAAAGAGCTTACACCACTCTTAGATTAAAAATGGTTTACAATTTTAGAATTGAAAACTGTACTCTGGGAACACTTGCATTAAACTAAAGCTATAGAAGTATAAAAGCAGGGTTGAATTTGCTTACCTATTCTATTCATAAATTTACAATATTTTTAAAAGCAGTATCTTTATATATAAAAAAAAAAAATTAAAAAAAAAAAAAAAGGGAAATGAAGAATATTCTATTCATAAATTTACAATATACAGAGAAGTCTTCTTGGTCTCACCAAATCGAGAAACATACAAGCATGGACAATCATTAAAATAAATAAAGACGGTTCATTTTTACCATCCTTAATGCTGCCGTGCCCTCTTCAGAACACAGCACTCTGCAGTGCACAAGCTTCCACTCACTCTAGAGCCAAAGCCGGTAGATCGTACTACAATGCTAAATTATTACAAAATGCCGGTAGATCGATAACGTATGAGCACAAAAAATCAAGAAGTTTATCACAAATTTGATTCTATTAGAATATAAAATTATTAACATAGTCGAGGATATTTAAATTTGACAATAGTGACATAGTCACACCCCTCCAAATTCGAAAATCAAACTTCAAGACCATGGTACGCCAAACGCACTACAATGTTAAATTATTATGAAAATGTGGTGTAAATGACAATTTCTAGCATTCTGTTACATGAAAATTGTTAAGTTGTTTTTTTTTTTTTTCCCATTTTTTCACACACAATTTCTGTCATAATTGTCAATAGAAAATCTTTATTTCATAAGAAATTATGACATACTTCCTATCACAGCAGGAAGATGGATCAGGATGAATCCCACCGGACTTGTGTGTATGCCAGAACTAAATCAGAGCTTCATCATCTCACCTTTCATTACATCTTTCCTGCAATTAGTGGGCCTGCCAATATTCATTAAGGTGAAAAAACAGTATTAAACAAAATAAAACTGCTAGAAGAATTACAAGTATCAATCATAAGAAGCAAATGATTAGTCCAGGAGCCAAAAGAATTCTTCAAAAAAAAGATGAGATCAAAGAGTTCCGGAGAATTACAAATATCAATCATAAGAAGCAAATGATTAGTCCAGGAGCCAAAAGAATTCTTCAAACAAAAGATGAGATCAAAGAGTTCCAGAGAATTGCAAGTACTAGTTGCATATAATGAAATTAAACAATTTTCATGTTATCATGCATTCATGCCCATCTTCTCACAGATCTTGCAACCATCTAAACACTAAAATAAGAAAAAGAAAATTATATTTTTTTGCTTATACTAAGGATTATATTCAACACAATTGAACAGAAATGAAACAATACAACAATACTAAATAAGTAAATGATGATTTTGAATTAAAGGCTCGTTACTGCATGCTAACAGAAGATTAAAAACTAGAGAGTAAAAAAATGTGTGATATGGTAAAGGATGTTATAACATTAAAATCTGAGCAATGGTTGGTGTGTTAGAAATTTTATTGACCTGGTATAAATTATAAAGATTGAATGCGGTGTTTCTCTGATTTTTCTCTCTTTCTTTGTTGTTCCTTGGATGAGATTGAACTCATTCTTCTTTCTCTCTCAATCGTAGATGAATTTGCCGTCCATGTAAACGGAAGGGATGTAGGCTATCTTTGACCACTCCCGTCCCTTATCCCTTTTGCACTGTTTTTTCAGCGAAGGACAGTCATTAATAGATAATCGCAAAAGTGAGGATGGCAGGCCTACTTCTGGGAAGGATGTGAGATTTGGGCAATTAGAGATGAACAGAGATTCAAGGGAGGTGAGGTTTTGAAAACCATTGGGAAACAGGTATTTTAATTTTGGGAAACTTCTAATCGTCAAATGTTTAAGAGAAGGGGGCAACATCATTCCGATCTCTTCCTGTGGGAAAGACTCTGCTTCCGGACATCCTTCTATTGAGAGGTATGTAAGAGAGGTGAGGTTGTGCAACCCCCACTCAACCAGTGGCTTATATATATTGGGACCTTCAATGTAAAGATCTGTCAGGTTGGTGGAAAAACCGTCTTGTGGAAATGATGTGATACTTGGACATCGTTGAATGTATAACAGGTAAAGTGAGTTGATGTCGTGCAAGTGATTGGGTAGGGCTCTGAGTTTCTCACAGACATCAATATAAAGAACTTCTAAATTGGTTTTGGGAAGCCCTTCTTCAGGGAAGGAAACAAGACTTGGGCAATCAAATATACTGAAGTCACTTAGATGGATAAGATTGTGTAGGTCTGCGGGTATAGATGTAAGATTTTTACAAGACACGAATTCTATACATTTAAGAGACGTATTGTTAAGAAACCTCTCTGCTATAGATTCCAGCTTTGGGCAATATTTAATCACAAGCACTTCAAGCGCCTCAGGCAACCGGTCTCTTGGTGATAAGATCGTGAGCTCCGAGCAATCCTCAATCTCAAGGTGTTTGAGTGATGCAGGAAACTGACCTTTTGAAAATATGCATGTGAGAGATGCGCAACAGGAGATAGACAACATCTCAAGAAGAGATATGCTGCTCTTGTTGATATTCTCCATTTGAATTGCCGAAGAAGAAGACAAAGAAGTGCAAGTATCCTCTCTGTGATCCACCAAACACTGCAACTTCTCGCAATTCTTTATCTTGAGCTGTTTCACGGAAGAAGGTAAATGGTCTATTACAATAAATGTAATAGAATGACAATCTTTAATCTCCAAGCATTGAAGATGTGCAATGTTGTGCTTTATTCCCTCAGGTAAGGATGTCAGAGCATTACAACCTTCAATACAAAGCTCTCTAAGGGAGATGAAGCTATGAAACCCTTTTCGTGGCTGCTCAACATAATTCTCATTCTGCCATAAATAAATCAGTTCTTCACAACCTGAAATCTTTAAATATTCTACCTTTTGAAACCCTTGCCTTAACCAATTTCCGAATTCTGAAAAATGTGAAAGAGCCATAGACTTCAATGACTCGTAGTCCATCTCACTGCTGCACGTCATACCTTTGCATGCATCTACTTCTAACTCACAAAGCATTGGAAGACTTGAGAATGAAACTGCCAACTGCTGAAATTCACGAATCACAAGTTTCTCTAGTGAAGGAAGATGGTTAGGTAGTCTTCCAGAGAGCTTTGAGCATTTTACAATGGAAAGCTCTCGGAGATAAGGAAATCTCCCAATATGCTGCTCATCTTCATCCATAGAATTCCAACACTCCCATTCTTGTAAATCATCAAAACAAAGAATCTCCAATGATTGGAAAGAGCAACCCCCTCCATAAATTTCAGAACCTATGTATTTTAAATTCCACATTCCTTTGATGGTGAGGTCTTTAAGTGAGCTCAATAACCCAAGTGATGGCAATGAAGGGCATTTCTGACAATTTTCCAATCTTAACACCATCATATTGGAGAATGATGGATCCCCAACCCAAGATGGAAATCTCCTGCCACCATAGAACTTGACGGAGAGCTCTGTAAGATTTTTATGAGGTCGAAGCATGCCGAGTACATTTTCATCTGCTTCCTCCTTTTGTGAGTTGTCAAATTGAGAACCCCACTCTAAATGCAACACTTTTAGGCCATTTTTATCACCTAAAATCACCTTTCTTGTGTCCTGCAAAAAAATGACATTTTCTAACCTCGAAATGTAAAGTTCTCCACTCACAAACGTTAAATACTTCAAATCTTTCAAATCACATCCACTACTTTTGCCTACAATAAAATTAGACAATGTACGGAGATTTTTCAAATCTTTCATCCCTACCGGCATCTCTTCCAAACTTACACCCGTGATATCAAGATGACGTAGATTAATCAAATTCCTCATATTAGAAGGCAACTTCTTGATGTGTATACAATCTCTTAGTAACAAAGTTTGCAAGTTAATAAGCAAGCTTGTTGACTTTGGTAGACTAATGATCATAGTGCCGGAAAGATTGAGATACCTTAGATGCCTTAAATCTCCTATTGAATTGGGTAGCTTGGTAATATAATATTTTCTCAAAGACAGCACTCTCAATCTTTTGAATTTTGGGAGCAAATTCAAAACAACATAACTGGTTATGTAGATATTAGAAAGGCGATATCGCTCAAACATACGCTCAATGAAAATTGGCAGAAATGTTCTTATAAGCTCAACTTTATGAAACACCTCAAATTTATCTTTGTTATCTCTTAGCCCACAAATATAAGAAGAATGGCGAGACCTTTCTAATCTCTTTGATTGCATATTGAGCTTCAAGGAACTATCCAATCTAAAACTTGCGTCTCCGGAAACCAATTGTGCCAAATCGTTGACAAGGTCATGCATAACAAATTTAGTATCATTACCAATTGCTTGTTGGAAAATCGACCTTGACAATAGATCACAAAAATACTCGCTGCCTAAATCTTCCGGCTGTCTATCGTCTTCTGAAGGTTGGATCAGACCTTCTGCCATCCATAACAGGACAACCTCATTCTCTTCGAATTTGTAATCCTTTGGAAGGATAGCACAAAAAGTGAAGCATCTCTTCAGATGTGAAGGAAGATGATGGTAACTTAATCTTAAGATTGGGAGAACACTATTTTCATCTGATAAATTCCATATTTGGTTGTTCAATATATGCTCCCAATCTGATCTTGGCTTACAACGAAGAAGGCCACCAAGAGTTCGTGCTGCTAGGGGCAAACCTCTGCACTTTTCAACAAATTTCACACGAGTTGGTTCCAAATGTGCACCAACAACCTCGCTCTCGAAGGCATGCTTCTTGAACACAGACCAGCAATCATCATCACACAAAAGTTTTAACTTATAACAATCAATGTCTCGTCCCACTACCAATGCAACATCTTCATGACGTGTCGTCACAATCATCTTACTTCCCTTTGCTCCACCTAAAAAGGGAGATTTTAAGATTTCCCATGAGCAATATCCTTTATTCCAAACATCATCTAAGACTAGCAAGAACTTTTTCCCAGCTACTTGATTTTTCAGTTGAACTTGCACTTCATTCAAACTATTAAGGTTGCAAGGAGAGCGTTGGATTGACTCAAGAATTGCTTTTGAGATCCACAGTACATCAAACTCATCGGACACACAAACCCATATTCTTGGGTTGAAATCTTCCACTGCCTTGTCATTGTACACCACTCGAGCCAGTGTTGTTTTACCAACTCCTCCCATGGCGACAATGGATATCACACGAAAGTTGACATCAGCATCAGGTCCATCTTTCAGCACCATTTCAAGTACTTTAGCTTTATCTTGATCTCTTCCGTAAACAGCAGGTTCAGGTTGCACACTTGAAGTGGGTGGCCGTCTCTGCTGTCCAAGTGTTGATACCCCTCCAACGTTCATTTGCAATCCAAGATCATTTCTCTGCTTACGGAGTTCTTCCAAGCGGCCACTAATATCTTTGATTTGGGACTTCATATGAGCACTAAACTTGACAGTACTTGGACTCCAGTTACTTAAACGAGCTGGGATGAGTTTTCGTACCTTGCTAGTGCTAGTGCTGGCCTGATCACGTTGTTGCATCTTCAACTTCCTTGACAAAGCTTCGGTTGCAAACTCATCAAGTACGTCCTCCACATCATAAGCCAAGTCTTGGAGATCATCCAGCCACATCTTCACAGCCATGTCAGTCAGTTGTTTCTCCTCTGTATCGCCGAGCACTGCCTGAACCATCTTCAGAGTTTGTTCCCACTTCTTGAGCTTTGAATGCAACCCCTCCTGACGTGTGGACTCCACCACTAGTGCAATGATAAATGGTTCATTGAATTGGAACTTATGATGGATAATAAGCCACCAACCCGTGAGAAATTTTTCATGTAAGAAATTTCCTAGAAGCATCAGGATGTGTTAATTTCTACCAATTAGCTACCAATAAACGATGGACTATTTGAATTGGTCAATTTGGGGTATTGAAACTTTATTTTCTGTCAATTTTAGCTGCCAAGAAAAGCTTTGAATAATTGCACAAATCAATCAATTTGGAATCTTTGCATTTCAATTTTTCTAATTAATAACTTAAACTTGCTTTGGTTCAATTTCAATTTCACTTGGAAGAAAAATCTTGTATAATAAATGAAATTGTATGTTGTCTATATAAGAAAAACTTTAGTACATGTGCTGAGCACTGAGCTATTAATATATGATAGGATGAACGATTTGTGATAAGCTGTCGTTTGCCCTTAAGTTTACTCTAGGTACCTGGATTCCATTAAATCGGTTGATAACCGAATCCAGGTTTAAATTTTGAATGTGCTGTACAAATTCTTGCAAGTATGCGATTCAAGTCAGTATTAAATGAAGGAGAGCACAGCAAAGAGGCCGGCATCAACTATAGATATCGAGACCAGTCACTACTTGAACTTAAAAAGTAAAACAGAACCAGTAATTATTGGTGGAGAAATCCAAGCTAAAGAAATCATGACTTGCCATTTACTTAAATGTTCATACAAAGTAATAGAACTTGTAATGAGTCAATCTTACATAGTCCATTCTGCTTGAAAAGCTGAATAGTGAGTGAAGAAAATTGAATGAAGTAAGAGACAAATACACATAGCAATTGTAACCAAGCAAAGCACCATTCGAGTTAGTAGAATCTGTATCTCTTGCAGATAACCATTCAAGTTCTGTGTCAAATGAAGGCGACCACTGCAGAGAGGCCGGCATCATCCTTCGCTTGCTTACACTCACAATTCAAGGTGTTGTCAGACACCGAAAAGCTCCAAAAGCCCAAATGCAGATTGATTAGAGTCCATGCCAATCCTCACATTGTTGGTCACGAGTCGACAGGAATATCTCACACGCTTGCGCTATTCGAGCATGAATATTTCTCAGTCTGATCAGTAATGTACATCAAAATGGCCTTACGGTACCATTAACAGCTCCACAAATTAATCAGAGAAGATGAATAGCAGCTAGCTTCACTTAGGTGAGACATCTCCAGGACCAAGGAGCACCAAACTAAGCTGTACCGCAACATTAAATAACCATAAGCTGCTGCAGATGTTCGAAAAAGAAAAATGTTAGATAAAATCAAGCCAAGCTATGTTCATTCATACATGACAGTATTTGTCAACTAGAACATCAACTCTGATTTCCCTCTTAAGAATAAGACATTTCACAATAAATGTGTTGCAGCAGCCCAAAACAAGAAGAATTGAAATGTGCATCGTCCTTTGTTTGCTTACACACTCACAATTCGAGGTGTTTTCAGACACCGAAAAGCTCCAACAGCCCAAATGCAGATTGATTAGAGTCCATGCCAATCCTCACATTGTTGGTCACGAGTCGACAGGAATATCTCACATGATTGCGCTATTCGAGCATGAACATTTCTCAGTCTGATAAGTAATGTACATCAAAATGGCCTTACGGTACCATTAACAGCTCCACAAATTAATCAGAGCAGATGAATAGCAGCTTCACTTAAGTGAGACATCTCCAGGACAAAGGAGCACCAAACCAAGCTGTACCGCAACATTAAATAATCATATGCTGCTGCAGATGTTTGAAAAAGAAAAATGTTAGATAACATCAGGCCAAGCTTTGTTCATTCATACATGACAGTATTTGTCAACTAGAACATCAACTCTGATTGCCCTCTTAAGAATAAGACATTTCACAATAAATGTGTTGCAGCAGCCATAAACAAGAAGAATTGAAATTTAAGCATATCTGTAGAATACTTTGAAATTCAAGGGCTTGTACCACCTCGTCAATAAGATGAACTAATCATATCTGTACAAGTCTAGGAAATTCAGAGGATCCAAATCTAAAACCAAGAGAGTACCAAACCGAAATGCTTGTGGCATAGTCTCTAATAATAATTGAAATTCTGCAGCAAGGAGGTGAGCCAAATCCAAGATGCTAGAAAAGGAGTATCCATTCACATGCATACAAACCTATCATTAGAAAATCCATTTTGCAACCAAGTTGCATGGACTGATTTTCAGCCAAAAGTGGAAGAAAGAATTACATTCTCTTGAAATAAAGTGAAGAAACTAATACTCATTTTTGAATTACTGACATGCCTAGGGTAGCATCTAAGACTACTCTTAGATTAAAAATGGTTTACCATTTTATAATTGAAAAACTTAAGAAATGAAAAGAGTAACAAGAATATCTGAGAATACATGCATTAAAGTAAAGCTATAAAAGTATAAAAGCAGGGTTAAATTTGCTTACCTGTTGTTGGAGAAGAAAGCACCACATTAAGAAGACTTTTTAAGTAAAACTGCAAAAATGGACTCCTTTTAGGCATTCAGAAATTGAGCAATTATAATGATCTTCTGAAAGAAACCTGGATGTGGCAGAAATAAAATATGAAGTAACTTATGTATACAGGAATCAGAAATTGAAAACATCACAATTGAGAAAGTTCGCATATTTGTTCCGGATACCTTTAGATTCAAAAAAATCAGAGAAGAAGAAGTCAATTTCAAGATCAGAGAAGAAGATTTTGATTTCAAGTATCTGCACAGCCTAATGCCAATAAGCCCAAGTTTCAAAGATCTATTGGGTGCTGTCCACCACTTCTGGACAGAAAAGTTGCTTGCTTCCCACTGGAAACACAAAAAGTATACATAAGCAACACGATGATAAAAGTATAGATAAAAACTGAATGTTTTTCAAAATTAATGTTACTAGCAGACACTTAAAAAGCCGCATGCATAACGATCAATTACCCCCTACTCTTTGCTCTCTTCATACCTAGGCTGTTATGGAAGGGGGACATGGAACCAGACATGGGAGGAACCATCCTCACGCAATGTAACATTGAGGCATTGAGCATTGCTAGCTCTCTTAGTTGTCGTTTCTTCTAAAAATCATGGGTTTCGTCCTAAACAGAAGGAGAGACAGAAATTAGTCAGATAGTACTACCCAATAAAGAAAAAGAACTATCGCACACACGGGAGATGGAGAAGGAATAAGGTTGCTCACCACAGGCTTCAGCAAATCTTCGAGTATCTCACGAGCTTGCATTAGGCGATCATCAACTATTTCAAGCAGCAGATGGAGAGGTTCATTCAGATGCTCATATCCAGGCTTTCCTCTCATCATGTACTTAAAAAAATGCAAGAATACAAATAAATAAGAAAAAAAGAAAAACATTTACTTCCCAATTTACAATGCAGTGTAGACAACTAATTTACGAGGCAGTGTAGACAACTTTAAAGTCATACAGGAATATAGCCTATAATGTTCGAGGAAACACGGTGTAACATGATTGGGGAATGCAAATACAAGTTTTTAATAGATTTTGCACATAAATTTAGATTCATTCGGTTTTCGTAAAAACTATATTTGAAAAACTATATAAGATGGTAGAACATATGCCAATGAAAAGGAAAGATAAAATCACACTGATAGCACTACAATGTTAAATTATTATGAAAATTGAAAAGTAGGTTATGGTATAAATGAAATTTTCCAGCATTCTATTACATGAAGTGTTCTTTTTTCCATTTTTCAAACACAAATTCTGTCCTAATTGTCCATAGAATTTCTTTGCTTCTTAAGAAATTATGACATACTTGTGTGAACCCTTAGTCCCTTACTATTAGCCTGCCAACTCATTAAGCTGAAAAAACAATAAAAAGTATTAAACAAAATAAATAGCTAAAAGATTTACAAATATCTAATATATTAAACAAATGCTTAGTCCAGGAGCCAAAAGAATTCTTCAAACTAAAGATGAGATCAAAGAGTTCCATGAGAATTTGAAGTACTTGCATTAAATTGAAATTAAAAAATATATATATATATTGATTACCTGACCTCCTCCTAGAAGCGTTTGCATGTTATCAATCAACATCATCCAATTTCAATTTCAAAGGAAACAAAATGACATATGAATTAAAATCTAATGATTTGACTAAATCTCTCCTTAGGCCAATTAAATAGTGTTAGGATTTTGTTTCATTTTCTTGCAACCCAAAGCAATCAACTGAAACCTCCTCCTTTGCATTTTCTCAGAACCTAAAAACATTATCTCACCAACCAGACTCTCATTAAAAATAATGAATTGAAACAAATATGACAGAAACAGAACAAAATGTCATTTGCAGAGACCCACTTCAAAGCACCCAATCAAATAATATTTTTTTAATACAAAAAAGAAAACTTTGTATTCAAACACCAACCAGAGTCTCATTTGAGAGAAAATGAAATTATAAAAACTGCACCCAAAAACATATCAAAAATAAGCAAAAAGAATTACAAAAGATACAAAAATAATAAAGTGAAGAAATAAGAACCTGGTTAGAAGGGGAGTGTTGAAGCTCGTATTTGATCTCTCTACGAATGTTGTCTCCGAGAAGCAGCTTCTGGTTGTGCAGTTTCGATGTAAAGAGAGATGAGTTTTGCTTTGTGGTGTTGAACAAGTTTGAGATGGAGTGGCTTTGATGGGATCTTCTTAGACTTGGCATCAGTTTCGCCATTTTAGTCGGTTTCTGAGGAGCTGAGAAACGATAAAAGAGATGACTTTAGAAAGATATCGGTTTCTGACTTGGCTTTGGTTTTTTTTTTTATAAAAAAATTATAAATAATAGTGAATTCGTGCACGGTCACGTCATCGCATGTGTGATGACTTGTCTAGACATATCATCACATGGTTATTGAAATATGTTCGAATGCAATTTTGCTCACCCACCTTAACTAGAGGTAACCATTACCTTCCTCCCCAAATGTTGCTATGTGTTCCAAAGTTAACCCAAAGTCCAAAGTTAACCTAAAATTAACTAAAGTTTGGGACACGTGGCAACATTTGGGAAGGGAGGTAATGGTTACCTCTAATTAAGGTGGGTAAGTAAAATTACACTTGAAATGTTTTATGACATGTCATTAAATGAATGTTGACATGGTTAGACACGTCAACATGACTTGAAAAGGTAATGACATATCCGTTCACGTCATTAAATGATGTCATCACCTGGTTGGCTTGGCTCTAGACAAGCTCTACCATATCCTCTTCTGCTTCTCTTCTCCACTTTAGCATCATGTCCTCGCCAGCGCCGCCAAGGAAGCCGCCGACCACCTCAAAATGACGTGTTGTCTCCACAGTCAGCACCGATGAACAATTTCCTTATCTGGGTTCAGCTGCTAACACCGACCTAGCCGAGATTCACTGTTTTTTCTTCATCTGGGAGGCAAAAACAAAACCTTGAAAACCCTAACAATGGCTATAAAAGTAGACCCAAATTGATTCTACTCATATTTGAACACTTAGATGAAAGCAAATAAATTTGTAATAATGTTACTCTACGTAAAAAATTAGCTCAAACTATAAAGTATTCTTTTTTCTGCCTTTCACATACAAATTCTGTCCTAATTGTCAATAGAAATTCTTTGCTTCTTAAGAAATTTTGACATATACTCCTATCACTGCAAGATAGATCAGGACGAATCAGACCAGAGTACCAAAATACTTGTGTGTTAACTCATTAAGCTAAAAAAAACAAACAGTAAATTAAAAAGTATTAAACAAAATAAATTGCTAAAAGATTTACAAATATCTAACATATGAAACAAATGCTTAGTCCAGGAACCAAAATACTTCTTCAAAGTAAAGATGTCAATGTCATCAAAGAGTTTAGGAGACTTGCAAGTACTAGTTGCATAAAGTGAAATGAAACAATTATTGATTACCTGACCTCCTCCTAGAAGAGTTTGCATGGTATCATGCCCATCCTCTCACAGATCTTACAACCATCTGCTTGAACATCAAATTTCATATACAAAGGATTATATTCAACTCAATTGAACTGAAATGAAACAATACAACAATACTGAATAAGACTCATTACTACAGGCTGGAAGAAGATTTTGAACAGCAAAGTAAAAATAAAAATGTGTGATATATAGTAAACATTGTTATAACATTAAAAATATGAACAATGGTTGGTGTGTATTGAAACAGAGAGATGAGTAGATTAAAAAACCAGGTGCAGTTTGGATGTAAAGAGAGATGAGTTTTGTTTTGTGGTGTTGAAAAAGTTGGAAATGGAGAAGCTTTGGTGTTCTTAGACTTGGCACCAGTTGATTCAGTTTCGCCATTTTTGTTGGTGTTTGAACTAGCTGCTGAGAAACGAAAAAAGAGAAGACTGAAAAGTGTATCCTTCCTTTTGATAATACTGAAACCATATCAAACTAACACCACTTCTATAAACATTTTAATAAGTGTAGGTTCTATGAGTTGCACTGATTTGTAAATTGTAATTGATCAAGTATTAATACAGCACCTTGAAAATAAGACAAGCTTGCATTCCCAAATTTCACTTTGCAGAACCCAATGTTATCATTTGTTTGCAGTCCCTGAAAATCCCCATAGAAATTGATATCCCCATAGACATGCTATATCCAGATATTGTTTTCAGCAGCAGTTCTGGAATATCCCTTCCCGTCAGAATTCATTGGAACTGCATCCAATGCAGCAGCTTGCAAAATTACTGGCCAGGCTTCTTCCAAACAAGGCAGCAACCTCGAAGAAACCAGAGGTGATAGGATTCCAGTACTGTATGAAGAAAGAAACAACAATAACAATTGGAAGGTTGGCACAGAACAACCGGAAAATTCCATCTAATAACAGATTAGTAAAACTGTAAACATAGCCCCCATTAAGGCATCAGAAATTGAGTAAGTGCAGTGATCTCTTGCAGCGGAAAAAATGAACTTAAGAAATTGAAAACATCAAAACTGGAGAAAGTTCACAATTTATTCCGGTTACCTTTTGCTAGTAACAGTTCAAAAAAATCAATGAAGAGAAGAAGCAGTCAAATTTCAAGAACAGAGATGAAGATTTTGATTTCAAGTATCTGCACAGCCCGATGCCAATAAGCCTAAGTTTTCAAAGATCTATTGGGTGCTGTCCACCACTTCTGGACAGAAAAGTCGCTTGCTTCCCACTGGAAAGACAAAAAAAAAAAAAACGCATACATTAAAACCAAAGATGGAAAAACAAGGATAAAAGTATAGACTAAAACTTAATGTTTTTCAAAATTAATGTTACAAGACAACCTGAATTTTCTGTACAACTTTAAAGCTAATGATTTGTTCCAACATAATTCAATTTCAAAGGAAAATCAATGACACATGGACCTAAAAAAAAAAAAAAATGGACATCTCATCACCAACCAACCAGACTCTCATTGAAAAGAATGTATTGAAACAAATAAATGGACATCTCAAAGATGTGGTAAAATGAGAAGATGTATTAAACAAATTAAATTGCTAGAAGAATTAAAAATATCTAACATATGAAACAAATGCTTAATACAGGAGCAAAAATACTTCTTCAAAGTAAAGATGTCATCAAAGAGTTCTGGAAATTTGCATAAAGTGAAATGAAAAAGTTATTGATTACCTCCTGGAAGTGTTTGCATGTTATCATGCCCATCTTCTCACTGATCTTACAACCTCGGATTGAACATCTTAACACTAAAATAAGAAAAAGAAAATTACAGTCAAATTTAAGATACAAAGGATTATATTCACCTCAATTGAACAGAAATGAAATAATACAACAATTCTAAATAAATAAATGATGATTTCATTTAAAGGTAGAGGACTCATTACTACATGCTAACAGAAGATTAAAAACTGGATAGTAAAAAATGTGTGATATGGTAAATGTTGTTATAACATTACAATCTGAAAAATGGTTGGTGTGTTAGAAATTTGACGTACCTGACATAAATTGTAAAGACCGAATGAGGTGATTCTCTGATTCTTCTCACTTTCTTTGTTGTTTCTTAGATGAGATTGAGCTCATTCTTCTTCCTCTAGATCCGAGATGAATTTGCAGTCTACTGCAACAATAGGGATGTGGGCTATCTTAGACCACTCTCGTCCCTTATCCCTTTTGCATTGCTTTTTCAGCAAAGGACAGTTATAAATATTCAATTGTAAAAGTGAGGATGGCAGTCCTACATCTAGGAAGGATATGAGATTTGGGCAATCAAAGATGAACAGAGATTCAAGGGAGGTGAGGTTTTGAAAACCCTTTGGAAACATATATTTTAAATTTGGGAAACTTCCAATCGTCAAATATACAAGAGAAGGGGGCAACATCATTCCGATCTCTTCCTGTGGGAAAGACTCTGCTTCCGGACATCTAGAGATTTCGAGGTATGTAAGAGAGGTTAGGTTGTGCAACCCCCACTCAACCAGTGGCTTATATATATTGAGACCTTCAATGGAAAGCATTGTTAGGCTGGTGGAAAAACCGTCTTGTGGAAAGGATGTGATACTTGGACATTGTCCAATGACTAAGCTTTGAAGTGAGTCGATGCTGTGCAAGTGATTGGGTAGGGCTCTGAGTTTCTCACAGTCAGAAATAAAAAGATATTCTAAATTGGTTTTGGGAAGCCCTCCTTCAGGGAAGGAAACAAGACTTGGGCAATCACGTATAGTGAAGTAACTTAGATGGATAAGATTGTGTAGGCCCATGGGTATAGATTTAAGATTTTTACAACACCAGATCCTTATAAGTTTAAGATATGTGTTGTTAAGAAACCTCAATGCTATAGATTCCAGCTTCGGGCATTCTTTAATCACGAGCTCTTCAAGCGCCTCTGGCAATCGGTCTCTTGGTGATAAGATCGTGAGCTCCGAGCAATTCTCAATCTTAAGGTGTTTTAGTGATGCAGGAAATTGGCCTTTCGAAAATATGCATGTGATAGATGAGCAATAGGAGATAGACAGCTCTTCAAGAAGAGAAATGCTGCTCTTGTTGATATGCTGCATGTGCATTGCTGACGAAGAACTCGAAGTACAAGTATCCTCTCTGCCATCCACCAGATACTGAAACTTCTCACAATTTACTATTTTGAGTAGTTTAACTGATGAAGGTAACCGGTCAATTGCAATGACTGTAAGGGAATGACAATCTTTGATCTTCAAGCATTGAAGATGTGCAATGTTGTGCTTTATTCCCTCAGGTAAGGATGTCAGAGCACTGCAACCTTCAAGACAAAGCTCTCTAAGGGAGGTGAAGCTATGAAACCCTTTTGGTGGCTGCTCAACACAAATCTCATTCTTCCACAAATAAATCAGTTCTTCACAACCTGAAATCTTTAAATGTTCTACTTTCTGAAACCCTTGCCTTAACCAATTTCCGAATTCTGAAAAATGTGAAAGAGCCATACACTTCAATGACTTGTAGTCCATCACACTGCTGCATGTCAAACCTTTGCATCCATCTATTTCTAACTCACAAAGCATTGGAAGACTTGAGAATGAAACTACCAACTGCTGACATTCATGAACCACAAGTTTCTCCAGTGAATGAAGATGGTTAGGTAGTCTTCCAGAGAGCTTTGAGCATTTTACGATGGAAAGCTCTTGGAGACGAGGAAATCTCCCATTCATAGGATTCCAACACTCCCATTCTTGTAAATCCTCAAAACAAAGAATCTCCAATGATTGGAAAGAGCAACCCCCTCCGTAAATTTCAGAACCTATGCCTTTTAAATTCCACATTCCTTTGATGGTGAGATCTTTAAGTGAGCTCAATAACCCAATTGATGGCAATGAAGTGCATTTCCGACAGTTTTCCAATCTTAGCATAACCACATTGGAGAATGATGGATCCCCAACCCAAGAAGGAAATCTCCTGCCACCATAGAACTTGACAGAGAGCTCTTTAAGATTTTGATGAGGTCGAAGCATGCCAAGTACATTTTCATCTGCTTCCTCATTTCGTGAGTCATCAAATGCAGGCCCCCACTCTAAATGCAACACTTTTAGGCCGTTCTTGTCGCCTAATATCGCCTCTCTTGTGTCCTGAGAGTAAATAACATTTTCTAACCTCGAAATGCTAAGTTCTCCATTCAAAAACTTTAAATACTTCAAATCTTTTAAATCGCATCCGCTACTTTTGCCTACAATAAAATTAGACAATGTATGAAGATTTTCAAATCTCTCATCCCTACCGGCATCTCTTCCAAACTTACACCTGTGATATCAAGATGGCGTAGATTAATCAAATTCCTCATATTAGAAGGTAACTTCTTGATGCGTATACAATCTCTTAGTAGCAAAGTTTGCAAGTTAATAAGCAAGCTGGTTGATGTTGGTAGAGTAGTGATCATAGTGCCAGAAAGATTGAGATACCTTAGATGCCTTAAATCTCCTATTGAATTGGGTAGCTCAGTAATATAATATTTTCTCAAAGACAACACTCTCAGTTTTTTTAATTTTGGAAGCAAATTCAAAACAACATAACTACTTATGTAGATATTAGAAAGGCGATACCGATCTAACATACGCTCAATCAAAATTGGTAGAAATGTTCTTATAAGCTCAACTTTATGAAACACCTCAAATTTATCTTTGCCATCTATGATCCCACAAATATAAGAAGAAAAGCGAGACCTTTCTAATCTCTTTGATTGCATATTGAGCTTCGAGAAACTCTCCAATCTAAAACTTGTGTCTCCAGAAACCAATTGAGCTAAATCGTTGACAAGGTCATGCATAACAAATTTAGTATCATTACCAATTGCTCGTTGAAAAATCGACCTTGACAATAGATCACAAAAATACTCGCTACCTAAATCTTCCGGCTGTCTGTAGTCTTCTAAAGGTTGAATCAGACCTTCTGCCATCCATAACAGGACAAGTTCATTCTCTTCGAATTCATAATCCTTTGGAAGGATTGCACAGTAAGCAAAGCATCTTTTTAGATGTGAAGGAAGATGATGGTAACTTAAACTTAAGACTGGGAGAACACCATTTTCATCAGACAAATTCCATATTGGGCTGTTCAATATATGCTCCCAATCTGATCTTGGCTTACAACGAAGAAGACCACCAAGAGTCTGTGCTGCCAAGGGCAAACCTCTACACTTCTCAACAACTTTCGTACGAGGTGATTCCAAGTTATGATGTGCACCAACAACCTCACTCTCGAAGGCATGCTTCTTGAACACAGACCAACAATCATCATCGCACAAAAGTTTTAACTTATAACAATTAATGTCTCGTCCTACTATCAATGCAACATCTTCAAGACGTGTCGTCACAATCATCTTGCTTCCCTTTGCTCCACCTAGAAAGGGAGATTTTAAGATTTCCCACAAGCCATAGTCTTTATTCCAAACATCATCTAACACTAGCAAGAACTTTTTCCCAGCTACTTGATTTTTTAGTTGAACCTGCACTTCATTCAAACTGTTAAGGTTGCAAGGAGAGCATGTGATTGACTCGAGAATTGCTTTTGAGATTCCCAGTACATCAAACTCTTCAGACACACAAACCCATATTCTTGGGTTGAAATCTTCCACTGCCTTGTCATTGTACACCTCCCGTGCCAGTGTTGTCTTACCAACTCCTCCCATAGCGACAATGGATATCACATGAAAGTTGGCATCAGCATCAGGTCCATCTCTCAGCACCATTTCAAGTATTTTAGCTTTGTCTTCATCTCTTCCATAAACAGAAGGTTCAAGTTGCACACTTGAAGTTGGTGGCCGTCTCTGCTGTCCAAGTGTTGATACCCCTCCAACGTTCATTTGCAATCCAAGATCATTTCTCTGCTTACAGAGTGCTTTCAACCGACTACTTATATCTTTGATCTGAGATCTCCTATGAGCACTAAACTTGACAGCACTTGGACTCAAGTTACTTAAACGAGTTGATATGAGTTTTCGTACCTTGCTAGTGCTAGTTCTGGCCTGATCACGTTGTTGCATCTTCAACTTCCTTGACAAAGCTTCGGTTGCAAACTCGTCAAGTATGTCCTCCACATCATAAGCCAAGTCTTGGAGATTGTCCAGCCACATCTTAACAGCTCTGTCAGTCAGTTGTTTCTCCTCTGCGTCGCCGAGCACTGCCTGAATCATATTCAGAGTTTGTTCCCACTTCTTGAGCTTTGAATGCAACCCCTCTTGACGCAGAAACTCCAGCAGCTCACGAGAAGCAAATCTGTCGAAAAGCACATGAAGGAAAGCAGAGAGAAAGAGCTGTCCTATAGCCATATGTGAGCAGGATTTTGTTTGTCGAAAGCAAAGAAAGAGCAGTATGTGAGTAATAGAAACCTGTATTGTGCGTTGACTTGCTTGTTCGAAGGATTTTGGCTCTTTTAGTTAAAGCCAAATATGTGTACTGTTACTATCAACCCAGAAACAATACAAAAAACAAAAGACCGCCAATGACCCCTTTTATTTATTATCACAAATCCTCACTTTTCTATAATAGTTACTTGGAAGATACGGGTGAGTAGTTAATCCAATGACCAAGATTTTTTTTATTATTATTTTGGTTATTAAAGGTATTTTCATCTGTTACCTTTGTGTCAGATTTCCATACATTTGTTTCTGCATGCAGAAGTATGATGTTATTTGCTCTTTAAAATTTAATCATTTACGACTGATAATATTGAAAATCTACTAAATATCTTTCTAAACTCTATTTTAATTTTTTTATTATATAATAATTTTATCATAATTGAAATTATTAAAGAGGATAAAAATTTATAATCTTTTTGCGCGTTTCACAAACCCTAAAATATTTTTTTGGATCAGGTTATATCAATTCAAATTTCTGACTTAATTTTTTGACTTCACCCTCTCAACCATTGGATTAAAGAGCATATTAACAAATGAATTGTCGAGATATTGAAGTCAAAAAATTGAGTCAGAAATTTGAGTTGATATAGTCACTGACCCTATTTTTGTACATATTTAATAAATGTAAACAACAATTGTTTATAATATATAGCATATATATAAATCTCTTTGTTTGTAAGAAGAAAATCTCATCGTTTACTCTTCAACATTTTATAAAATGTCAAAACTAACCCTAGACGGTAATAAACACTCAAACCGATTGACCCTGTGATTTTTATCTGTAGATTTCCATATTTGACAACAATTAAAAAAAATATGAAAGTATCGAAAAACTCTAACTCAAATCATTTGTCAATCTCATTTCATGCGGGAGTTTTTTTTTTTTTTTTTTTTTGTAAAGTAGAAATTTATTCAAGAGGCCAAACGGCCATGCAGCACCAAAATAGAGGAAAACGCGAGCACACGAGTTGAACAACATCAAAAAACTGCGACAGGGTCAGCACAAACCCACAAACTCCTGTCGCTGAAATTTGACAGAGAGGAAAGACCAAAGCAAACCAACCACCAACACAAAGAAAAAGCTGCACAAGGCAAGCACAAAACCAGCAAAACCCAAACCCCACCAACAAGGCACAACAACCACAACACTCAACAAAGACCAGAAAAAAACGCAAGGAGGAAAACTATCCTTCCTGAACTTCCACATTGGCTAAGTCCTCTACTTCTCTTGCAATAACTTCAGACATCTCCTGCTCAATACCAGAGAAATCGGGACCTAGCATATTTCCAACTTCCATCACTTTCGACACTTCTTCCTCAATGATTCTTTCATGCGGGAGTTAAGTGGCGATTTATTATATAAGGGTTCAAAAAAATTTTGTCACTATTTGGGGCGTTTTTTGTAAGATAGGCACCACATTACTAATTTAAGTTTAAAAGGCACCTATTTAGGTGACCAGACAAAAATACCCCTTTTTGTCACTTTGTGTCTTTTTCAAACGTTGAGAGAAAACCTTTTTGAACCTTTTCGTGCATTTTCGATCATTTTTACATTGTTCGAGCCTTTGAATACATATTTCAAGCCTTTTAAACAGTTATCCGAGCTTTTTTGAACATTTATCGAGCTTTTTTGAACTGTTATCGAGCCTTTTTAAACTTTTGTCGAGCCTTTTTGTACATGAATCGAGCCTTTTTGTACAGTAATCGTGCCTTTTTATACTGCAATCGTGCCTTTTTGTACTGCAATCGTGCCTTTTTGAACTGTATTGTAATCGTGCCTTTTTGTACTGTAATCGAGCCTTTTTGTACTGTAATCGTGCATTTTTGTATAGTAATCATGCCTTTTTGTACAGTAATCGTGCTTTTTTGTACTGTAATCGTGCCTTTTTGAACCTTTATGAATCGAGCATTTTTGTACTGTAATCGAGCCTTTTTGTACAGTAATCGTGCCTTTTTGTATAGTAATCGTGCCTTTTTGTACTGTAATCGTGCCTTTTTGTACAGTAATCATGTCTTTTTGTACTGCAATCGTGCCTTTTTAAACCTTTATGAATCAAGCATTTTTGTACAGTAATCGTGTATTTTTGAACCTTTATGAATCGAGCCTTTTTGTATAGTAATCATGCATATTTGTACTGCAATTGTGCATTTTTGAACATTTATGAATCGTACCTTTCTGTACTGCAATCGTGCCTTTTTGAACCTTTATGAATCGAGCCTTTTTGCACAGCAATCGTACCTTTTTGAACCTTTATGAATCGAGCCTTTTTGTATAGTAATCGTACCTTTTGTATTGTAATCGAGCTTTTTTGTACAGTAATTGTGCCTTTTTGTACTGTAATCGTGCCTTTTTGAACCTTTATTTCAAGCTTTTTTAAACTTATTTCGAGCCTTTTTGAACTGCCCCCGAGCCTTTTCAAGGAAAATTCATAGGTTAATCGGTTTAATACACAGTTCGAGCCTTTTAATGAAGTGTTCAAGCCTTTTCACAACCATACTCAGATCGACAAATCAAACCAAAACCAAAACCAAAAAAATCTCGACTCCCGAATGTGTCTACGTAGCGCCACAAAACTAATTATCCAATGAAGATGTATTGATAATGTTATGATGTTCAACCTCCATTGGAGGTCTGTTATAGAGAAACATGAAAGAATGAAACTCAGAAAACTTCAAAGTAAGAAAGAGAATGTGTAAAGTAAGGGCAATTTTGGTAGTTCACCATAATAGGTGCCTTTTAAACTTAACTTATTAAAGCAGTGACTTTGTCACCACATCAGTTCAAAAAGGTGACATTTTCCACCAATTCCACTATTATATAAATATGAATTCTTTGAGTTTTAAAAAGTGAGATTGGTCATTCATGGATCATGGTGGAAATATGAGGATTCATAAAATATTGTCCAAAGCATTTTCTATCTTTTATGCTATATATATATATATATATTTTTTTTTTGTTGAGAAATTATGATAGAGTAAAAGAAATATTTGCTGGTTAATATTTTCAGCCAAACATATATTTTTTTTGAAACGGCAAACTTTATTCAACGAAACACCAAGAAAGAGACAAAGTGGATGCAAACAGCAGACAAAATGAAAGCAAACGCCCAAAACAGACAGGGACATACGCACAAGGAAAAGGCACAAACAACGCCGAGAGACAAAGAGAACACACCACAGAACAAAGACAAAACATCAAAAACAGACCAAGCCAATTAAAACACACTCCACACCACAATAATGCCGAACTGTCCAACTTTTACCTAGGAAACCGCCACAGAAGAATGAACCATTCGAGAAACGTAAAACCCCTCCAATTCCCGCCCTCCCCAACTCACTGAAACAAGAGCCGTCTACGTTGAATATCAGAGCCTCATTTGAGGGGGGAACATATATATATATAAGCTTTTTCAATTGAAGAAGCAGTGATATTAATAATTGAATCCAACAAAATTCATTGATTCACCCAAACTTATTGGTCATTACAAAATCGAAGAAAAAAGATTTTTTTTTTTTTTTTTCTTTTCCATAATCAACAAACGATTTTTACATGAAAAACGAAACAAAACTATCTTATGTATTTAGAAACCATTCAATCAATGATTTGTTTCTCTGGTTTTTAATTGCAGTTGAAAAATATCTGGATTATTTATATCTGATCATAAAATATTAGGGGTTTTAACGAAGTGGGTGTATTATGGGTGTAGAAGGTAACTATTTTTTTTAGTTACATTGCTAATTTGCTCTGTCCTTTTAAATAATTTGATATATATATATATTAATAAATAATGCATTGAAATTGAAATACTATGTGTTAAGAGAACTTGCTTGGACGGCAGCAAAGCCACCCTAAATTACAGTTTTTCTCTAGAAGACACACAACTTATAGCATACTTATAACACAAGTGCCACATCGTCAATTTTTGCCATGTGCATACAATCAGGTGGGGTTGATAATTTAAAAAGGGATGAGGTGGCACTTGTGCTATGAGTATGCTATAAGTTGTGTGCCCACCAGAGAAAATTTGCCTTAAATTACTATAAAATACAATCAAGTTTACAATTCCATCCAACATCCTAGTCATGTAGTCCACATGCTACGCAGATTGAGTACAAATAACATATACGATTCCTGACCACCGATTTCCTCTTCTTTTTTTTTTCTTTTTTTTTTTTTTTGTTATTTGTTTTTGGATTGATACTGTCAATACATTATTTTTTTCAATTTTAATTTAACATAATTCAAGAATAAAAGTATAGTAATATTGGCATTGTTGTGCTGTGGGGGGATTGCTTTTTGTTCTGCTGGGAGAATTGCGTTTGGATTTGTTGTGAGAAGAATCAACTGAGTGTTTAGTAAACTAATTTTTAAAAGTGCTGTGAGAACCAAAAGCAATTTCAATGTGTTTGGTAAATTGTAAGTAAAAAGTGTTTGACTTTGCAAAATTACTAGAAAGGACATAAATGAATATGAAGATGTTTTGAAAATAAATAATTTGTTTTATATTTTTGTGTGACTGTAAACATATTATAAAATAAATATTTTGTTTTATTTTTGTGTGACTATATATATGTTATAAAATAAATAAATAATTTATTTTATTTTTGTGTGACCATAACACATTATTACTTTTTTTTTTTTTTTTTTTTATCTATTGCGTATATATCAATAAATATTGCTTTTTCATGAAACAATTTTCTAAAAGCTACAAAAAATAGATTCTCAAAACTGTTGTTGGGGAAGCTAAAAGTGACCAAAAGCACTTTTCTGGAATTTTACCAAACTCCCTAGACCCAATTCGGAA
Organism: Acer saccharum; assembly: GCA_030490815.1. Taxonomy (NCBI): domain Eukaryota; kingdom Viridiplantae; phylum Streptophyta; class Magnoliopsida; order Sapindales; family Sapindaceae; genus Acer; species Acer saccharum. Next base: position 1,333,573 of record CM059867.1, read on the forward strand.
TCATTTTTTACTCTAAAAGCAATTCAGGAAGCATTCCCAAATTGGGCCTCCCACTCTTCCAACTAACATTATGATAAACAAGTGAGGCTTTGTGATAAAAAAAAAAATAATAAAAAAATAAATAAATAAATAAATAATTAAAAAAATTAAAAAAATTAAAAAAAAAAAAAAAAAAAGGGTTGCCACTAATTATGTTGGAAGTTGGTGGTCCTTTTGTTTTTTGTTTTGTTTTTTTTTTTAAATAAAAAAGGGTCTATTGCCACCAAAAAGTTTTCACCACACGTCCACACCCACAGATTTTAATGAAATTTTTTATTAATAAAATGGCTATGAACTTATGAACTTACTTGGTGATTAAGAGTTAAAACCTTAACTTTCTAATGAAAGACAAGGTTGGCAAGAAAATGGCTATTAACCAAGTTACTAAAAAAGACATCTTAAAAAAAAGATCAAGATCCTCTCCTTGGTCCTTGTATTTTCTTATCATTTTTCAAGTGTAATTAAAACACCAAGTTACATGAGAGAGAAAAAAGTGATCAAATCTTGACCATGTATTTTTTATTTTGCTTAGGTGTCATTATATTATGAAAAATCAAGGAAAAACAAGACAAGGAGAGGATCCTGATCCCTAAAAAAATAAAACAAGGTTACTCTCAAAAAAATTCCTAATATATATATTTTGAAGTAAAAATTCATAATATTTTATTCTAAGTTAGAAAGCTAGTTTCATAGTTTGGGTTGAATTCATCATGAATATTAGAAAATGTTTTTTTTTTTTAGAGAAGCAGTGGAAGGGTAACTCAAAGAAGCCATGGAGATTTTTATAGCTTCTAGTATTGTTCGGTTATGGCTTTGGTTCAAGTATCATGACTTTGGACTTTGATTAAGCCAAAATTAAATTCCACCATAGATAAAATTTTTGAATCTTTGTAGATTTTTTATTTTTTTTTAATCATAGTTGAATTCTCACACATAATATTTTGGCCTTTATTGAATTTATATCACTTTTCAGCATTGATGTTTGCCTCTGTTGGCGGACAAAAAAAAAGACTGCAGTTATACAAATCTATGGAAGCCTTTTTTTTTTTTTTGGAAATAGAAACGGCAATTATAGCCTTGTAATCCAATAGGGATGATATATTTATTACCGTCTCATTTGAATTCAACATGCCCTAGTATTTTCAGTCCTTGATCGGTCTTTGTTTAAATCCATCAACAATATAGGTTTGTTCAGTTAACAAATAATGGGTAAGGAGACTAATTTTTAAGGATAGTTTTAGTATTATACAGGGTGTTATGAGTAAATAATAAAATTTTAAATTTTAAGACGTGTTAGGGTGGGTGTGAAATAATTTTTTGGATGGCAAAAGAGCCGTCCTTTTTTTTGTTTGATACTAATATACTATCAGTGCATTATTTTTTTTTCAATTTTAATTTAACATAAATTAAGACAAAATAACAATAGTCCAAGTAAAAAAAAATGAATACAAAAATAAAAGCACAGTAATATTTGTCATTGGATTCACCGCTCTCCTATATCTTCCAACTAACATTATGATAATTAAACAAAGTGAGGCTTCGGTGGAAGCCGGTGGTCTTTTGTTTTTTTCTTTTTTGTTTTTGGGTTGATAAGTATCAATACATTTTTGGGTTGATAGTATCAATACACATACAGAATTTGATTTGTTTGTTTTTGGGTTGATAGTATCAATACCATCCATTTCCATCAAATTCCATCTTATTCCATCCAATAAGTGGCATTTTGGTAAATAAGGGGATGACATTAATTTATTTTAGATGTTTTTTGAAAATCAATTTTTTCTTTTGTTTTATGAAACAAATAATTATAATATAGATGAATACGGAAATGTGGATATATATATATATATTTCAAATGGATACATGGATGGATATATACGCTTCATTGCCATCCCTAATGGCAGGTTAATTGAGTCATTGGTACAGCGAGACGTGCAGTACTAATGTTTACTAGCAGACAACACACAAGCTCCAAAAGCTCATTACTCCTTAGTCTCAGCTCTATCTATACCAATTGCAAGTTTATTGCAGAAGAGGGAACACCGAATCCGACATGGGAGGACCTTCCTCATGGACAGTATTATTGAACATATTGCTAGCTTTCATAGTTGCTGTTTCTCATAAACAAAAAGATAAATATGTTAAGTAGACATTCTATCCAAGAGAGATGACATTAATTGGTACCGAAAAAACTCATCATACTCAGGTTTTCTCTCATCATTTCTTCCTTATAATATAAACATGACCATAGATTAATTTTGATGATCACTGAAAAAAACAGTAAAAAGTATTAAAACAAAATAAATTGCTAGAAGAATTACAAGTATCTAACTCTAACATAGAAACAAATATTGCTCAGACCAGTCGCCAAAACACTTTTTCAAAGTAAAGATGTCATCAAATAGTACTGGACACTACAGGGGCTGGAATTTCGGGTTCAAGTTGGTGGTGGCCCAAAACCCAACCCGACCTGCATGTCTTGGGTTTTGATGTTTGTTAACAGAATAGGGAATTTTTTGTTGAGAAAACCGACACTAAAACCGGACAGGTTCGGTTGTGATTCCTTGGTTTTGGGCCTTATTGGGCCTTTAGCCCAAAATCTAATTTTTCAAGTCTAATGCCGGTCCAAACTTGTATCGGCTTGAAAAATTGCTAATGGCTTTTTTTTTTTTTTTTTTTTTTTTGAAGTATTATAAGAACTATTATAACAGGACTACCGGGATCTGACGAGATCAAACAATATATGTGTGGCCCGGATATCTACTCCCATAACGGGAGATAACTACTCCCACAACCCGGGAAAAAAACTCCCCACACATGCTTGTAAAATACGTATGGTGGGATTTGAACCCCTCACCACTTACGTGGAAGGGAGGTGCACTACTAGCTCTGCTAAGAGGTGATTTGCAATTGCTAATGGCTTATATCAACTCAATCTTATAAATGTATTCTTCTTCTCTTGCATTTATATGGAAGGTAATTTCATAGATGATAGTTTGGCCAATACAGGTTTGGATTTGGAGTATTAGAATTTCATATGGTGGGATTCTCCACCAATTAAAAATTAAAGTCAAATTCTCAAAGATTCATTATTTCTGATTAGTAACTTGTTATTTCTTCTTATAGAAAAATATGATATAAAGTTGTACTATATATACAGGTTTTAAGATAAAGAGCATATTGTTGAAAGAATAATTTGATTTCAAATATGGATTGAACTTGTTAAGCATATTACAAAAACGGTAGTAATTTACATTGTCACAATTAATATAATAGTAATTTATATATTTACTTTTGAATTAAGTAATTTAATTTAATTTAATAGTTTATATATTTCGACATAACATTCATTATTTTTAAATTATTATAATTTAAAATATAAATTGTACTCTAAAACTAGATTTAAATTTAAAATATTAAAAGTATAAAAAAAATTTAAAAAAAAAGTATTATGCTAATATGTTGCTTCAATTTTGCAAACAAACTCTAATTAACACATCACACTTCTTGTATAATAGATGCTCTTATGCTAGTTAGTTACTTGCAGTAGAATATTGTATAATATATGAATTGAGAGTTTATTTATTTTCTTTAATATTGTATGAAATGTATATATATATATATATATATATATATTTATTGTATGAAAATTCTCATGCATTTAATAATTTTAATGATTGATAAATTGTGTTTTATAATAAAAATTGTGTTGTTAAAAATGTTGCTGAGTGGGGGTGGAGATAGGAAGTCCTCCCCCCAAAAGGTTGATTATCTGTCCCATCCAAAGTGGGGAATGGGGTGGGGATAACCGAAAAGAATCCCAATTACATTTGAGTTTGGAATAACGACACTATCATGTCATGCATCCGTCTCATTGGCATTCTTAAGCAAAATGTTTTAACAAAATTGTACAATCCAAAATCAATTGATTAAATAACCAATCATCAAAAGAATTTTAGCCATATAGTTTTCCGAAATTAATGAGGCATTAATGTATTATCTACGATTCAAATCGTATTAACATGACCACCGTCTAATGATACTTTTGGTAAATACGTTTATTCAGTCTGACAATATCTGAGGTACGTGTTACCGTCACAGTGGTATCTCAAAAGAAAAATAAATCGTATTGACATGAATAGATGATGTCACATAGGAATCATTGCTAGACTTTTAATTTCAATGACCGACATCTTTCTTATGCTTACAAATTCATTGAAACTGCATATTTGTCACTACGGATGAAGCATTTTCTGATTTGACTCCGTCCTTTTGCCGGCGAGGAGATAAGTACGGGACAATCATAGAAAATTTTATCCAATTTATTTGTGATATCATATTTTATAAGGACTATATATATATATGCATGTCACTGGCTACATTATAAATGTATGTCAAGTCTCTACTATCTCTTGTCAAATATCTTAGGGAATCACATATATGTTGGCCTGCATGCCATCAACACAGTGGCAGGAATTATTTGGTCGAGTTTGATGATGATCTATTACGTGTGATCAGGATGCTCTCTTATGGATAATAATAATAATTATTATAATAATAGCATGATCTACCGATGCAGATATGTATGTGTTTCATGACACGTCATGGTAAGGACAAGCAATGATGTTTATATAGAAGCTTGCATGTTCTATGGAAGATGGATTTGGATGACTATGGTGACAAGTCCATAATGACAAACATAGGGATCACGTTGAAGGAAGTTCAAAAGTTAATAAAGCTTCAACTTCGAGGGTGGCAGCTGCTGATCATTAGGAAATACCTTTAGAACAAGAAAATTGAGGGGGTGCATTCTGTCACTTCATGAGTGCAATTAATGTTGCATGAGGTAAAACTGGAACTAATCATGTAGTAAAGGTTCCGAAGAATATTATGAAAGTTCATAGTCACATCAAACCATCCTATGGTAAAACGCGATCCGGTAAAGTTTTTAAAAAGGGCGTTCAACCTGAAGTAACTACAATTGTATACAATCAACTACAATTTTATACAATCTTAGATGTTATACGGTTTGAAGGACGTCTAGATGAAGCTCACATGTTCTATGGAAAAAAAAAAAAAAAAAAATTGGATGACCATGGTGACAAGTCCCATAATTATTAGAATCAAAGTAGTAAGAATCTTTCTCATAAGCAACTACAATTGTATACAATCTCATATTTCTATGGTTTGAAGGAGGTCCAGAAAATGAAGGTGCAATTGCTTTCACTCAATTTAGCATTGAAATGGGTGCAATGGAAGTATCGTGGATGTTGACCAATGTACACCAACTGGCAATAGGAACAATGAAGATAGGTTTGCTTGCTTGATGATTCATGGGCAGAAAAGAGTTTTGAAGACAAAGCTATGGATATCTTCAGGATTTTATGCTAAAAGAAATTTGTGCTCCTATTGGATGATATCTGGGATCAAATAGATTTGAGAAGAATAGGCGTGCCTCTTCCTAACTTAGAAAATAAATCTAAGTTAGTCTTCACAATACGTCTCGTAGAAATTTGTGGCAGAATGGAAGCTCACAAGCAATTCAAAGTCGATTGTTTGGGCCGACAAGATGCTTGGGAATTGTTCAAAAGTAAGGTAGGATAGAACACCCTCAACAGTGATCTAGAAATTTCCGAGTTAGCAAAACTAGTATCCAAAGAGAGAGCTGGTCTACCACTAGCACTTGTTACAGTTGCTCAAACTATGACTTGCCAAAACACCTTTCAAGAATGGGAACATGTTGTTATTGTCTTGAGGAGGTTGTCCTTCAAATTTTCAGGTATGGAGGACCAAATACTTCGTTTATTGAAGTTTAGTTATGACTGGCTGCCTAGCAACACGATTAGATCTTGTCTTCTTTATTATGGTTTATTTCCGGAAGATTATTCTATAGGTAGAAAACAATTGATTCACTGTTGGATTAGTGAGGGATTTTTTAATGATAGAAACAGAGTGCAAAACGAAAGATACCGGCATATAAACATTATTGTCCATTATTGTTTACTAAAGAGCATAAGAGGGATATCGGTCATTGAAAATAAAATTAAGAATCTAGAAATCATTCATGCGTGGCCTTGTCTTAAAACTTTCTTTGTTAATCATTTAAAGATGATTAATGGTAACTTCTTTCAATCTATGTCCTCTATCAAAGTTTTAAACCTGCCAAACAATCCTGATTTGAACCAACTACCACCAGAAATTTCAAAACTAATTTCACAACGACATCTTGATCTATCGAGGATAGCTATAAAAGAGTTTCTACAAGAGTTAGAGTCCTTTATAGAACTGGAATGTTTGAATTTGGAGCATACTTCTGAGCTTCAGAAAATGCCGAGGCAGCCGATATATAATTTTCCATAGTTAAAAGTGTTGAGATTGTGAGAGAGTGGTTATTCTAGTCAAGCCGCAGAAGATAATGTACTGTACAATGGTGCTGATTTTTTGATAGAAGAACTGATTTGTTTGAAAAAACTGAATATGTTGAGCTTCACCATAAATACTGACCATTCTTTTGAGAAATTTTTCGAGTCCATGAAGTTATAGAATTGTACCCAATCCATGTGCCTTCAATCCTTGCCTTGTTGCCTTGTCATAAGTGTTTGAAAGCTTTTGTAGCAAACCTGTAGCTAATGGATTCCTCGAAGATTATGGGCTGCAAATCTTTGGCGGAGGTGCAGCTTGATTGCTGATGTAGGACAAATTATGAGGATGGGCAAAGCAGTGGGTGAGGTGAGTTGCAGAACTCGCTTGGGCAAGTCACTTGACTCTTTGGACAAGAATAGGCAATTTGACCTCCGTTTTGCAGTTTTCTATTTTAGGCGTTTTATTTATTATTTTCCTTTTTGGTTCTTTGAGTTAGTTTAGGAATCTCTTTTTTTAAGCTTTTGGAAATTACCCGTTTGGGGTTTTTCTTCTTTAGTCGAATTAGGGTTTATGAATCCTAGTGGAAACGGGTTTATTTTTTTATTTAAGCAAGAGCCAGTAATAGTGTTATTTAGATTTTGAGATATTAATAAAATTGTTCGTTAGAACAAAGTTCTTTGTCGTGGATTCGACTGTTTTATCGCTTCTGCTACATTAAGTGGTATCAAAGCCAGGTTTTGCAAGCCTTCTGATGGCATGCAACGATACTGGGAGCAACAATTCGCCTAACGAAGATCAGCGAATGAGGGCAATAGCAACCGAGGTTGTTACTGTAGCTATCAACGACATTCGCCACTACTAGATGGGATTCCAAAAATTCTCTAACGGTTGGAGGTGTTATCGCCCAATGGCAACATGGTGGCCGACTAATGGTCTAGAGGGCATTTGAGGTGGCTTGTGGCTCGACGCCATTGAATCAGAATCCATAACTGTTACCACAAGTCAAAATCTGCAACTGCTACCCATAATTCCGACATAAAATCTACCGGTAGTTAAAACGGATGACCGGGCCCCTAGAAGGACCCAATGAGACAGAGACTACAAACTCACCATAGACTTGCCAGTGTTCAAGGGTACATAGAACATGGAATTCAAGGGTACATAAAACATGGAAGAATTCTTTTCTTGGGTGGATAAGGTTGAAACTGGTTTTGGGCTGATGGATTGTTTAGAAGATAGGAAACTCAAAGTTGTTGCAAACAAGCTAAAGGGATCTGATGCAACATACTGGAAATAACTTGAATAAACGTGTTATGGATGGGCATCATGGGAGAAGATGAAGGGTAAGTTCATGGCTAAATTACTTCCTTTTGATTATGAGTAACGACTGTATGTACGACTACAGAATTGTAGGCAGGGGAATATGAATGTGGAGGAATTTATTCCCTTGAATTCGCGGAATTTACTGTCGAACAACAAAAATATGCTGATTGCAAGGTTTCAAGGAGGTTTGAAGCGTGAGATACAAGATCAGATGAAGATACTTAATGCGTTTGCACTCGGGCAGGCTTTCGGTTTAGCTCAAAAGGCAGAAGAACCAACTAGGCCTCCTCCTACGCCTGTTAGTTTTACCAACCAGCAGTTTTAGGCTGGTCCGTGTAAAGTAACAATGCTGAACGAACCTGCCACCGAGGCTTCGGGCGTTGGGAACCTGCCACTTTGTTTCTTTTTAATTAGTAGATTAGAGCATGTGACCTCCATTTTTTATCCTTAATTTAAGATTATTGCGTCTGAACTATGAAGTTATATAACATTTCACAAGTTTACTAGTTTCGTAATGTTATAGATTCAAATCCACAACCCTGAAATAATTCAGAACAGATCTATTTATATATATTTGTTCTTTTGCTTTCTTTTCGTCAAGATTTCAATTTGACACAGAATTTATTCAAACTTTCAACTATTGTTGTGGTGGGGCCATTAGACATGATACGCAATACGCTGCCATTTGTAGTTAAGTTAATCTGGGTTGGAACCGTACCCGGATTCGTTTAAATCAGTTGATAACCGAATCCAAGTTTGTACCTGATCCATCTCTAACCAGAAACACCTGGCTTCTTCGTCTACATTTTTACATTTTTATGCTTGTTTGGACGTTCTTGTCACGAGAGATGCAAAAGAACAAATTTTGGTAAAAACCCATCAAAGTTTGAACTTGGTTCATGTTTTTTGCTTGATTTCTGGTTACACTTTCCCTTAGATAGATGGCGCAGCTCTCTGTTTAAAGAGTAATATACTCAGGTATGTATTTGTATAATTGTATCTTCTTTCTATCTGAAAAAAAAAAATTAAAATAAAAATACAGAGAGGTCTGACAAATATTCAGAGACATGACATATAAGTGCATAGATGTCTTAAGTGATTATCTAACTAGACATGTCTATGGAAGTACTTAAAGGGCTTAGAATACTCTCTAGAACTAAAAATGGTTACCAATTTTAGCATTGAAAAAGGAAAAAAAAAAAAAAAAAAAAAATGCTTGTGAAACAGAAATTCAATGTAGGAAAAGAATGAAACATAAGGAACATAATTTTTGCAGAAGTTATTTTTTTTACTAGACAGCCTGAATATGTATAGCTTTTAAAGTTTCCATTGGAAAGTCATATGATTGATTTTATATTGAATGGTTTAGGTGATAGAAATTGACATACCTGTGATTCTAGTAAATGGATGGAATGAGGTTATTTTTTTTTTTTTTTTTTGAAAGGCAAGTATTATTGAAGGCCAAGAGGCCAAGCGCAACAAGAAGACAGGGCAAGAGAAACCCAAGCCACCAACCATCAAAAACCTGCGACAGGGGACAGCCAAACAAAGGCCCCTGTCGCTGGCGTTTGACAGGGCTGCAGCATACCAAGAAACAGCAAACAAAAACGCAAACACAGAAGCACAAAGGCACTACCAGCAACCAGCCAACGTGCAAACCCCAGAACAGCCACACCCCACCGCACAAAAACAAAATAGGGCCCAAAACAGAAACAGCAGCAGCAAAGAAACAGCAAAGAAAACAACAGAAACAAAAACTAAAACTAAAAATCCTCCCAAACAATTTTATCCCTTTCCATGCTAGAACCCATCTTAGCCAAAGAGTCAGCATAGGTGTTAGACGACCGTTGATTGAACTTCACAGAAGTGTTTCGAAGAATGTTTAGGAAGCCTCTAATGTCGTAAATGTAGTTTACGTGGTTGAAACTTCCCATTTCCTTTGAGTCAGTAACTATAGTCAATCAACTCCATTGAGTTTGCACACAGTTCGCAAGCTTTGAGAATTGCCAAAATCTCCGTCGTGTTAGGGTCCAAAATCCCCACATACAAGGAAAACAGCCCTCACACCTTTCCAGACCAGTCTCTTAAAACCCCTCCTATACCAACTTGGCCCGGCTTTCCCCTTGCCGACCCATCGACATTGAACTTGTAAGTACCTAAAAGGGGAGGGCACCAAACAACAGACTTACTTGGTTTAGAGATGTGAGTCTCGATGCATCGTTCCTTCACATCAAAAAGCAGAGAAGTGATCGAATCTTTGGAGCCCTTCTTGTGGTATTTGAACCACCAAACAACTCTCATTTTCACCATATCAGCAACCTAAACCAAAACATTCTGAGTCCCTTTGAAAACCACCTTATTTCTAGCCTCCCACACCGACCAAACCACAGCGAAGAAGAGCGTAGTCCAGGCACAACTGAATTTGGCCATCGGACATAGGCCTGTCCAGCCATCCGCCCACCCTTTCAAGGTATTATTCACACAACAGCTCACTCCCCACCAGTCCATACAGTGCTGCCACAGATTCGAGGTCCAAGGGTAATGAGGTTATTTTTCATTTCTGAAATTAACTAGAGCTCATTTTTTAAGCTCTGGATAGTAGATGAATCTGCCATTTATCTTCACATAAGAGCATCTCCAACCATGCTCCCTAAATTTTTGCTAAATTTTAGCTATTTTAGTTCAAATGCTATTTTAGCTAACAACTTCTCATGAAGGCACTCCAACCATACTTTCTATTATAGCTAGTCATTAATATTTTAATATTTTTAAAATTTAAAATATAAATAAATTTATTTTGTTTTAAATTGTATTTAATAACCATGCTCTCATGATATCATTTTTTTAATAACAAAATCAATTTAAAAATATTAAAAACATAAGAGAGAGAAGATAGGGAGCTCTCTACATTTGGAGAACCACCAAGAGGCTCTCTAAAATAGGGGGCCATTTAGGGAGCCCCTTGAAGTGCTCTAAAACCAAAATAGCTCCCTATTTTAGCTAAGGAGGGGATTTGGGAAGCCCCATGGAGATGCTCTAAGTGATGTCGGCTATCTTGGAGTCTTGGACCACTCTTTTCCTTTAGTCCTTTTACACTGTTTCTCGAGCAAAGGACAACCATATACAAGTAACTCCGAAAGTGAGGATAGCAGGCCTTGCTCTGGAAAGGATGCGAGATTTGGACAATCAGTGATTCAGTGATGTTAAAATGTTGAAGAGAGGTAAGGTTTTGGAAACTTTGGCCCAACAGGCATTAATAAGAATTTTTGAAAGAAACACAATTGGTTTAGTTAGTGTTAAAAAAGCCAAGGTGGAACATAAAAATGGACTAAATTCTTCCTCTACTTCTTTCACCCAAAAGGGCACCTGCTGTCAAAAATTCACAAATTCAAAACCAGAAATTCACAAATTCAACACCAATTTTTTAATGGCGACAGTAACATCAAAAATTCAATAGCATTGAGACAAAAATACTAAATTGCCAAAAACACAAAAAAATAAAAATAAAAATAAAAATTAGAACAGAAACTGAAAGAGTAACTTCAGCACAATGGTTGCATCTACTTCTTTTTTCCCCTCAAGAGTGAAATACACTCGGAAGCACTCCCATCACTACTCCGACTTCTTACTGTCATCAACCTTGTTTTTGACACCTTCGATCTTTGATGAATCTGCCATCAATCTCAATGCAAGGGATGCCAGAAATCTTGAACCACTCTTCTCCCTTGTTCTTTTTGCACCGTTTTTTCAACAAGGGACAACCATATATATACAACTGCACAAGTGAGGGAGGCAGGCCTGACTCTGGAAGGGATGTAAGAGCAGGACAATCGATGATCGACAAATATTCAAGGTTTTGACGCCCCATGGAAGATAGATATTTCAATCTTGGGAATCTTATAATGGTCAAACTAGTTAGAGAGGTGGGCAATACCAGTCCTGTATAATCCTGTGGAAAAGACTCCGCATATACGCATCCCTCAATCTGCAGTTTTTTAAGAGAGGTGAGATTATGCAACCCCCACTCAGGCAATGACCTATCAAAACCGAGATCCGTAATCGAAAGTGATGTTAGGCTAGTGGGTAAACCTTCTTTTTCAAATAATTGCATGTGCTGCTCAAAAAAATACATCATTAATTGACGGTACTAGGAAATACATCATTAATTGACAGTACTTAATGTAGGCCATAGCAAGCCATCATTATTGCTATACAATCAAACTTATAAATTTCAGGGGGCATCTGTTGCCTTAAAACGGCAGCCTTGAGATGTACTTTTCAGCAAGGAAGTAAATATTGATAATAATCCCAATATTTTCCATATTTGAGGTATCCCTGAAATCCTTTCTAATATTTCCATAAATTGGGATTGATATTTACTTCCTTGCTTTTTTGCAGAAGGATGGTTCCCATTTGTGTTTGGCTCAACAAGGGGCATAAGAACATAAAAGAACTATAAACTGGATGGGAGCCATCACAAGGGGGCATAAGAACATGAAAAAACTATTAAACTGGGTGGAAGCCATCTATCTTGTTGTCCAACATTTCAACTTGTCATAGTCAAATGGGATCTAAGGGAGGAATCACATGGGTTTGTAAATTTCAAGGGACACATGATACCTTAAAAACGTTTTCAGCAAGGAAGTAAATATCGAAAATATTCTCTACATATTGCCAACATTTTCCAGTATTTTGGGGATCCCCGAAATTCCTGATATTTCCATGAATTTGGATCTCGATATTTTCACCGAAACTAATATTTACTTCCTTATATTTTGGGTAACACATTTTGGAAAAGGAGGCATAAGGATGATTCCCATATTATGTTTGGTTCCACAAGGGGGACAAGAATATCAAAAAACTATTAAACCAGGGGAAAGCCGTCTACCTCAGAATCTTTGATTAGCAAAATGAGGAACTTCCGGATACAAAGATTGACCAACATTTCAACTCTTTATAGTCAAATGGGATTGAAGTAAAATCATCCACACAAGCAAACCTAATATTCACCAAATTACACTTTCGAAAAGTGTGACTGTGGTTTTCTATTGCAAATGATTGAAGTGAAATCACTCACACAAGGAAACCGAATATTCACAAAATTACAATCTCGAACCGTGTGATTGTGATTTTCAACCGTGGATAATTGAAGTGAAATCACTCACACAAGGAAACCGAATATTAAAAAAATTATGTTCTAGCAGATTATTGAACACAAGGAAACCATATATTAAAAATAAAAATAAAATAAAAAACACTCCGAATCAGTGCGACTGTGATTTTCTATTGCAGATGATTAAAATAAAATCACTCACAAGAAAACTAAATATTTACCAAATTACACTCGAGAACGGTGTGATTGTTATTTTCAAATGCTGCTAATTGAAGTGAAATCACTCACACAATAAAACCGAATATTAAAAAAATTACACTTATAGCAGTATGACTGATTTTCGAATGCAGAAGTAAAATCACTCACACAACGAAATCGGATATTCATCAAATTAAAATACTCTTAAATAACTCACAATTACAGACTCATCCAAATTCAAGGGCATCCTGGCCAGTTTTTATGCATAAGATGCTTGATTTCCATATTTCCGTGAATAAATACTTAGGGCTATTTAACATGCAACATAAAATCACTTAAAAGAATTCTGTATAGGATGATACCATGCCACATCTTATGTAAAATACAGTTGATTACCCACCAAAATGACAGGTGGAAAATGCATTTGAAGACGAATAATCCTTGAGAAACCATCTATTGTAAATAAACTCTTGTGTTCACTATCAGAGGAGAAAAAAAAAAATTGATACATGGTTAGCAAAATCAAATAACTTCTTTTTGCACTCATGTGTGCAGACATGCAATTTGGCTGTCTTATGAGATGAGGGCAAAGAAGCAAAAACCCAAACTAAGAAAAAAGCACAGCCACAATAAAAACTCAATTTATTAAGGTACACCGAATTTCTCTTTCAAAACTCTTTCAGAGGTATACTTTCTTCCTTGGATTGCAGTTTATTTTGAAGTTCCAATGTCTGTTAGCATACTTGTAATGGCACAAATCATGTTTTATTTTGCAATATCTAGGGTCAACAATTCCATGATTGTCAAAAATATAAACAAAACATCAATTATACTGTGAAGCTTTCCTGCTAAAATGAGGAAAATATTTCAATAATAGTAGCATGAACTGTCACTTCAATATAAACAAACACCGAAGAGACCAATTGTTGACTCAAATTTGGGACATGAGACCATATGGACATAACCGAAGAGATTTGTGTATCAACTCGAATCAAGGACATGAGACCACCGCCAAAGTAAATACTGAAACTGCGCTGTGTTTGTGTTTTCAAATGGTAGCTGACAGCTTTGAAGTTAAGTGGTCAGTGGCTACTAATATCATAGTAGTTTCAGTACTTATTGTCTATACATATTGATATAACGAATGCAAATTAAGGTACGGATAACATCTTTGGGATCAACCTATGAGTCATCAAATACAGGGTTCGCAGGAATATGATCGAAGAAGTGAGAAAATAATCCTGTCAGGCATTTGTTTCGAAGAAGGTATTATATCATTCAAATTTAACAAATTTAACCGAAGAACAAATCACTCTTATAACCGAGGGATAGTGTACTCTTATAACCAAATGTACCCTTAAAATTAAGGGGAAGTGTTTTCCGATAGGAAGTGATAGTAGTAAAATCACTCATTCAAATTTAATCGAGGGACAAATCACTCTTATAACCATGGGACAATGTACACTCAATAACCGTGGGGCAATGTAATATTATAACCGAGGGACAATGTACTCTTATAACCAAGGGTAGTACTCTTATAACCGAGGGAAATAGTACTCTTATAACCGAGGGATGGTATTTTCCAACAGGAGATGATTGTAGTAAAATCATTAATTCAAATTTAACCGAGGGACAAATCACTCTTTTAACTGAGGGACAGTGTACTCTTACAACCGAGGAACAATTCAATCTTATTACCAAGGGACAGTGTACTTTCTATAACCGAGGGAAAATGTACTCATAAAATCGAGGGACAGTGTACTTTTATAACCAAAGAAAGAGTAATCTTATAATCGAGGGACGGTGTTTTTCAATAGGAGCTAATTATAGTAAAATCATTCAATCAAATTTAACCGAGGGACAAATCACTTTTATAATCAAGGGACATTGTATACTTAATAACTGAGGGGCAGTGTACACTCAATAACTGAAGGGCAGTATACACTCAATAACCGTGGGACAGTGTACGTACTCTTATAACCGAGGGACAGTGTTTTCCGACAGAAGGTGATTGAAGTAAAATCACTCATTTAAATATAACCGAAGGACAAAATCATTCTTATAACCGAGGGGCAGTGTACACTCTATAACCGTGGGACAATATACACTCTATAACTATGGGACAGTATAATATTATAACCGAGGGACAATGTACTCTTATAACCAAGGGTAGTACTCTTATAACCGAGGGAAATAGTACTTTTATAACCGAGGGACGGTGTTTTCCAACATGAGATGATTGTAGTAAAATCATTCATTCAAATTTAACCGAGGGACAAATCACTCTTTTAACCGAGGGAGTGTACTCTTACAACCGAGGAACAATTCAATCTTCAAGGGACAGTATATGGATATGGGGTACCCAATGACAGATACAAAACCACGTCTGCCCTAATTCCATACCAGTATACATGTCATGTCAACATGGGTACTCAATGACACATACAAAACAATGTAACATAGAATTTTTCAAATAAACCAGTCCCATTAACCTCCTATAACTTTAACATCAAATATTAAACTTCAATAAAGATGCATTCACCAAGAGTATGAGAAACAACTTGCCAGTTGTTTAAACATCTAAGAAAATTTCCATATCATTCATTGGATCAAAACTCTGCTACTCAAGTAAGCTGAACTGAATTAAAATTCCCTCGTGTGCAAGTTGTACCCTAAATCAGTAAGCCAGGTTGCCTAGAAACTTACTCAAAACATTCAAGAAAACCGTATCATGATATATACAAAATTCACATGCAGCACAACTGTTAAAAAAATTTCAACAAATTAATTCCCAAAACCATCAAAAGTGCATATCAAGTATTCAAGAATTAAGTCTTGTAGAAGAATCATCTGCATGTTTCAGCACTCAAGCACACACCCATACTAAATCTACAATAGTAGAGTAGTATGCCATTTCTAGTATAGGATTAAAAGGCACAAATAGAAACATACCTTCATCTGCTATAGGCACAAGCACAACATCACCAACCTGTATAGAATATCAAATTGAATACTCCGTTTAAGACCCCAACAAGGAGCATGTAAAGAATAAACAACACAAATAATGGTAAGAAATGGGTTGCAGCTCCAGTATTTATAATCAAAGGAAAATCCACACAAATTAACACCCCAAGAACAACATAAAGATATCATCAGCCTACTCATATGAGGTACGCTGGACCAAAAATCGTGAACAAGCAGCAACCGATGCCATCATGCCACATCCAAGTGAAAAAAAAAAAAAAAAAAAAGGAAGGGAAGGGGGTGTTCAAGCGAAAAATCAAGAACGAGATCATCATCACTTCCAAGTCATTGTACCCCTTCTATGTGGCAAGTAAAAGAGCAATTGCAGTGAAATTAATGAACAAAATGACCCTCAACCAGCAGATAATCGTTGACAATTAAGCCATTCTCAAACTAAATTATGATATGTTTCTCTAACAAGTACAAACTTCAACATTTAACAGCCAATATCATGCACAAGTAGATAAATAAATAAACAAATAAAAAGAAAACAAGTAGTACCCGACTAACATCTTCAAGAAGAACCTTTCTGCTTCACCAGAAAACAAATTGGGTTTCACTTCAACTACCAACACCACCCACTACCAAAAAAAAAACAAAAACACAAAATGAATTAAAGCAAGTTGTGGAATTTATAACTAAACGAGTCATGAATCAATCAAGTACACTTACAGAGGCCATGTCGACCCAAGCTGAGATACGAAACCCAGAGAAACAGCAGATTGGATGCTGATCACTTGCTTTGCCAACATGTTTGTTCTTTTCATGTTTTGTCTTCCTCTTCTCAACCTAACCTTCTCTAAGTACAAACCAGTCTCAATCTCATCTTCCTTCTCTTCAAACCCCACTTCACTTCTCTTCTCTTCTCTTCCTTCAATTCTACAGGTTTCGAATCATCATCGAGCTCTCCCTTGAACTTCAACTCCCCAAACATGTCCTGGTTTCTGATTTTGCGAAAACTTCAAAATTCAAAAACCCTCCAAAAACCGAAAATCTACATTTTGGTACCCCTTACTCCTTAGTATACTTGAATACATGGCTTTGAACGACCCAACAAAACCCTAGAAACCTAACAGATTTTGACATCTTTGGTAAAGTAAAAAAGAAAAAGAAAAATATAGAACAAGAATAAAATTAATTAAATAAATAAAAGTGAATCGAAGAGGTTTGCACGCATCCATATTCAATCTATATCATAAATAAAAGAAGAAGAAAAAGGAAATTTTGCAAAAATTTCAAAATTCCAAAACCCTCCAAAAACCAAAATCTACCTGATTTTGGTACTCGTTAATCTGAAGATAAAATTTAAAGCAAAAAAGAAAAAGAAAAATATAGAACAAGAATAAAATAAAATAAAATAAAATAAATAAATAAAAGTGAATTGAAGAGGTGGCTTGAAGAGAAAGCAATAACAGCTGTGTACTTCACAGGAGCGGAGACGAGAGGGAGAGTTGCTCTGTTTATATATATACGCTGCTAGTGTTCAAGATTTTATTTTTATTTTTTATTTTTATAAAAAGATTTTACAATTTTATTTTATTTTACTGCTTCAATTTTAAGCAACTAACGGCTACTTTATTAGGGCTAATTACGTTTAAAAGATAAATATGTGTTTTATTTATGGGCTTCGTTGATGGGCCGGTTTGGAACCAATTGGTATGGACCTGAGTTTCTGACTATCGAATGTGGACCTTTTTCTTGTCTGACCCAAATATATATTGGACTGTAAGTCGGGCTAGAACCGGCCCGACCCAATTTACCAATCTATGTTATGTTCTTAAATTTGCCTAAAATTAAGGTAAAATCATTTTCGGACATTAAAAATGGCAAAACTTGTATATTGTCAGTTGTATAACGACAATATTAATTTATAAAATGCAACATCAAACATGTGATCTTTCATGAAAAAATTGTGATCGTAAAAGATGAGCTACTGTTGAACTATCGGCTTTCGAGATTACCACTGCTCAATGTGGTTTGCACTCACTCATTCAAACTAAAAATATATCAATTCGAGTTGTATTGAGATTACCTCTCAATATAACAAAGGATGCTCGCTCATTCGGACTGAAAATGTGTTCATTCAAGTTATATCGAGATTACTACCGCTTAATGTAGCGTGCTAACTAATAACACTACTGATTTCCTCATTTAGACCGAAAATGTGTTGATTTGAACCATTGCTTCGTAAGTGATACATTAAAAATAATAAGGGCCTTAGGGGTCGTTACTTGTTTGGCTATGTTTCTCGAGAGCACTTTTTGTTTTTAAAATTTAAAAAATATCTAAAAGATATATGACAATTATTCCCAAAAAACCAAACTAGAAAACACATGAATCAATGAGAACAATTTTATGAATTAAATGACAAAAATGACGAAAACATCAAATTTATGTTTCCAATATTTGGGGTAAATCGCTATAATTATATTTAAAATTAGAATGATTTAAAAAAATAATAATATATAATTACATTATAAACCGCTAATATAACAATTACTTAATATGTATATACTATAGATTCTTACCATATATACAGGGGAGGAGATAGGCGGGGGCCGACAGGGGTCATGGCCCCCCAACCAAAATATTTTCAACAAATATTTTATGTATAAAATTGTTATAATTTGTTATATAATCAAAGATATCTCTTACCCATCACATTATTTTTTTTAATTATAAACATGATTATTACCATTTAAAGTCCAATATATTTAAGAAAGTTTGATATGAGGAGCATCGGCAACTATGAACATGTGACCATAATCATTTTAAGAATAAATTATTCATATGTTCCTATTTAATAATGTATTTAATGAATAGATATCATGGAGATTATTAACTATGATCACTAAGAAATACTGGATGTAATAGATTATTAATTAAAGTAGTAAGTTTATTTTGTGAGACATGCAAAATAGATATTCCAGATATTAATTCTCGCTACATTGCAATACGAGGTTGAACTCACCAGTAACAAGATAATTTTACAATTAAACAGTATTATTAGGTATGTATATATTTTATATTGCAATTGATTCTCAATTACAAGAATTAAATATGAGTATAGATTCAATTATAAATGATTTTTTAGATTTTAAAGAGCATCATTTGATTCCTAAAACTTATATTTATTTTATTTATTAATTTATGAGACTAAACGGTATTACATTTTTTTTTAATAATTTAGTTTTTAAATATTAATATATTTGTCTTGCACAAACTTGAATTTCATTTTGTCTTGGCCCCCTAAAGCCAAAATCCTGGCTTCGCCTCTACACAGGCTACCGTCTTAGGAAGTATTTTCACTTTCATATTTTTCAGGTTTAAGTAGTGCAAGTGAAAAAGGTTGCCCACTCCTTATGGAACATATTCTATTGGAGCATCTTCAAAGTCTAGTACTCTCATAAGCTTGAAATTGTCTGAAGATATTGTATTCATGAAAGACTGTGGTAGCTCAACCGTGTTGGAAAGAAAAAGTGAACGAACGTTAAGAGTCATTAATCCTCACCAAAACATTATCAGTACTTTCACTTATGGTAAGGCGCCGAGTTTTTATGCATTGACTCATATTATGTTCATTTAGGATTCGACTGAAACCCGATTGTTCAGTCTTTTTGAGTATGATCTCGTGCATCAAATCATGAACTCGGCAATTTAAAGGTTTTCCTTGAAGTTTTGTCTTTGAAACATGAACCAAGTTTCTTTCAATGAGTTCAATCAAGTATTCTTGTCCAATTTCTTCAGGTCCATTGCTATTATCGAATTGAAATTGAACAAATCCCTCAGCTATCCACAAGCGTATTAGTCTCCCATAACCAATTGAATAACTTTCTGGAAACAAGCCAAAGTACAAGAGACAAGGTTTGAGGTGGTGAGGCAAATCATTAAAACCTTCCGATAAAACTCGGTTGCAACTTCTTAAATGGGGATTGCTTCCTAAGTCTTCACCCAGATTATTGAATAACTTTTCCCATTCTTTGACAATCATGGGAGGAGGTAGGCGGGGGCCGACAGGGGCCATGAGCCCCCCCTCCCCCCGCCCCCCCCAAACCAAAATATTTTCAACAAATATTTCATGTATAAAATTGTTATAATGTGTTATATAATCAAAGGTATCTTTGACCCATCACATTTTTTTTTAATTATAAACATAATTATTATCATTTAAAATCCAATATATCTAAGAAAGTTTGATATGAGGAGCATCGGCAGCTATGAACATGTGACCATAATCGTTTTAAGAATAAATTATTCATATGTTCCTATTTAATAATGTATTTAATGAATAGATATCATGGAGATTATTAACTATGATCACTAAGAAATACTGGATGTGATAGATTATTAATTAAAGTAGTAAGTTCATTTTGTGAGACATGCAAAATAGATATTCCAGATATTAATTCTCGCTACATTGCAATACGAGGTCGAACTCACCACTAACAAGATAATTTTACAATTAAAAAGTATTATTGAGTATGTATATATTTTATGTTGCAATTGATTCTCAATTACAAGTATTAAATATGAGTATAGATTCGATTATAAATGATTTTTTAGATTTTAAAGAGCGTCATTTGATTCCTAAAACTTATATTTATTTTATTTATTAATTTATAAGACTAAACGGTATTACATTTGTTTTTTTTTTTAATAATTTAGTTTTTAAATATTACTATATTTGTCTTGCACAAACTTGAATTTCATTTTGTCTTGGCCCCTTAAAGCCAAAATCTTGGCTTCGCCCGTGCATATATATATATGGTATATTATATATATATATATTATTCATGTATATACTTAATTTTTTTAATTATACATAGATTGATAAAATTTTCTTAAAATTAGTAAAAAATATTTTTTATTATACTGTTTAAAAAAAATAAAAAGACAAAAATCAAAATTAAATTAAAATTTTTTTTTTGATATAATATATATATATATATATATATATAATTTAACTATCCATCAACCCACAATATTATTTTTAAAACAATTTTATTATATAAATATTATAATTTTTTTTCCAAAATACTGTTTTCAATTATGTCTACAAGACGCGTTTTCAGTATTTTCATATTTTAAAAATACGAAAATCAATTACTCGTTTTAAATGAAAATATACAAAACAAAAAATAGAAAATAAAAACATTACTGAACAGCCCCTTAACAACTGGGAGTCAAATCATACCACCATTTAGTGATTTTTTGGCCCCTATAAAAAAGAAAAAGAAAAAAGAAGTTGGAGCTAGGTAGTAATTTAATTTAATTGATTTTCATTGATAGTTGGCGAAAACTTTTCTAGTGATGACAGTGGCGGACCTAGGAATTTTAATCAGGTAGGGCACTTAAATAAATTAAAATCATAATTATATAAAAAAATGTTGAAAAATTAAGATCATAGTAAAATAGTTTTTGTTAGATAAAATAAAATAATTAGAATACTTACTCAGATGAATTAAATAATTTTACATTAAAAAAGAAATAAAAAACAAGAAAAATATTAAAAAAAAAATAAATAATAACAAGAAAAACAACATAAATAATGAAAAAAATTAAAAGAATAAATTACCATCTAATTTTTATAATAAAATTTTTTTATTTTGCATTTATAATAAATTCAATTTAAATTTATACAAAAATAATTTATTAATAACTATTACTATACATATTTTTAAATTTTTATTCTTCAAATTATTGGTAAATTATTGATTTATTGATTCTAAATAAATGAAAACTATAAAATAAAGAAAAATATTATGGATAAAATAAAATGAATCATAGTAATAGATTGACTATTTTAATCTAATAAAGTAAAATATGAGATTTTAGGGTTTATTGATTGGACGTGTTAGGTATGTCAAATTAAAACTATTAGAAATAATAAAAATCCAAAATAATAATGTATAATTTAATATAAATTAAAATTGAATTAAGTAAACACAAATTAATAGTAGTTAAGAAATTGACAATGACAGAATAGAGAAAATGAATCAGAAAAGATGGTAAAATAAATAAAGCATAAAAAAATTAGAAGATTAAAATTGAATTAAAAAAGACATATAAAAAATTAGAAGATAAAATTGAATTAAGGAGTACCTATTGGCTTGAGATAGGACTTGAACCAAGGACTCTAAGTCAAAAATGAAATATCCACTACCAGCCATACTAACAGCACTAGATTGTCAACGATTCTAAATAAATAAGTATATATACAATACACACAGAATCTGAAATATCCTGAAAAATGGGTCAAACTGTTCCCAAGTAGTTGGCCCTAATTATTATGGATTTGGACTCAATTTAGTTTCTAAAAGATTTGAGGTCAAAATGATATTGTTGGAGAGATCTTAATTATGTCAAGAGAAGTAATGAATTGGATTGGACCAAAATCAATTAGTATTTGGGCCTATCTTTATTGTAAATGTGAAGGCCCTAGCTTAATTAAATTAGTAGTTGACCCAAGCCCAAATCCAGTTATATAGCCAGTCCATTTAGCTTGGATTAGCAGCCCAACTCAAATGGTTTTAAGTAGAGGGAGGAAGGATTTGGCCAAAGTGGTAGAGAAAGTCAAGCAATTATTGAATGGATGCATTATTAAAGTTGAGTGTGGTAGCCAAAAATAGCACAGCCCAAACACTGAGGCCCAATTTTAGAAATCCAAGAGAAGAGCCAGATGGTCTACTGAAGCAAGCATGATCTGGCCCAACGAAAGACAAGCCCAACGTGGGCCCAAAGGAAATTCAAACCTTTATCAAGTCTGTGAAAGACTAAGTCAGTTGTGCAATTCAAGGGACTGACCAAGTCAATACAGTTGAAACAGACTGAGATCCCAAAGATCTCGGAGCATAAAAACCACAATCTCAACCTATGATCTCAGAATCATACAACCACTTCACTTGGGGAACAC
Source organism: Acer saccharum (assembly GCA_030490815.1). Classification (NCBI taxonomy): domain Eukaryota; kingdom Viridiplantae; phylum Streptophyta; class Magnoliopsida; order Sapindales; family Sapindaceae; genus Acer; species Acer saccharum. Next base: position 1,356,546 of record CM059867.1, read on the forward strand.
TCCTCACCCACTATAATTACAAGCCTCCATATTCATCTAAATTGGTGATTTTTTATCCACTATCTGATCCACGAGAAAAGACAAATAATGCAACTCCCTTCACCAACTCCCAAAATGGCATTAATTGCTACAATTCTCTCTTTCAACAGGCAACACCACTTTGATTCCTCACCTCCATATCATTATCAGCCCACTCAACATTCACTTGAGTCAACAGTCTCCATATCATCATCATCTCACTCGACTTGGACTCGTTTGACTGGATCTTCTTCAACATCACGCCTCCAGCCTAACATATATCAATATTCTCTATATTAATTTCATTTGACGACGGCCTCGCTTCATCTCCTCCTAGCAATTTAATTTGTTAAAACGCTCAGCCCAAGCGTACATAAGTCTCTCCAAACGACACCACCAAGGATTCGACAGTTTTGTTTACAGTTCGATTTATATTTTATTAATTTTTATTGTTGATTCGAAATTATTTTATTTGTTTATAAGTTGTCTAACTTGGGTGTCAAGTAGATTCCGACAAGACCCCCCTTCCTATAGCTTTGTTCTACAGGGAATCCAAAACATACGACAAAGCATTGTTCATAGATTGCCGGTGCCCCGAATACTACAATTTTGACCGAATTTTGACCGTAGGATTGATCGGAACGATTTAAACACCTTTTGAGGTCCCCATTTCCTGTCGTTTGCTTTCGTTTTCGAGCGTTTTTGTGAATATAATATGTTTTTGTGAGCCTTGTGTAGGTTCATTTTGTTTTGGGAAGTCTACGCAAGATAACGAGGTGTTTCCGAGCCAAAACGCAGCGCGAAAGAACGAAAGAAATTGGTGTTAAAATTTTTCAAATTTCGTCGAAGCGTACCGCATTAGACCAAATTGCGTACCACGTTCTGTACCGCGAAAGTTGGCAGAAACATTTCGTCAAACAGGACGTTAAAGTGTACTACGACCCGTATTATGACCTGCACCAAATTTCGTTTTTTTTTAGGACTTTTCTTGAGGGGTATTCATGTCTTTTTACCCCTATTCTTGTACCCTAACTATCCCCACTATAAATATCCCCTATTCTCTCTCTTTTAAGGAGAAGCACTCAATCCCTACCTCTCCATCTCTTTCTCTTCTCCTCTTTCACGCCCCACACCAAATTTCTGCCATCTTCTTCATCTTCTTCATCTTCTTCACCCAATAAAGGAGAGGCCCATGCTCCCATGGAGGTTCTTCCTCCATGGGAGCTTCCCAAACATCTCCACTACCCCCATTTTCACTTCCTCCATCCATTTTAGACGAAATTTCAAGGAATTAGGAGCAATTTTGAGCTAGCAAAGATATGGAGCATCTTTGGAGGCTTGTCTTCAAGGGTTTGCTTTTATTTACTCATTTCTTTGTAATGTTCGTTTCTTTGATGTGTAACCCCGATTTGGGGAATTTTGTAAACCTACACCTATGTTATATATGTTGTTTGTGCTCAAATTCATATGGGTTTTGTTTTACTCTTTGATAATTTCATGAATTAAGCTTTAATTGCAATATCCATGTGTGTGGAGGTCCAAATTGACATGTATGCTTGAATGGGATTAGGAGTAGAGTAAATTAAATTAGGAATAGTGTAATTTAACTTCCCATGATTGTTTGTATGTTAGTGGATGACCAAAATATCATTTATTGAATGATTTGAGTGTTAGGGATTTTATCCCCAAAGAGTAGAAAAGGCTAGTTTATGCATTTAGTTGCTAAGTTGGCTTTGGTTCACATCCTTGCACTTAATGGGTCTTTTTAAGACACATTTGCCCATCCTTGGCCGGAATGGGTGATGAATTGATTTAGGGAAAATTCCCAAGTCAAGAGGAGAACCCTTAATTCATTTGAATGTTCTTAATGTTTAACAATTGCATTGATGCACATTAGTGTTAGGTAAACTTGTTTCCCATTTTTAGCCATCCCAGGGAGATAGATAAAACCAAATCCATATCTAGAGTAAAGACAAATTAAATTCCTCTTGTGCTCGTGTAGTTATAGGAGTATTTCATTGCTTAATGCTTTCACTCGGTTAGCCACCTTGTGAATGATATTTAGGTTGTGTGTTATATATCGCGTGGTGTCGTCAAGGATTTTCTGGTTCTACATTGAGGTAATGATGAAGAGTAGACTAAGAATAAAGGATTGGTCAATATAAAGACTATGTGCAAAATAAGTGTGAAACGAAGAAACTTAAGGCATGAAAGGAGTGACTTAAGGGAGGATCGGTGAAGAAAGAAAGAAAAGAGAAAGAAGAAAAAAGAGGAAAATGAGAAAGAGGAAAGAAGAAGAGAAATGGAAAACGGTAGAGAGAGATCGGTGCTAGAAAAGAAAGGGAGAGAAGAGAGATGAGTGTGTGCAGAAATGGAGTGAAGAACATCACTGCACAGCCTGGAATAAACGTCGATATCTCCTTCGTCTGAGATCGGTTTGGGCTGAAATTTGGTCAGCAGACCTTACTCTTGTAGTTCTTGAGATGTCAATTGGATTTCCTGGTGATGAGATCGGTGGCTCTGAACAGAGCTGGGCAGAAGCTTGGTATAAACATTGGTTGGAAGATATTGGTGCTAGGTTAGTTGTTCCCTTGTAAGGATTTCTTAGATATGTTAGATTGATTTTATGAATCATTTATGAGAATAAGCATGTATAGGATTGATTAATATTCATTTCATAGTTCATGATCCTTTGCATGATTTTAATTAGATTTTCGAATCATTAAAGAGATATTTGGAGATCCTCTGTTTTTACTAGACCAGCCAGATTTCGTAAAACTGCTTTGGGTTGGTTATTCATGTGGGAAAATTATGGGAATTTATATGAAGGTAGATGTATATGTCTAGTATCATTCTGTAAAGTTTCATGATTGTTAGATGTGTATAAATATTGTTATGATTTTCGGAATGGACAAAGGTCGGATCTCATTCTCTGCTGGACAGATTTGGGAAAACGGGAAAGGAATGAATAATTACATATTCGAATGATCATGGATTAAATTGATAATTTTACTGTAGTATTTCCTATATGTCTGGATCATCCATGTCAAATTTCGTTATAATTGGAGTTGTAGAGAATCAATTAAAAATCATAGACCAGAGGGTGGTCATTCGTGATTATTAGCTGGAAATTAGATTTCTAAGTTTGGTTTAATATATGTGAAGCTCATGTTGATTTAAATGGCTATGATTATGAGATTATGACAGTGAATCAAATGTAATATTTTATAGGTTTGAGTGATTCTTGAATTTCTAAGCTAGAGCGGATTTGTGCGTGTTTGAGGTAAGTAAATTCATTCATGATGTGTTATGTTTGAAATCACCAAAATTACTGTTTTCTTTATTTTATTTTACTCTATTATATTTGTCAAAGATACTACTGGCTTTGATCAAGTATTTACGTTGTTTAAGACTGGTACATCAACCGTTTTGAAATTAATCTATTTCTTATATACTGTCATATACCTTTTGATCACTACTATTTAAACTAATATAGTTTTACTAAAATACTACTGTTATATGGTACTGATAGTTATATAAAAATGCTACCGCTACCGTTTATACTGTTATATGAAAATGTTACTGATTTAAATATACGTGAATTCATAAAACTGTTTTGGCTCATCGTTCCGTAGTTACCGTTATCGATATTGGCCCAGCTGGGATTCTGTGTGCACACATACTGTTATTGCCGCTTGTGACATACTGTTGCCGCGTCACTCGGGTTAATTGTGACACTATGGAACATGAGCTAACTGATATATTGATTTTACTGTTATTACTGAAAAGCTATATGCTTACCGTTTTGTAAAAAGACTACCGTTTATACTGTAAAGCTATATGCTTACTGTTTTATAAAAAGAATACCGTTTTTACCGTTAAGTTATATGCTTACCATTTTATAAAAAGGATACCGTTTTTACTGTAAAGTTTTATGCTTACTGTTTTGTAAAGAGAATACCGTTTATACCATGAAACTATAAGATTACCGTTTATAAAAAGAATATTGTCTATACTGTAAAAACATTGTTTACTGTTTTATAAGGCGAATATCCGATTTCAGTGTTTTAAACTATGATTATTAGATGATCTTTTGATTTATATTGTTATACTGTTTTACGAAATGCTGTACGATTTAAGAATACGAACGGATATGATTTTAAATATTGCTTCAACCGTTTTATCAATATTTTCTGAAAGGTTTATGAGAAAGGTTTTTAACGCAAAGGTTTTACAAAGGTTATTTATTTTACATGTTATACATGAATTTATTTACTGAGTTGACGGCTCACCCCTCGTCACCATCATTTTGCAGATTGAGCTCATGGATTTAGAATGAATGAGGCTTGTATTAGCATATGGTTGGATATGTACCGGTGGAAGATTTAATTTCATGTGTATATGTACTGTAAGGAATCAATTTATTTGATGTTGTAATTACATGTAGGATCCGGCTGTTTAGTGTAATTGATGGTATCATGTATGGGTATTGTACTTTGGTGGATATATTGTTGATGATTCTAATTGTGAATATTTATGAATTAAGGTTTTTAAAAGTTCTGTTTCGCGTAGCAACCCGGTCCGTTGGGTCCCGGATTTGGGGGTGTTACAAGCGCTATCCAAGCATGAACATTTCTCGGTCTAATCAGTCATGTACTTCAAAATGGCCTTTCGGGACCAATAACATCTCCACACATTCATCACAGCAGACAAATAGCAGCTCTGCTTAAGTGAGCCATCTCCAGGACCAAGGAGCACCAAACTAAGTTGTACCACAACATCAAATAATCATAAGCTGCTGCAGATGTTCAAAAAAGAAAAAAGTTAGATAACATCAGGCCAAGCTATGTTCATCCATACGTACATGATAATATTTGTCAACTAGAATATCAACTCTGATTGCCGTCTTAAGAATAAGACATTTCACAATAAAATTACATTCTCCTGAAATAAAGCATTGAAACTAATACTCATTCTTGAATTACTGACATGCCTATGACAGCATCTAAAGAGCTTAGGCCATTCTTAAATTAAAAATGGTTTTCAATTTTAGAATTAAGAACCTAAGAAATGAAAAGAGTAACAAGAATGTTTGGGAATACATGCATTAAACTAAAGCTATAAAAGTATAAAAGAAGGGTTGAATTTGCTTACCTATGGTTGGAGAAGAAAGCACCACATAAACAAGACTTTTTAAAGTAAAACTGCAAACACAACCTTCTTTTAGGCATCCGAAATTGAGTGAGTGTAGTGATCTTCTGAAGGAAACCTGGATGTGGCAGCGAAAAAAATGAAGTAACTTAAGTATATAGGCAGAAATTGAAAACATCAAAATTGGAGAAAGTTCACATATTTCTTCTAGTTACCTTTTCTTGGGAACGGTTCAAAAAAAAAAAATCAATGAAGAGAAGAAGCAGTCAATTTCCAGAACAGAGATGAAGATTTTGATTTCAAGTATCTGCACAGCCTGAGCCCGATGCAAATAAGCCTAAGTTTTCAAAGATCTATTGGGTGCTGTCTACCACTTCTGGACAGAAAAGTCGCTTGCTTCCCACTGGAAACACAAAAGTATACATGAGCACCACATAAAGAAGACCTTTTTAAGTAAAACTACAAACACAACCTTCTTTTAGGCATCTGAAATTGAGTGAGTGTAGTGATCTTCTGAAGGAAACCTGGATGTGGCAGCGAAAAAAAATGAAGCAACTTAAGTATATAGGCATCAGAAATTGAATACATCAAAATTGAAGAAAGTTTAATGCATGGTATCATGCCCATCAAAATTGCAAGTATGGATTACCTGACCTCCACCTAGAAGCGTTTTCATGTTATCATGCCCATCTTCTCACAGATCAAATTTCATATACAAAGAATTATATTCAACTCAATTGAACTGAAATGAAACAATACAACAATACTAAATAAGTAAACGGTGATCTCAATTAAAAGCAGAGGACTCATTTGCTACAGGGTAAAAATGTGTGATATAGTAAAAATTGTTATAACATTATAAATATGAGCATTGGTTGGTGTGTTAAAAATCTGACAGACCTGGGATAAAGTATAAGGATGAAATGAGGTGTTTCTCTAACTCTTCCCTCTTTTTTTAGTTTCTCGGATGAGATTGAGCTCATTCTTCTTCTGGATTGCAGATGAATTTGTTGTCTATTTCAACTTGAGGGATGAGGGCTATCTTAGGCCACTCTCGTCCCTTATCCCTTTTGCACTGCTTTTTCAGCAAAGGATAGTTATAAATATTCAATTGTAAAATTGAGGACGGCAGGCCTACATCTAGGAAGGATATGAGATTTGGGCAATCAAAGATGAACAGAGATTTAAGGGAGGTGAGGTTTTGAAAACCATTGGGAAACAGGTATTTCAATTTTGGGAAACCTCCAATCCACAAATATTCAAGAGATGGGGGCAACATCATTCCGATCTCTTCCTGTGGGAAGGACTCTGCTTCCAGACATTCATAGATTATGAGGTATAAAAGAGAGGTGAGGTTGTGCAACCCCCACTCAACCAGTGGCTTGTATATATTGAGGCCTTCAATTGAAAGAGCTGTTAGGTTGGCAGGAAAACCTTCCTGCAGAAAGGGTGTGATACTTGGACATCGTTGAATCGATAAAGAGCTTATACCACTCTTACATTAAAAATGGTTTACAATTTTAGAATTGAGAAAGGTATGAAATGAAAAGAGTAACAAGAATATCTGGGAATACATGCATTAAACTAAAGCTATAAAAGTATAAAAGCAGAGTTGAATTTGCTTACCTGTGGTTGGATAAGAAAGCACCACATAAACAAAACTTTTTTATTACTTCAAACATGGACTCCTTTTAGGCATCGGAAATTAAGTGTAGTGATCTTCTGAAAGAAACCTCCATGTTGCCAGCTAAAAAAATGAAGTAACTTAAGTCTTTAGGCATCAGAAATTGAAAACATCAAAATTGGAGAAAGTTCACATATTTTTTCCGGTTACCTTTCGCCAGTTCAAAAAAATCAATGAATAGAAGAAGCAGTTAATTTCAAGAACAGAGTTGAAGATTTTAACATAGGAGTAAAATGAAGATTTTAACATAGAATATGTAATCGTAGATGGAAAATTGCAAACCTAGAAGGTCTAAGGATTTGATTGCTCTTATGTTGACCGTAACAATGAAGCATATCTCATCGAAGGAACCGTAATAAACATTAAACACACCATCATAGGATCTATTGGAAATGATCCTAGAACACCCCAAGAACATGTTTTGAAAGAGGATTTGATTGCTTGAGCCTTGAAATAACTTCAGTGCCTTAAAAGAAGTATACCTACAAACGATGAAGACTAATATCAGGTCCTTGCCCAGCTATGCAGTCAGTCAAGAAAAACATCTCCATTTCTCACTTCACTTCCATATCTTAACTTTAGCGCATTCACTCACCTGCAATACCACAGGATATAGCTCCACCCAACAATATCAATTACCCAAGTCATTTTTCATATCCAGAAACCCCGGAAGCCCAGGAGAAAGCTACATTTGAAACCAGTATCTCCAACCAAAACCACCAGCATTAAGGTAAACCACCGGTTGCTTCACTTTCTGCATAAATATCATACCCTAAACTACCTCGCATAAAAATATCCCCACAATTGATAGTTTATCAAAACTCTCCTGAACATGTTAGAACTTGTATGTTATAGTGCCAGTGTCCCAATGGCAGTTGGAAGTACTGTCTGACACAGCAAAACCTGTGGACTGTGGTAGGAAAACTGCAGTTTACTAGCAGACACTTATAAGGCCACATGCATAAAGATCAATCACCCCCTAGTCTTTGCTCTCTTCATACCAAGGCTGCTATGGAAGTGGGACACGGAACCAGACATGGGAGAAACTTCCTCTCGCAGTGTACCATTGAGCATTGCTAGCTCTCTTAGTTGTTGTTTCTTGTTGAAATCATGGTTTCATCCTAAACAGAAGGAGAGAAAGAAATAAGTCAGACAGTCTGCCCAAGAAAGAAAAAGAACCATCGCACATAGGGGAGAAGGAATAAGGTTGCTCACCACAGGCTTCAGCAAATCTTTGAGTATCTCACGAGCTTGCATTAGGCGAGCATCAATGGCCAGTTGAAGCATTGGCATGGCAAGACTTGCAGAATGGCAACTGCTGTTTACTTGAAGACAACAACACACAAGCTCCAAAAGTTCACTGAATTGGTTGCTTTACTCCCAAGTCTCAGCTATCAATACCAAGGCTGTAGTAGAAGAAGGAACACCATTCCCGACATGGAAGGACCTTCCTCATGGACAGTATTATTGAACATTGCTAGCTTTCATAGTTGCTGTTTCTCATAGATATCCTAGCTTCTGTCCTAAACAAAAGAGGAATAAGATAAGAGACATTCTATCCAAGAGAATGGTACCAAAAAAAAAATAAGGAAAAATGTTTCTACAAAAGGGAAATGGTTATTCACCACAGGCTTGGGCAGATTTTTTGCATTTGGGGTTCTGCTTTAACAAGATTATAGAGAGATTCATTCAAATGCTCATCATACCCAGGTTTCCTCTCACCATTTCTTCCTTAAAATATAAACAACACCGTAGATTAATTTTGATGATCAAATCATGAAACAAAAAAAAAATGGAAATGAAGAATTTTCTATTCATCAATTTACAATATACAGACAAGTCTTCTTGGTCTGACCAAATCTAGAAACATATGAAACAAATGCTAACAGAAGATTAAAAACCGGAGAGTAAAAAAATGTGTGATATAGAAAACGTTGTTGTAACATTAAAATCTGAACAATGGTCCGTGTGTTAGAAATTTGACAGACCTGGCATAAATTATAAAGATTGAATGAGGTGTCTCAGTCTGATTCTTCATTCTTTCTTTGTTGTATCTCAGATGAGATTGAGCTCATTCTTCTTCATCTGATTCTTAGTATAATTTGCTGTCTATTTCTACACAAGGGATGTGGGCTATCTTGGACCACTTTCGTCCCTTATCCCTTTTGCACTGTTTTGTCAGCAAAGGACAGTTGTAAATATTCAATTCTAAAAGAGAGGATGGCAGGCCTACATCTAGGAAGGATGTGAGATTTGGGCAATTATAGATGAACAGAGATTCAAGGGAGGTGAGGTTTTGAAAACCCTTGGGAAACAGGTATTTTAATTTTGGGAAATTTCCAATACGCAAATATTCAAGAGAATGGGGCAACGTCATTTTGATGTCTTCCTGTGGGAAAGAATCTACTTCCAGACATCCATCGATTGCAAGGAATTTAAGAGAGGGGAGGTTGTGCAACCCCCACTCAACCAGTGGCTTATATATATTGAGACCTTCAATGATAAGATTTGTAACGTTGGTGGAAAGACCTTCTTGTGGAAAAAATGTGATACTTGGACAATATTGAATCAATAAAAGATGAAGTGAGTCGATGTTGTGCAAGTGATTGGGTAGGGCTCTGAGTTTCTCACAGTCAGAAATATAAAGATATTCTAAGTTGGTTTTGGGAAGCCCTCCTTCAGGCAAGGAAACAAGACTTGGGCAATGAAATATGCTAAAGAAACTTAGATGGATAAGATTGTGTAGGTCTGCGGGTATAGATTTAAGATTTTTACAAAACTTGATCATTATACGCCTAAGAGACTTGTTGTTAAGAAACCTCTCTGCAATAGATTCCAACTTTGGGCATTTTCGAATCTCCAGCACTTCAAGTGCCTCAGGCAACCGGTCTGTTGGTGATAAGAACATAATCTCCGAGCAATCCTCAATCTTAAGGTGTTTGAGTGAAGCAGGAAACCGACCTTTCGAAAATATGCATGTGAGAGATGAGCAATGGGAGATATACAACTTCTCAAGAAGAGGTAAGCTGCTCTTGTTGATATCCTCCATGTGAATTGCTGAAGAAGAAGACAAAGAAGTACAAGTATCCTCTCTGTGATCCACCAAATACTGCAACTTCTCGCAATTCTTTATCTTGAGCTGTTCCACAGAAGAAGGTAAATGGTCTAATACAATAAATGTAATAGAATGACAATCTTTAATCTCCAAGCATTGAAGATGTGCAATGTTGTGCTTTATTCCCTCAGGTAAGGATGTTAGAGCATTACAACCTTCAGTACTAAGCTCTCTAAGGGAGGTGAAGCTATGAAACTCTTTTGGTGGCTGCTCAAGACAATTATCATTCTGCCATGAATAAATCAGTTCTTCACAACCTTCGATCTTTAAATGTTCTACTATCTGAAACCTTCGCCTTAACCAATTTCCGAATTCTGTAAAATGTGAAAGAGACATAGACTTCAATGACTTGTAGTACATCACACTGCTGCACGTCATACCTTTGCATCCATCTATTTCTAAATCCCAAAGAACTGGAAGACTTGAGAATGAAACTGCCAACTGCTGACATTCACGAACCACAAGTTTCTCCAGTGAAGGAAGAAGGGTAGGTAGTCTTCCAGAGAGCTTTGAGCATTTTACAATGGAAAGCTCCCTGAGACAAGGAAATCTCGCAACATGCTGCTCGTTTTCTTCCATAGGATTCCAACACTCCCATTCTTGTAGATCCTCAAAACAAAGAATCTCCAATGATTGGAAATAGCAACCCCCTACATAAATTTCAGAACTTATGCTTTTTAAATTCCGCATTCCTTTGATGGAGAGGTCTTTAAGTGAGCTCAATAACCCAAGTGACGGCAAGAAAGTGCAATTATGACAATTTTCCAATCTTAGCACCATCATATTGGAGAATGACGGATCCCCAACCCAAGATGGAAATCTCCTGCCACCATAGAATTTGACGGAGAGCTCTGTAAGATTTTTATGAGGTCGAAGCATGCCGAGTACATTTTCTTCTACTTCCTCATTTCGTGAGTCATCAAATTGAGACCCCCACTCGAAATGCAACACTTTTAGGCTATTCTTATCGCCTAATATCACCTCTCTTGTGTACTGCAAATCAGTGGAATTTTCTAATCTTGAAATATGTAGTTCACCACTAAGAAACTTTAAATACTTCAAATCTTTCAAATCACATCCACTTCTTTTGCCTACGGTGAAATTAGACAACACTCGAAGATATTTCAAATTTTTCATCCCTATTGGCATCTCTTCCAAACTTACACCGATGATATCAAGGTGACGTAGATTGATCAAATTCCTCAAATTGGAAGGCAACTTCTTGAGGCATCTACAATCTCTTAATAGCAAAGTTTGCAAGTTAATAAGCAAGCTTGTTGATTTAGGTAGACTAGTGATCTTTGTGCTAGAAAGATTGAGATACCTTAGATGCCTTAAATCTCCTATTGAATTGGGTAGCACAGTAATATAATATTTTCTCAAAGACAACACCCTCAGTTTTTTTAATTTTGGCAACAAATTCAACACAACATAGCTAGTTATGTAGATATTATTGATATTATTACGACGATTCAATTCATATATACGCTCAATGAAAATTGGCAAAAATGTTCTTATAAGCTCAACTTCATGAAACGCCTCAAATCTATCTTTGCCATCATAGATACCACAGATATAAGAAGAATGACGAGACCTTTCTAATCTCTTTGATTGCTTATTGAGCTTAAAGGAACTGTCCAATCTAAAACATGTGTCTCCTGAAACCAATTGAGCCAAATCGTTGACAAGACCATGCATTACAAATTTAGAATCATTACCAATTGATCGTTGAAAAATTGACCTTGACAATAGATCACGAAAGTACTCACCGCCTAAATCTTCCTGTTGTTTGTTGTCTTTCGACGGTTGAATAAGACCTTCTGCCATCCATAACAAGACAACTTCCTCTTCTTCGAATTCATAATCCTTTGGAAGAATTGCACAATAAGAAAAACATCTCTTCAGATGAGAAGGAAGATGATGGTAACTTAATCTTAAGACTGGGAGAACACCGTTTTCATCAGACAAATTCCATATTTGGCTATTCAATATATGCTCCCAATCTGATCTTGGTTTACAACGAAGAAGGCCACCAAGAGTCCGTGCTGCCAGGGGCAAACCTCCGCACTTTTCAACAACTTTCTCACGAGTTGGTTCCAAATGTGCACCAATAACTTCGTTCGCAAAGGCATGCTTCTTGAAAACGGACCAGCAATCATCATCAGACAAAAGTTTTAGCTTATAACAATCAATGTCTCGTCCCACTGTCAATGCAACATCTTCAAGACGTGTCGTCACAATCATCTTACTTCCCTTTGCTCCACCTAAAAAGGGAGATTTTAAGATTTCCCACGAGCCATAGTCTGTATTCCAAACATCGTCTAAGACTAGCAAGAATTTTTTTCCAGCTACTTGATTTTTCAGTTGAACCTGCACTTCATTCAAACTTTTAAGGTTACAAGGAGAGCATGTGATTGACTCGAGAATTGCTTTTGAGATCCCCAGTACATCAAACTCTTCAGACACGCAAACCCATACTCTTGGGTTGAAATCTTCCACTGCCTTAACATTATACACCTCTCTAGCCAGCGTTGTTTTACCAACTCCTCCCATGGCAACAATGGATATCACACGAAAGTTGACATCAGCTTCAGGTCCATCTCTCAGCACCATTTCAAGTACTTCAGCTTTATCTTGATCTCTTCCATAAACAGCAGGTTCAGGTTGCACACTTGAAGTGAGTGGTCGTTTCTGCTGTGTTAGTGTTGATACCCCTCCAACGTTCACTTGTAATCCAAGATCAATCCTCTGCTTATAGAGTTCTTCCAACCGGCTACTTATAACGTTGATCTGGGACCTCATATGAGCACTAAACTTGACAGCACTTGGACTCCAGTTACTTAAACGAGCTGGGATGAGTTTCTGTACCTTGCTAGTGCTGGCCCGGTCATGTATCTTCAACTTCCTTGATAAAGCTTCGGTTGCAAACTCATCAAGTACGTCCTCCACATCATAAGCCAAGTCTCGGAGATCGTCCAGCCACATCTTCACAGCCATGTCAGTCAGTTGTTTCTCCTCTGCATCGCCGAGCACTGCCTGAACCATCTTCAGAGTTTGTTCCCACTTCTTAAGCTTTGAATGCAACCCCTCTTGACGCAGGAACTCCAGCACCTCACGAGAAGCCAATCTGTCAAACAGCACCTGAAGGAAAGCAGAGAGAAAGAGCTCTGCTATAGCCATAAGTGAGCAGGATTTTGTTTGTAGAAAGCAAAGAAAGAGCAGTATGTGAGCAAGAGCAAGTATAAGAGAAACCTGTTTAGAAGGATTTTGGTTCTTTTAGTATAAGAGAGGAAAATAAAGCCAAATACTAATGATAATATCAACCCAAAAACAAATAATTGATAAATGGTCCATTGAATTTGAATCGTTGGAACTTGTGATGGGGTCAATATCCACCACCAACCCAAGAAATTTCTGATAGAAAATTTCCCAGAAGCATCACTTGAATTGGTCATGCCAGACTATTTGAATCGGTCAATTTGGGGTATTACTATAAACCCAAAAACAAAAAACAAAAGACCAACAACTTCTAACCAAGCCTCACTTGTTTATCATAATGTTAGTTGGAAGATATAGGCGAGTGGTGAATCCAATGACCAATATTAATGTACTTTTATTTTTGTATTCATTTTTTTGACTATTGTTCTTTTATCTTAATTTATGTTAAATCCCTAAATCAAAATTGAAAGGAAAAAAAAAAATAACGTAGTGATATTTGATAGTATTAACCCAAAAAGCCACCCAAAAAAGTTCATTTCACACCTATTTACTCTCTACACCCACCCGGCCTTAAAATTTAAAATTTTATTATTTACTCAGTACACCCTATATAATACCAAAACGAGGACCGATCAAGGATCGAAAAAACTAGGGCTTGTTGAATTAAAATGAGACACTACGGTAAGAGATCTATCATCCCTATTGGATTACAAGCCCATAACCGCAGTCTCTATTTTTCTTTTTCAAAAAAAGAAAATTGCATCTATAAATTTTTATAACTACAGTCGTTTTTTTTTTTTTTTGGAAGAGACAATAGAGGCGAACATCAATGCTGAAAAGTGATAAAAATTCAACAAATGCCGAAATATTGTGTGAGAATTCAATCGTTATTTGTGGTGGAATTTAATTTTGACTTAAAACAAAGTCTAAAGTCATACTTGAACTGAAGCCATAACCGAACAATATGGACAAGAAGTGATAAAAATCTGCATTGCTTCCACGGCTACTCTCAAAAACATGTTCTAATACTCACGATGAATTCAACCCAAACTATGAAATTAGCTTTACAACTTACAATAAAATATTAGGAATTTTCATGAGAGTAACTTTAAAAAAAGAAAAAAAGAAAAAAAAGAAAAAAAACAATAACTATGTACTTTTTAGTGTTTGATGGAATAGTGTTAGGATTTGTAAACTAATTTTCACATCAACTACATGACTAGGATGTTGGATGGAATTGTAAACTTGATTGTATTTTATAATTTAGGGTGGTTCTATTGCCATCCAAAAAGAGTTTTTCTTATTTTTTTTGGATATACCAAATACAATGGCGGTGAGTACCCAAACTGGATGAGCGCTCTTACAAACAAGTTCTCTTTAACACCTATTCTTTAATGCATATTTTTACTATTAAAATGTTATATATCAAATTACCTAGAGGACATAGCAATGTAACTAAAAAAAATAGTTACCGTATACACCCATAATACAATAAATTTTCTCTCATATGCATACAATTTAGGAATACTTATAGCATACTAATACACATTACTACCTTTTGGCCATATATATTATTAATTTACATAACAAAAATGTAGTTATGTTTATTAGTATGCTTACAGTACCAACCATCGCCAAAGGCACCATAGCCTTGTAGTAGCTCCAAGTCTTCTGTCCAGACGGTGCGGTGAAGGACAAGGGACGGTCACTGCAAAAAGCTACATGAAGGTTGGAGAGATACAGAGTACCAGCCACAGGTCCGGTGGAAGTAGATAAATAACAAGCGAAAGTCTTTTTGAGATTCTCGTTTGGATATGTAGCAAATGTTTGTTTGTACAAGGACTCAAACCCGCCTCCGTTTGGATATGTAGGGGGTACAGAGGAGCTTGTTTTGAGGTTATGCCAGATGTTGTTGGCCATGGATTCGGCTTTGTTACTCCATGAATTGAATACGTTGAGTATGGATTCCATGGGGCTGTTGCTTGGCTTTTCTATTGGAGTGTATTGGACGTAAGGTTGATGATGATGGTATTGTTGATGAGATTGGTTATCTCCTGATGCCCCCCACAGAGCTGCTTTCTGGTTGTCTGGGTGGCATGTTGGCACAGCTGGGGCTCCCATTACATGAGTCCCCCATTTGTCGACGTTCTCGGTGGGGCTTGGTGTTGATGATGATGATGATGATGATGGTTGTGGTTGTGATGGTGGCGGTGGTGATACAGATTGAGGCTGTGAATGACATTGTGGGGTGGTGCCGGTCATTTTGGTTTGAACTTAAAGTGAGGGGTTTTGGGAAGCTTTTATGTTTGAGAATGGAATGTGATTGCAGCGTTACTTGTTAAGATAAAAAAAAATGAAATGTTATTAATAATGTTGAAAATGTCAAAACAAAATTAAACAATGCTTTAAGGATATGAACAAAATAGAATATCAATTGCTAGTTTGCTACGATGCTAAATAGACTATTTGAGTTGGTCAATTTGGGGTATTGAAACTTCATTTTGCATTTAATTTTAGCTGGCAAGAAAAGCTTTGAATAATTGCACAAATTCACTCAATTTGGAATCTATGCATTGTAGGGAGTAGGGACTCACCCTTACACCCATCTTAAGAACAGGACATTTCACAATAAATGTGTTGCAGCAGCCCAAAACAACAAGAATTGAAATGTGCATTGTCATTTAAACATATCTGTAGAAGACTTTGAAAGAAATCTAAAACCAGGAGAGTACTGAACGGAAATGCTTGTGGCATGGTCCCGATTAATAATTGAAATTCTGCGGCAAGGAGGTGAGCCAGATCCAAGATGCTAGAAAAGGTGCAGTCATTAACATGCATATCAGTTTATCATGAGAATATCTATATAGCAACAAAGTGCATAGATTGATTATCGGCCAAAACTGGTAAATAGAATTATCATGAGGAAACTCGGATGTGGCAGCGATCAAATTAAGTAACTTGAGTACGTAGGCATCGGAAATTGTAGACATCAACATTCGACAAAGTTCACATATTTTCTTCTGGTTGCCTTTTGCAGGTAATGGTAGAAGAAGAAGATAACTTCAACAACAAAGATAGAAACTCTGTTTTCAATTATCTGCACATCCCCATGACAATAAGCCTAAGTTTCAAAATTCTTCTTGATTCAAAAGGTTGACTTGCTTCCCATTGAAAACATAAATGCAAAAAATCAAAGAAGAAAAACAAATATACATAAACAAATGTAATTACAAATGTTTGTATTTCATAAAATTACATTTGATATCAAGAAGTAAATGTTCCACCAATTCGTTTTTGATCTTTACCTGTGTTATACTTATATGCATGTAAATTTGTGAACCATTATGGCAGTATCTAAAATGTTTAAAATACTCTTCACTATAATAAGAATAATAACCAATTATTCCATTGAAATAGACTGCACCAATAGGCTTGTGAGACAGGAATGATTTGACAGTAAGTTTTGCTACAAAAGCAATGTTGAATATGCTTACATGAAGTGGGGAGGAAACAAGAATTTAAAGGAAAAATTTGATGCCATTGCAATCACAATGTGTGCAAATGCTGAAGATTTTACAATATTTAATTAAAACGAATGCTTGCTTAGTCAAGAAGCAAGAAGATTCTTGAATCAAATGTCATGATTTTCGAATTCAAAGCCCGGTTGTATTCTTTTTTGTTTTTTTTAATGAAAGTTATTCCTTTCAAATAAAAATAAAAAATAAAAAAACTATTTCCTTTTATAGAACATATGATCACGAGACTTGAACATTAATTAAGTTGTGTAGTTACAGATTACCGCTAAGTAATGTCTACGAGCACTAATTTGTGAGAGACGTTTGAGGTATCAATACCAATAATAACAGAGTATATGTGTCTTTGGTTTCCAAAATTTTAAAAATATTTTCTAGAGACTGATGTTTAAGATTTTACTGTAAAATTAAGAAGACAGTATAGATCCCACAACCTGGTATTGTATCCAATGTGTTAGACTTGCTAGTGTTGAGTTAACCAATTCTTCCACATGCCTACCTTTATTTTTCGGTTTTTCAAGTTCCCAAAAACGATTAATTTTGCAAGATGTGGGAATCTGCGTAGGTATAATAATAATCTTAGACATCCCGACTGTAAAAATGATGATACCACCGCTCGCTTTACTTTGGAGGCAATGTTCGAAACATTGGTTGATGATGCATCTGTATTTTTGGACAAGATAACGGACGGTTATGTCAGAAAATGTGTTTTAGGAACAAGGGAAAGTAAGTGCATCTTTAATAAAGAATGACAAAAACTGCTATTAACAAACCAAATTGCAATGAAATCTGATACAAAACACTTCAAATAAGGCGAAATGGCGGTAGGCACTAGGCTAAAGCATTGGTCTGTCTATGAACCTTAACTCATTCATACAAACCAAACACCCAATCACAGTATCAAACATGTCATTACAATCTCATGGTAGGCTTAATAACACAAGACTGGCACTAGGAGGGCTAATAATTTCACCATCTAAAGCGATACAAAATGAAAAACTCTGCAACTCAACTGAGCCATTTGCTAGACGATATTCAACATCCTTGGATAAGAAGATTAACAAGTTAGAACAGGAACGTTATAGTGCCTGTGCACCGATGACAGGTTTGAGGCATTGGCATGGCAAGATCTGCAGAATGTCAACTGCTGTTTACTTGAAGACCACAATACACAAGCTCCAAAAGCTCACTGTTTTTGAAGAGGGAACACCGAACCGGACATGGAAGGACCTTCCTCATGGACAGTATAATTGAACATTGCTAGCTTGCATAGCTTACTCTTTCTCATAGATATCCTAGCTTTTGTCCTGAACAAAAAGAGAAACAGGTTAAGTAGACATTCTATCCAAGATAAATGGCGATGGTACAGGAAAAAAAATTAAGAAAAAGAGCTTCTACACGGGAAAAAGTTATTCACCACAGGCTTGAGAAGATCTTTTAAGCATCTCACACATTTGCATTTGGGGTTCTGCTTCAAAAAGGTTATGGAGAGATTCATTCAAATGCTCAGGTTTCCTCTCATCATTTCTTCCTTAAAATATAATCAAGACCATAGATTAATCACCCCCTGTGGACTGGTAGGAAAACTGCTGTTTACTAGCAGACACTTAAACATGCAAGCTCCAAAAGCCCCACGTAAAGGATCAATCACCCCCTAGTCTTTGCTCTCTTCGTACCAAGGCTGTTATGGAAGGGGGACACGGAACCAGACATGGGAGAACCTTCCTTGTGCAGTGTACCATTGAGCATTGCTAGCTCTCTTAGTTGTTGCTTCTTGTAGAAATCATGGGTTTCATCCTAAACAGGAGAGACAGAAATAAGTCAGACAGACTATCAAAGAAAGAAAAAGAACTGTCGCACAGACTGTAGAAGGAATAAGGTTGCTCACCACAGGCTTCAGCTCACGAGATTGCATTAGGCGAGCATCAATTATTTCAACCGGCAGTTCTGCCTCAACAAGGATATGGAGAGGTTCATTCAGATGCTCATATCAAGGCTTTCCTCTCATCATGTCCTCCTTAAAAAAAGCCAGAATACAAATAAATAAGATAAAAAGGAGAAACATGGACTTTCTAATTTACAAGCGTTGTGTAGACAACTTTAAAGTCATACAAGAATGTAGCCTATAATGTTCAAGGAAACACGGTGTAACATGGTTGGGGAATATGCAAATGCAAGTTTTTAATAGATTATGCACATGAATTTAGATTCAGTTTCCATAAGAACTATATTTGACAAGACTTGATCATCTAAGTGAATGAAACAACCATATTCCATATTTAAGATAGTAGAACAGATGCCTATGAAGAAGAAAGATAAAATCACAATGAAAGCTAGATCAAGAGTTGAATAACAATATGTATTATTTTGAGGTTTTGGCTCCCGCCAAATTCTTAATCAATTAGTGTACCACCAGACTTGTCTACAACCAAAACCAGAATGGAGGGCATCTCAGAGACCTTAGTATGAAATTTATTGGTTTCAACTTGACCAGTAATGTTTCACAACGGCCTCTAGTGATAAAAATTAAGTAGCTTAAGAGTTCAGATAGATGTCAGATGTTGATATTTAATCTGTCAATATAAAAAATACAAAGAATAATTCTGATTTGATCAAATTTAGAAAGATGCAGGTATGAACAATTAAAAAAGAAACCAGGATAAGAATTATTCACCATTACCCTTCCTGGATCCTTGATGTTGCCTTGGCCTCTGATCAGAACATGGCATTCCATACTTGTTTCCACTCTTTTAAGAGAGTTACCTCTAGGACCAAGGAGGCACCCAACAAAGTTGTGCTGCAAAACTTAATTATTATAAGACACTGCCAAAACAAAAATATAAAAGCAAAGCAGAGCAAGATGCCTTCACTCATACGTTAGGATATTTGTCGATTGGAATATCCACTATGATTGCCCTCTTCACAATAAGAGTGGATGAGCTACTTTGAGAGCTAAGCTAGTTCTGAGTTAAAGAGGGCTGCATTAAACCAGAAATCTGCACATTGTCATCCCAAACATCATTAATACAGATAAAGACAGATAAATGCAATTGTCTGCACATGATAAGAATAATAAACACTGAATCATTAGATGACCTCTAGTGAATCCCATAGCCATTATACAATATTGTCTTGCAGCAGCTCAAATCAAATTGAACAAACATAAAGAAGAATATACATACATTAGCAAACAAGTGTAGCTTAACAGATACAACCAATCAGAAGCCCAAAATGTCAACTATCATTTAGATATGATCCATGCAAGACCATGAAATTCAAGGGGTCTAAATCCAAAGAGAGGAATAAAGTGCAGAATTGATTAGTTGATCTGAAACTAACAGCACTAACGAACTAAACACCCAGGTTGAAGGCAATTTGAAAGCAGATTCAGTAGCTCTCTAGCTAAGCATTTTTATTAACACTAAAACTATCTAACTGAGTTCATGAAACGCTTTTTGCAAGGTAAACTGAAAAACAATAATCTATTACTTGAAAAGGTCAGCACAAAATACAAAATGCCTGTTGTCTCAGCACTCATAAACAAGGACGATCTCTCACTCAATACCTAGCATGTAAGGTTGTCATCTCTACACGTGAATGCCCCCCCATTGCATTTTCCCTTTCGCTACCATTCACCACCACCATTACCATCATGACGTGTTATCGAATTTCATTACTTCACTTGTCACAATCGCATCGAACGAAGATTTTTCCCATTCATCTACCTACATCCACATTCAAACACAAAATCACTTTAACCTATTTACATCATTTATAATGTTCAGATTTTGTTATGCGTTACACAAATGTTAGTTATTTAGTGGCAACTTGATTATATATAAATGATTTGTTTAGTCAAATGATCGTTAATGCTTCAAGATATTTTTCATGGTTCAAGACAAATATGGGGCCTTGACTTGCAATGAATTTGGTGGACAGACCTCACTGAAAATGACATGTGTGTCCATACATTCCCCAACAGTGCGGTTACATGGTTGAAACAAGTTAGAACTAGCAGTGTGGACAATTTTCAAGTCATACAGAAATGTAGCCTATAATGTAAGAGGAAACACTGAGTAACAAGATAGGTGAATTCAAATACAAGTTTTTAATAGAGTATGCACATTAATTTAGATTCAGTTTTCATAAAAACTATATTTGGCAAGACTATGATCATCTCAGTAACTAAATCTATCCTCAGCAAAGCCAATTAAATAGTGTTAGGATTTTGTTTCATTTTCTTGCAACCCAAAGCAATCAACTCAAACCTCCTCCTTAAAATTATCTCACCAACCAACCAGACTCTCAATTGAAAAGAATGTATTGAAGCAAATATGACAGAAACAGAACAAACTGTCATTTGCAGAGACCCACTTCAAAACACCCAATCAAATATTATTCTTTTCGTACAAAAAAGTAAAACTCGTATTCAAACACCAGAGGAAATGAAATTACAAAAACGCACTCACAAACATATTATAACTAAGCAAAACAAATTACAACAGAGACAATAATAATAAAGTGAAGAAATAAGAACCTGTTTAGAAGGGGAGTGTTGAAGCTCGTATTGGATCTCTCTACGATTGATTCGAGAAACGAGACGCGGTTTCTGGTTGTAAAGAGAGATGGGTTTTGTTTTGTGGTGTTGAACATGTTGGAAATGGAGAGGCTTTGATGGGATCTTCTTAGACTTGGCATCAATTTCGCCATTTTTGTCGGCGTCTCAAGTAGCTGACAATCGAGAAAAGAGAAGACTTTAGAGAGAGATCGGTGGTTTTTTTTTTTTTTTTTTTGTTCTTTTAATTTAAAGTAGTGACGTGCCTGGCACATCATCAAATACGTGTTGACATGTCCGGACACATCATTGCATAATAATGTAATAAATACTGATTTGTTCGGCCACGTCATCAAATACTTAATGATGTGTACAACACATCATTGTCGAATGGTTACTAAATAGACTCCTTAGCAGAGTCTATTTTTGCTCAACCCACTACAAGGGGGGTAAGCATTACCTCCCTCCCAAAAAGATGACATATGTCTAGGGAGAAGTAAATTTGTTCAAAAAGATAACTGTGTTTGGACAAATTTACCCCATCCATGGACACATGTTACCCATTTAGGAGGGGGGTAATGGTTACCTCCCTTGAAAGGGGGGTGAGCAAAAGTGCCCTCCTCCTCAGCCACAAATATGTACAATATCTTTCTATGCAAATCATAAAACTAAGAGATGTGGCAGCTAATTTGAGAAACTAGTTGAATCATGTGTCTCATGTAGTCTGTCCTTACACTAGACAGTACAGATTGCAGGACACTGGAATTGGAGGCAACTTCGAAACGTTGGTTGATGATGCAATTGCATTCTTGGACAATAAATGCATCTTTAATAAAGAACGACAAAAACTTGCTATTAACAAACCACATTGCATAAAGTGAAATGAAACAATTATTGATTACCTGACCTCCTCCTAGAAGAGTTTGGATGGTATCATGCCCATCCTCTCACAGATCTTACAACCATCTGCTTGAACATCAAATTTCATATACAAAGGATTATATTCAACTCAATTGAACTGAAATGAAACAATACAACAATACTAAATAAGACTCATTACTACAGGCTGGCAGAAGATTTTGAACAGCAGAGTAAAAATAAAAATGTGTGATATAGTAAACATTGTTATAACATTAAAAATATGAACAATGGTTGGTGTGTATTGAAACAGAGAGATGAGTAGATTAAAAAACCGGGTGCAGTTTGGATGTAAAGAGAGATGAGTTTTGTTTTGTGGTGTTGAAAAAGTTGGAAATGGAGAAGCTTTGATGTGTTCTTAGACTTGGCATCAGTTTCGCCATTTTTTTTGGTGTTTGAACTAGCTGCTGAGAAACGAAAAAGGAGAAGACTGAAAAGTGTATCCTTGATAAGGATCCTTCCTTTTGATAACACTGAAAAGTGTTTGATAGAAGTGCTAAAGTGTTCGACAAAATGACTAAGAGATAAACTAAAAGTGAAAAGCTTGAAGAGACTTCATTAATGGAGTTTTCACAGAGATATCTCTCTTCTATGTTCTATGTATTGATTAAAAATTCGTTTACAAAAGCCTTGTATATATACAAGTAGATTCTAACATGTTAAAAGCATTCCCTTAAATTCACGAATCGACAACTAACTTTTACTACATCAGCTGATTTGTTAATAACCATATCTAACTAACACCACTTCTATAAACATTTTAGTAAGTGTAATTAAAATGTTGCACTGATTTGTAAATAGTAATTGATCAAGTATTAATACAGCACCTTCAAAATAAGACAAGCTTGCAGTCCAAAATTTCACTTTGCAGAACCCAATGTTATCATTTGTTTGCTGTCCCTGAAAATCCCCATAGAAATTGATATCACCATAGACATGCTATATCCAGATATTGTTTTCAGCAGCAGTTCTGGAATATCCCGTCCCGTCAGAATTCATTGGAACTGCATCCAATGCGGCAGCTTGCAAAATTACTGGCCAGGCTTCTTCCAAACAAGGCAGCAACCTTGACGAAACCAGGGGTGATTGGATTCCAGTACTGTATGAAGAAAGAAACAACGATAACAATAAGAAGGTTGGCACAGAACAACCGGAAAAATTCCATCTTATAACAGATTAGTAAATAATAAAACTTACATTTCTATGGAGATTCAACCCCAAGAAAATATGGTTGTAATCCTTCAAATGATTAACATGGTTGTAATCCTTCAAAAGTAATCATTCAAGTTCGGTGTCAAATGAAGGTGACCACTGCAGAGAGGCTGGCATCGTCCTCTGCTTTCACACTCACAATTCGAGGTGTTGTCAGACACAGAAAAGCTCCTAAAGCTCAAATGCAGATTGATTAGAGTCCATGCCAATACTCACATCAAAAAAAATGAAGAAGAAGAGAAGTAATGATTATTTCTCTTCCGGTTACCTTTCTCTAGTAACCGGAAGTAATGTGCGGAGAAAGTTCACATATTTCTTCCGGTTACCTTTCGCTAGTAACAGTCCAAAAAAATCAACGAAGAGAAGACGCAGTCAAATTTCAACAACAGAGATGAAGATTTTGATTTCAAGTATCTGCACAGCCTGATGCCAATAAGCCCAAGTTTTCAAAGATCTATTGGGTAATGTCCACCACTTCTGGACAGAAAGTCGCTTGCTTCCCACTGGAAAGACAAAAAAAAGAAAAGTAAACATTAAAACCAAAGAAGGAAAAGAAGGATAAAAGTATAGACTAAAACTTAATGTTTTTCAAAATTAATGTTACTAGACAACCTGAATTTATTGTACAACTTTCAAGCTGCAATATGAATTTTGACTAAATAAAATGAAATGAAGAAATTGTTGATTATCTGACCACAAGCTTCCGTGTAAAATATCAATCAACATCGTTCAATTTCAAAGGAAACTCATGAGAAATAAAATCTAATGATTTGTTTAAGTAACTAAATCTCTTTTTAGCCAAACCAATTAAATAGTGTAAGGATTTTGTTTCATTTTATTGCAACCCAAAGCAATCTCTTAATTGAAAAGAATGTATTGAAACAAATATCACAGAAACAGAACAAAATGTCATTTGCAAAGACCCACTTCAAAACACCGAATCAAATAATATTCTTTTACTAAAAAAAGAAAACTCTGTATTCAAACACCAACCAAAGTCTCATTTGAAAGAATGAAATTATAAAAACACAAGCAACGAGTCACTGCACTAAATAAGGTGTGACGTGCCTGGGCACGTCATCAGCTGCTCAGCTGACATAAAATCCTGTGTGTTTTGTAGTCTCTCTGAAAAATTGGTGCAGCGAAGAAGAATGAAGAAGGAAGATGACTCACTCTCACAACAAATCGTATAATGACGTGTTGTCTCAGTAATCCGTACCGACGAACAATTTCTGTATCTAGGTTCGGCTGTTAACACTGACCCCAGCTGAGCTTCACTGTTTTTTTCTTCATCTGAGAGGCAAAAACAAAAAAAACAAAAATCAATACTAGGTAAGTAATGATTATTTCAATTAAAGGCAGAAACTAATTACTACATGATAACAGAAGAATAAAACTAGAGAGTAAAAAAACGTGTGATAAAGTAAACGTTTTATAACATTACAATCTGAAAAATGGTTGGTTTGTTATAAATTTGACAGACCTGGCATAATTTATAAAGACTGAATGAGGTGTTTCTCTGATTCTTCTCTTTTTCTTTGTTGTTTCTCAGATGAGATTGAGCTCATTCTTCTTCCTCTCTCAATCGTAGATGAATTTGCCGTCTATTTCAACACGAGGGATGTAGACTATCTTGGACCACTCTCGTCCCTTATCCCTTTTGCACTGCTTTTTCAGCAAAAGACAGTCATGGATATATAAGTGCAAAAGTGAGGATGGCAAGTCTACTTCTGGTAAGGATGTGAGATTTGGGCAATTAGAGATGAACAGAGATTCAAGGGAGTTGAGGTTTTGAAAACCATTGGGAAACAGGTATTTTAATTTTGGGAAACTTCTGATCGTCAAATGTTTAAGAGAAGGGGGCAACATCATTCTGATATCTTCCTGTGGGAAAGACTCTACTTCCGGACATCCATAGATTTCGAGGTATGTAAGAGAGGTTAGGTTGTGCAACCCCCACTCAACCAGTGGCTTATATATATTGAGACCTTCAACGGTAAGATCTGTTAGGTTGGTGGAAAAACCGTCTTGTGGAAAAGATGTGATACTTGGACATCGTTGAATGTATAAGGTTTGGAGAGAGTTGATGTCATGCAAGTGATTGGGTATGGCTCTAAGTTTCTCACAGATAATAATAAAAAGATATTTTAAATTGGTTTTGGGAAGCCCTCCTTCAGGGAAGGAAACAAGACTTGGGCAATCACATATACTGAATTTACTTAGATGAGTAAGATTGTGTAGGCCCGCGGGTATAGATCTAAGATTTGTACAATCCCAGAATTTTATATTTCTAAGAGACGTGTTGTTAAGAAACCTCTCTGCTATAGATTCCAGCTTTGGGCATTTTCCAATCTTGAGCTCTTCAAGTGCCTCGGGCAACTGGTCTCTTGGTGATAAGATCGTGAGCTCCGAGCAATCCTCAATCTCAAGGTGTTTGAGTGATGCAGGAAACTGACCTTTCAAAAATATGCATGAGAGAGATGAGCAATGGGAGATAGACAACATCTCAAGAAGAGATAAGCTGCTCTTGTTGATATTCTCCATGTGAATTGCTGAAGAAGAAGATGAAGAAGTACAAGTATCCTCTCTGTGATCCACCAAATACTGCAACTTCTCGCAATTCTTTATCTTGAGCTGTTTCAAAGAAGAAGGTAAATGGTCTATTACAATAAATGTAATAGCATTACAACCTTCAATCTCCAAGCGTTGAAGATGTGCAATGTTGTGCTTTATTCCCTCAGGTAAGGATGTCAGAGCATTACAACCTTCAATACAAAGCTCTATAAGGGAGGTGAAGCTATGAAACCCTTTTGGTGGCTGCTCAACACAATTCTCATTCTGCCATAAATAAATCAGTTCTTCACAACCTGAAATATTTAGATATTCTACCTTTTGAAACCCTTGCCTTAACCAATTTCCGAATTCTGAAAAATGTGAAAGTGCCATAGAATTCAATGACTCATAGGCTATCTCGCTGCTGCAAGTCATACCTTTGCATCCGTCTATTTCTAACTCGCAAAGCATTGGAAGACTTGAAAATGAAACTGCCAACTGTTGACATGCACGAACCACAAGTTTCTCCAGTGAATGAAGATGGTTAGGTAGTCTTCCAGAGAGCTTTGAGCATTTTACAATGGAAAGCTCTCGGAGACAAGGAAATCTCCCAATTTGCTGCTCATCTTCATCCATAGGATTCCAACACTCCCATTCTTGTAAATCCTCAAAACAAAGAATCTCCAATTTTTGGAAAGAGCAATCCCCTCCATAAATTTCAGAACCTATGTTTTTTAAATTCCACATTCCTTTGATGGTGAGGTCTTTAAGTGAGCTCAATAACCCAAGTGATGGCAATGAAGTGCATTTCTGACAATTTTCCAATCTTAACACCATCATATTGGAGAATGATGGATCCCCAACCCAAGATGGAAATCTCCTCCCACCATAGAACTTGACGGAGAGCTCCGTAAGATTTTGATGAGGTCGAAGCATGCCAAGTACATTTTCTTCTGCTTCCTCAGTTCGTGAGTCATCAAATTGAGGCCCCCACTCTAAATGCAACACTTTTAGACCATTCTTATCACCTAATATCACCTCTCTAGTGTCATGCAAATTAGTGGCATTTTCTAACCTCGAAATATGAAGTTCTCCACTAAGAAACTTTAAATACTTCAAATCTTTCAAATCACATCCACTTCTTTTGCCTACACTAAAATTAGACAATGTACAAAGATTTTCCAAATCTTTCATCCCCACCGGCATCTCATCCAAACTTACACCCATGATATCAAGATGACGTAGATTAATCAAATTCCTCATATTAGAAGGTAACTTCTTGATGCGTCTACAATCTCTTAATAGCAAAGTTTGCAAGTTAATAAGCAAGCTTGTTGATTTAGGTAGACTAGTGATCATGGTGCCAGAAAGATTGAGATACCTCAGATGCCTTAAATCTCCTATTGAATTGGGTAGCTCAGTGATATAATAAGTTCTCAAAGACAAAGCTCTTAGTTTTTTTAATTTTGGCAGCAAATTCAAAACAACATAACTAGTAATGTAGTTATTGTCAGACTCTTCATACATGAAAATTGGCAAAAATGTTCTTAAAAGCTCAACTTCATGAAACACCTGAAAGTTATCTTTGACATCATAAAAACCACAAACGTAAGAAGAATGGCGAGACCTTTCTAATCTCTTTGATTGCTTATTGAGCTTCAAGTTACTCTCCAATCTAAAACATGTGTCTCCTGAAACCGATTGGGCCAAATCGTTGATAAGGTCGTGCATAACAAATTTAGTATCATTATCAATTGCTCGTTGAAAAATTGGCATTGACAATAGAACACGAAAATACTCGCTGCCTAAATCTTCCGGCTGTCTATCGTCTTCTAAAGGTTGAATCAGACCTTCTGCCATCCATAACAGGACAAGCTCATTCTCTTCGAATTCATAATCCTTTGGAAGGATTGCACAGTAAGCAAAGCATCTCTTCAAATGCGAAGGAAGATGATGATAACTTAATCTTAATACTGGAAGAACACCATTTTCATCAGACAAATTCCATATTTGGCTGTTCAATATATGCTCCCAATCTGATCTTGGCTTACAACGAAGAAGGCCACCAAGAGTTCGTGCTGCCAAGGGCAAACCTCTGCACTTCTCAACAACTTGTGAACGAATTGATTCCGAATTCTGATGTGCACCAACAGTCTCACTCTCAAAGGCACGCTTCTTGAACACAGACCAGCAATCATCATCAGACAAAAGCTTTAACTTGTAACAATCAATGTCTCGTCCTACTATCAATGCAACATCTTCAAGATGTGTCGTCACAATCATCTTACTTCCCTTTTCTCCACCTAAAAAGGGAGATTTTAAGATTTCCCACGAGCTATCATCTTTATTCCAAACATCATCTAAGACTAGCAAGAATTTTTTTCCAGCTACTTGATTCTTCAGTTGAACCTGCACTTCATTCAAACTTTTGAGGTTGCAAGGAGAGCGAGTGATCGACTCAAGAATTGCTTTTGAGATTCCCAGTACATCAAACTCATCAGACACACAAACCCAAACTCTTGGGTTGAAATCTTCCATTGCCTTGTCATTATACACCTCCCGCGCTAGTGTTGTTTTACCAACTCCTCCCATGGCAACAATGGATATCACACCAAAGTTGGCATCAGCATCAGGTCCATCTCTCAGCACCATTTCAAGTACTTTAGCTTTATCTTGATCTCTTCCATAAACAGCAGTTTCAGGTTGCACACTTGAAGTGGGTGGTGGTCTCTGCTGTCTAAGTGTTGATACCCCTCCAGCATTCACTTGCAAACCAAGATCAATCCTCTGCTTACAGAGTTCTTCCAACCGGTTACTTATATCTTTGATCTGGGACCTCATATGAGCACTAAACTTGACAGCACTTGGACTCAAGTTACTTAAACGAGCTGGGATGAGTTTTCGTACCTTGCTAGTGCTAGTGCTGGCCTGATCACGTTGTTGCATCTTCAACTTCCTTGACAAAGCTTCGGTTGCAAACTCATCAAGTACGTCCTCCGCATCATAAGCCAAGTCTCGGAGATCGTCCAGCCACATCTTCACAGCCATGTCAGTCAGTTGTTTCTCCTCTGCATCGCCGAGCACTGCCTGAACCATCTTCAGAGTTTGTTCCCACTTCTTGAGCTTTGAATGCAACCCCTCCTGGCGTAGAAACTCCAGCAGCTCACGAGAAGCCAATTTGTGGAACAACACCTGAATGAAAGCAGAGAGAAAGAGCTCTCCTACTGCCATGATTTTGTTTGTAGAAAGCAAAGAAAGAGATTTGATTGAGAGCAAGAAATTGTTTGTAGAAATCAAAGAAAGAGAAGTATGTGAGCAAGGGTAAGAGAGGCTTGTATGTAGAAAGCTAAAAAGGAGACTTGCTTTGTATGTTCAGACTTACTTTTTGACTTACTTTTTAGAAGGATCTTGGTCCATTCGTTCAAGATAGTATGTCGATTCCACCACTAGTACAATAATTGAATGTGAATTATTAGAAGTTATGATGGGTCAATGGCCACCAAAGAGGTAAAGGTAAGAAATTTCCCAAAAGCAACCATGTCTAGACTATTCAAATTACTGAAATTGGTTTATTGAAACTTTAATTTGCTGTCAATTTTAGCTGCCAAAAATTTCTTCGTATAATTGCACAAATAAATCAATATGGAATCTTTCCATTGCAGGGACTCACCATTACACCCATCTCTCCTCTTCTTGGTGAATCCTACTCAAAGGCAGACGTCCGAATTCGAATGGATTTGTTTATGCAATTCAAGAGGCTTTAAGATATTATAGATCCACATATTTAGAAATGCTTCAGCCACAAATATGTAGAATATCTTTCAAACAAATCATCAAACTATAAGATGAAAGCAAATACATTTTGCAATAGAGGATGGCAAGAACTGCCTTTTAAAACAAAAATCTAAACAAAGTACAAATAACACTCCAACCCAAACCACCAGCATTAAGGTAAACCATCGGTAGATTCACTTTCTGTATAAAAACCATACCTTAAACTACCTCGCATTAAAATATCCACACCATTGATAGTTTATCAAAACTCTCATTACAAGCTTTATAATAATATGGCCTAATAATAATAATAAGACAAGAACGGCATTGGAGAGACAATGTCCTACTCAACTCCCTAATTCAACTTTATAAATGCAAACCTACTATACGACACCGTCATTGCAGTTGGAAGCACTGTCTGACACAGGGACAGCAACACCTGTTTACTGGCAGACACTTGAACACGCAAGCTCCAATTTGGTTTTTCTTGTGTCCACCGATTTGGTTTTTGATTTGATTTGATTTTTTAATTTTTTATATTTTAATTTTATTAATAGCCATTAAAAATGGAAAAAATCCTATATTTGAGTTTAGTTCCTTGTGCTACTTTCGTATTGGTCCGTCCCATCCCGGCCATGTCAACCTTTTCTTTTGCTTTGTTTTTTTTTTAACAATACTTTTTCTTTTGCTTTGTAAATATTGAGGTTGGTTTAGTAGTTTGAACCCAATCTTATCGGTTTATATATATATATATATATATTTACAGGGAGTATATTTTATAGAACATATGATCACGAGACTTGAACATAAATTAAGTTATGTGGTTATAGATTACCACTAAGTTTAATCTATGAGCACTAATTTATGAGAGACGTTTGAGGTATCAATACCAATAACAACAGAGTATATATGTCTTTGGTTTCTAAAATTTTAATATTTTCTAGAGATATCTTCAAATTTTTTTGTTTAATTTTAAAATATTGACAATTCTAAATCATTAGATTTCAATTCTATTGCCATTCATCATTAAAATTTTGTCCCAAGAATTTACACTGAGAGATCAAAATTATGAGAGCAAATGTGTTGTAGGAAAAAGGAAGCTGCCATTAACGAACCAAAGTACTATGAAAACTATTACAAGCCACTTCAAACAACACAAATTGCAGCGAAGAAGAATGAACAACATTTTACATGCTTCCATAGGGCAAGCTTCACATGAAAATCCTCTGTGTTTACTTGAGTCTGAAAAGTCTCTGCTTTCTCAATCCTCTGTGTGCAGCGAAGAAGAATGAATAAGGAAGATGGCGCAGTACTCTCACAACAATAGTATAATCCCAACTCAAAACGATCTTACAACGTGTTGTCTCGGCATTACAGACGACAAGTTCCTCATCTGGGTTAGGCTTCAAACCGACCCAAGCCGAGCTTCACTATTTTTTCTTCATCTGAGAAGCAATAAACCTTGAAAACCATAACAATGGCTATAAAAGTAGACCCAAATTGATCCTACCCATATTTGACTCAAATGATGTGGTAAGTAATTTGAGAAACCAGTTGAAACTTGTTTCTCATGTGGTCTATCCTAGGCTAGATTTGGACTCTTGTATTCATTGATATTGCATTTGTATTCTTGGACAAGATCAAGGATGGTTGTGTCAGTAAAACCGGACACAGGACGTAAGAACGAGGGCAGGCACTCTCAGCTCTCACTTCCCCCCGAGGTATGTAGGAGACATGAGAAAGTGAGATTTAGTGGAATGTGAATTTGATGGTGTTTGCTTTTTCGTGAGCAAGTTCCAAATAGAATGCAAATGATGATTCCACTCCTTTATGAAAATCATTTTTGAAAGGTCTTAGATTGGATTTGACTATAAGTCTAACAAATATGCTTTGTGCTTGCCATTAAATAGCATCCTGCTACAAGATGTTGAACAGCATCTTCAAAATTGTGATATTCCAAAAGTTTATACCAATCAAGGCAAGATATATAATAAAGGCTCCCTTAGCGCAAAAACAGAATACCAATCAGGACCAAGTTATTGAATAAAAAAGATGGATCAATCAAGCTAATATTTGAAGTTCAAGGAAGTGTCATTAGAATATTTATCTTTTATATCTCAAAGGTCTACATCAAGCATTCCAAATAACTTGGTCTTTGAGTTAAGAGAAGCTGCAAATGGGATAATCAAATTAACTTGCTTACAAAGTTTCTCAGGACTCAAAAATACAAGCAGTAATCTATAAAACTTTTTGGTATACAAAATGTAGATTAGATTTTGACCAACAGAACAAAGATAAAATATTGGACCAGTGAATCCAACAACTGAAAGGACAAGACTATATAATCCTAAAGCCTTTCAGTTTAAAAAATGTGTAGATTAATATCTATATATTAGTCTGAAACTTGATTTATGATATAACATTTACTTTCAGAAGAAAAATGAACAAAACAAAAACTATGTGTCAACTATTCTATTCTTAATGCACTCCATATTCTATTCTATTCTTAAAACAAAACATCAAATGAAAAAGCAACTTCCAAACCTTTTGTTTTCAAGGTCCATCAGTTCTCCGGTACAACTACAAGGAGAAGCTAACAAGTGCATGCTAGTCTAAAACTATCCAATTCAAATAATGTTAATATCTAACATATGAAACAAATGGTTGGTCCAGGAGCCAAAAGAATTCTTCAAATTAAAGATGAGATCAAAGATTTCCGAGAGAATTTGAAGTACCAGTAGCATTAAAATGAAAAAATAAAATAAAATTATTGATTACCTGAGCTCCTCCTAGAAGCATCATTCAATTTCAATTTCAAAGGAAACTCAATGACACGTGAAATAAAATCTAATGATCTGTTAAAGTAATTAAATCTCTCAGCAAAGTCAATTAAATTTTTGTTAGGAATTTTTGTTTCATTTTCTTGCAACCGGAAGCAATCAAATCAAACATCCTCCTTCGAAGGCGGCGTTGCGCATTGGATCTCTCTACGAATAATGTCTTCGAAGGCGGCGTTGCGCATCTCCGAGATGCAGTTTCTAGTGGTTGTGATTCATCGAAACTGGGTGCATTTTGGATGTAAAGAGAGATGGGTTTTGTTTAGTGGTGTTGAACAAGTTGGAAATGGAGAGGCTTTGATGGCTTCTTCTTAAACTAGGCATCAATTTCGCGGCTTTTGCCATTTTTGTTTGTGTTTGACTGTTTGGATTATCTGAAGTAGTTTAGAAATGAGAAAAGAGATGACTTTGAACAGATCGGTGCCGTTTTGAAATAATTGATAAATAAATGACAACGATTGAATTTGAATCGTTGGAACTGGTGATGGGTCAGTCAATATCTATAGACCCAAGAAATTTCTGATAGAAAATTTCCTAGAAGCATCGAGATATGTTAATTATTGCTACCATGCCAGAATATTAAAAAAAATATTGTATTGATACTATCAACCCAAAAACAAAAAACAAAACAAAAAAAAAAAAAAAAGACCAATATTACTGTTCTCACATAGAATCAATCTACTTCGTATTCTTCATCGATATTACTGTTCTCATATATTGAGAAAAACTCAATATATATGAAGGCGTGCTTTTGAATGGGGAAAGAAAACACCGATGATGATATTTTCAAAAAGCAACAATGATGATGATAAATGATAGTGTTAGTCTTCCTTTGATTTTAAGTAAATGTATCTTTTCCTTCAAAAGTGATCGATTATCTATCTTCTTATCTTTATATAAGAAATTTAGAGAAGACAAGTATGTAGAAATTAAAAATAAAAAGTTTTTATTTTTTTTATTTTATAATGTTTTCTTTAATTGACTTGGAGTCTTCTCCATTATTACAAGGAAACACACCGTCACACTGGGACCTATAGCAATTAATCGTGTTCAATATTTGACGAAAAGTTATAATCAACGAAATTTTCTACCACTTCCTCAAATTTGATTCCAAATGGATGTTCAAGTGGTCATGTTAAGACACTTTTTGAGTTACTTGAACTTATCCAATAACAACTTGATTGGAAAGATTCTTATGAGCACTCAGCTTCAAACTTTTGATCCAACTTGTTTTATGGACAATGAACTTTATGGATCTCCACTTCCTAGGAATTGTAATTCTCCAACACCAGGGCGCAATGAAAATGACAGAGGAAAAGATGATGAAGAACACAAAGTAGATTGGTTCTATAGTAAGCATGGCACTTGGATTTGTAGTGGGCTTTTGGAGTTTGATTGGTCCTTTGATTGTGAAGATCTGCAGGCTAATGCCTCATTTGTTTTACTCTCCGTAAGTTGATACTATTAACTTCCAACCAAGCCTCACTTGTTTATCATAATGTTAGTTGGAAGATATAGGCGAGTGGTGAGTGTAATGACCAATATTACTGTACTTTTATTTTTGTATTCATTTTTTTGACTTGGACTATTGTTCTTTTATCTTAATTAAATTTGAAAAAAAATAATGTATTGATAGTATCAACCAAAAACAAATCAAAACAACAAAAAAGAAGGGTGACTCTATCTCTTGCCAGTGGCCACTCAAAAATAAAATCATTTCACACCCACCCCAACCCACCTTCAAATTTAAAATTTTTATTATTTGCTCACTACACCTATATAATACCAAAACTAACCTTACAAATTAGTCTCTTTAATTATATCACTTTTCTCTCTAAACCCATTATTTGTTAACTAAACAAACCTTAATACTATATTCATTCCTCGATCTCATCATTTCTTGCTTAAACTATAAACAAGACCATAGACTACTTTTGATGAAATATGCTATTTGGTCAGACCAAAACCAGAAACATGCATGCAAGCATGGACAAACATTAAACTATATAAAAAAGATTTTTTTTTTTTACCCTTTTTAAAATATATAAAGGAAAGTGTTCTTTTTTCCAATTTTTACATACAAATTCTGTCCTAGCTAACTGTCAATAAAAAATCTTTGCTTCTTAAGAAATTATGACATACTCCTATAGTCCTAATGAAACCGTACCAAGACTTGTGTCCTAGCAGCAAGATGGATCAGGACGAATCAGACCAGACTTGTGTGTATACCAGAATGAAACCGTACCAATTTACTCCTTAGTCTCAGCTCTATCCATACCAATTGCAAGTTTGTTGCAGAAGAGGAGACACCGAATCCGACATGGGAGGACCTTCCTCATGGACAGTATTATTGAACATATTGCTAGCTTTCATAGTTGCTGTTTCTCATAAACAAAAAGAGAAACAAGTTAAGTAGACATTCTATCAAAGAGAGATGACATTAATTGGTACCTAAAAACTCAGCATATATACCCAGGTTTCCTCTCATTATTTCTTCCTTATAATATAATCATGACCATAGATTAATTTTGATGATCACCGAAAAAAACAGTAAAAAGTAAATAAATTGCTAGAAGAATTACAATTTACAAGTATCTAACATATTGCTCAGTCAAAACTCTTTTTCAAAGTAAATAGTACTGGTCCTTCTGGACAGGGGCAGGAATTTCAGGTTCAAGTCGGTGGTGGCCCAAAACCGAACAGAACAGGTTCGGTTGTGATTCCTCGGTATTGGGCCTTATTGGGCCTTTGGCCCAAACTATTTTTGAAGTCCAATGCCAGTCCAGTTTGCATAATTCTAGGGTTTCAAATGAATTTGGGTCAGGCCCAACTCCAAATAAACCCCAACCCAGAGAGTTTCAACACCTGAAAAATGGACAAAATTCATTATCTGAAATTCCAAATGAAACCAAAAGGGCACCTGTCAAAAATTGCTAACAAAAGGGTCAAACCACCCCACAAAATTGCTCTCATAAATCTTTTCTCATCAATGAATATTCAAAAGATCGAGTTGCCAACAAAGTTCATCCAATTTTCAGCACATGGAGATTTGAAAGACAATTAGTATTAATAGTAACAAGTTGAGCAAGTTGAGAGACGAATCCTTTGGATCCAAACTGCATATTTGTTGCTATGGATGAAGATTCCTTTGATTTGACACCGTCCTTTTGCCGTGTGAGGAGACAAGCACTGGACGGTCATAGAAAATTTTACCCGATTTATTTGTGATGTCATATTTTATGACTATATATATATATATTGTTGGCTACATTATAACTATAGATGTCAAGTCTCTACTACCTCCTATCAAATATCTTGGGGAATCACATATACGTTGGCTTGCATTATCAACACGGTGGTGGGAATTACTTGGTCAAGTTTGATGACGATCTCTTACGTGTGATCAAGATGTTCTCTTATGGATGGTAATAATAATAATAATAATAATAATAATAATAATAATAGCATGATCTACCAATGCGGATACATATATGCTTCATGACACATATATATCATGGTAAGGACAAGCAATGATGATTGTATAGAAGCTCGCATGTTCTATGGAAAATGGATTTGGATGACTATAGTAACAAGTCCATAATGACAAACGCAAGGATCACGTTGAAGGAAGTCCAAATGTTATTAAAGCTTCAACTTTGAGGGTGGCAGCCGCTGATCATCAGGAAATATCTTCAAAACAAGAAAATGGAGGGAGTGCATTCTGTCACTCCGTGAGTTTGCACGAGGTAAAATTGGAACTAATCATGAAGAATATTATGAAAGTTCACAGTCACATTAAATCATTCTATGGTAAAACGCGATCCGGTAAAGTTTTTAAAAAGGGCGTTCAACCTGAAGTAAGAATCTTTCTCACAAGCAACTACAATTGTATACAATCTGCAAATCCTAAACCGTTACCACAAATCAAAAATCTGCAACTGCTACCCATAATTTCGACACAGAATCTGCCGGTAGT
Organism: Acer saccharum; assembly: GCA_030490815.1. Lineage (NCBI taxonomy): Eukaryota > Viridiplantae > Streptophyta > Magnoliopsida > Sapindales > Sapindaceae > Acer > Acer saccharum. Next base: position 1,393,091 of record CM059867.1, read on the forward strand.
TAAGGCGGATGACCGGGCCCCTAGGAGGACCCAAGGAGACAGAGACTACAAACTCACCGTAGACTTGCCAGTGTTTAAGGGTACACAAAACATGGAAGAATTCTTTTCTTAGGAGTATGAGGCTGAAACTGGTTTTGGAGTGATGGATTGTTCAGAAGACTGGAAACTCAAAGTTAGTGTAAACAAGCTGAAGGGATCTGCTATGGCACACTGGAAATAACTTAAAGAACAAACGTGTTCTGGATGGGAATCTACCATTTTCGTCATGGGAGAAGATGAAGGATAAGTTCATGGCTAAATTCCTTTCTCTTGATTATGAGTAACAACTATATGAACGACTGCAAAATTGTAGGCACAGAATGTGGAGGAATATATTGATGAATTTATTCGTCTGAATTCATAGAATTTACTACCGGACAACAAAAAATGCAGATTGCAAGGTTTCAAGGAGGTTTAAAGCGTGAAATATGATCACACCATTTTTAGATATATATTTAGCCCCCATTTCCTATTTTTTGTGCTTGTTTCTTAGGTAAAACCGGGTATTTAATGGGTTAAATAAGTGTTTCATGTGATTTTGGGAATTCAGGGGCATTGTTATAATTTTGGATAAATCACGGGCGAAAATGTAAAAGTCGATCCAGGATTGAAGTTTGTGTGATTATGGAAAAATACAGGGGACTAAAGGAAATTCGCTAGCAGCCCACGACGCCTCATTTCATGAAACGGTGTGTTTTGGAGCAGTCCAAATAATGCTTATATACGCACCCAACAGCCTTCTAATTGTAGTCCAAAGAGCAAGCCTAAGATGCAGCCCACAGAAGAAGCCCAGACAGGTCCAAGCCAAGAAGACCCTTGCTAAGCGCACCCCAGAAAATAGTTAACTGCACCCCAGTGCTCAAATCACCAATTCGCAGCGCCTAGGCAACGACATTCAATTGCAAAATTCAGACCAGTGAATCTCGCGGTCTTGCTTGCGCGGTCCAGTTCAATGAAATCCAAGATCGCAAAATTACACCCAGCTCCCTGAGGGTATTTTGTAATTTTCCATTGATGGATGTTTTTTACAATTTTCCAATTTCGTGAACACTATTTATACCCCCATTTTTAGCCATTTTTCGGAAGCGATCTAGCAAGCAGCCAAGGGTGGCTACCAAGCCACCCACAACCTCCAACCTCAAAAACACTCCATTTTCACCTAAAATTATCATATTTTCCATAATTTTTCTCACACATCTCCTAGTCCCACCATTGTTGCACATCAAGGGCTTTATTGGAGAGAGAAGGAGTAGGACCAAGCTTGAAGAATGAAGACTCTCTAGAACATCACTTGGGTTTCTTCTTACCTTTTCTCTTTTCTCTTTAATGTTACTTTGTAATTAGATTTTATAGTAATGTTATTTTGTCTACATTTAGTGTTCGAATATGGTACTTAAATGATGTGGCATCACTAAAATCTAATTATTTCAATTATACAAATCTACTAAAAAATAAATAAATAAATAAAGATACAACATTATTTGGATACCAAATTTGGACATCAAATTTGAATAAAGTAGTATTACAATATTACCCATTCTTGTAAATATGTAACACGTGATATTGTCCCAACGTATCGGCTTTTTTAATGGTGGGCCTAGTGCAAGCAAATTTTCTACTATTTTTTTTTTTTAAATTGACAAAAATTTGTTTCAATTGTTTTTTTTTTTTTTTTTTTTTTTTTTTTTTTTTTTTTTTTTTTTTTTTTTTTTACGAAAATTGTCCCTAATTTCTTTTTTTTTTTGACGAAAATTGTCCCTAATTTCTCAAGTGGACGTCTGTCAAACGTATCAAATAATCAAATTTATTGAGGGAAAATTTCTAAAATAGTCACCATATTTTTGTAAAATACCAATGCATTCCCCTTTTGTTTGAAAATATATCATTTTAATCATTCATTCGATTTTCTTAGTCAAATTACACGGCCAATGGTATTAACTTTTTACACAAATAAAATTTAATGACAAAAAAGGTTTTTTTTTTTTTTTTTTAAATGGATAAGATAAAAAAAAAATGTTATTAATAATGTTCTAAATGTCAAAACAAAATTAAACAATGCTTTAAGGATGTGAACAAAATAGAATATCAATTTCCCAACGATATCTCCGTGACATGGTAATTGCTAGTTTGCTACGATGCTAAATAGACTATTTGAGTTGGTCAATTTGGGGTATTGAAACTTCATTTTGCAGTTAATTTTAGCTGGCAAGAAAAGCTTTGAACAATTGCACAAAATCACTCAATTTGGAATCTTTGCATTGCAGGTACTCACCCATCTTTGCCATGATAAGCTGTGTTGTTTGTACTTAGTTAACTCTGGTTGGAACCGTACCTGGATTCGGTTAAATCAATCCATAAGTCCAATTGCCCTCTTATGAATAAGACATTTCACAATAAATGTGTTGCAGCAGCTCAAAACAACAAGAATTGAAATGTGCATTGTCATTTAAACATATCTGTAGAAGACTTTGAAAGAAATCTAAAACCAGGAGAGTACCAAACTGAAATGCTTGTGGCATGGTCCTGACTAATAATTGAAATTCTGCAGCAAGGAGGTGAGCCAGATCCAAGACGCTAGAAAAGGTGCAGTCATTAACATGCATATCAGTTTATCATGAGTAAATCTATATGGCAACAAAGTGCATAGATTGATTGTCAGCCAAAAGTGGTAAATAGAATTATCATGAGGAAACTCGGATGTGGCAGCGATCAAATTAAGTAACTTGAGTACATAGGCATCGGAAATTGTAGACATCAACATTCGACAAAGTTCACATATTTTCTTCTGGTTACCTTTTGCAGGTAATGGTAGAAGAAGAAGATAACTTCAACAACAAAGATAGAAACTCTGTTTTCAATTATCTGCACATCCCAATGACAATAAGCCTAAGTTTCAAAATTCTTCTTGATTCAAAAGGTTGACTTGCTTCCCATTGAAAACATAAATGCAAAAAATCAAAGAAGAAAAACAAATATACATAAACAAATGTAATTACAAATGTTTGTATTTCATAAAATTACATTTGATATCAAGAAGTAAAATGTTCCACCAATTGGTTTTTGATCTTTACCTGTGTTATACTTATATGCATGTAAATTTGTGAACCATTATGGCAGTATCTAAAATGTTTAAAATACTCTCACTATAATAAGAATAATAACCAATTATTCCATTGAAATAGACTGCACCAATAGGCTTGTGAGACAGGAATGATTTGACAGTAAGTTTTGCTACAAAAGCAATGTTGAATATGCTTACATGAAGTGGGGAGGAAACAAGAATTTAAAGGAAAAATTTGATGCCATTGCAATCACAATGTGTGCAAATGCTGAAGATTTTACAATATTTAATTAAAACGAATGCTTGCTCAGTCAAGAAGCAAGAAGATTCTTGAATCAAATGTCATGATTTTCGAATTCAAAGCCCGGTTGTATTCTTCTTCTTTTTTAATGAAAGTTGTTCCTTTCAAATAAAAATAAAAAATAAAAAAAATATTTCCTTTTATAGAACATATGATCACGAGACTTGAACATTAATTAAGTTGTGTAGTTACAGATTACCGCTAAGTAATGTCTACGAGCACTAATTTGTGAGAGACGTTTGAGGTATCAATACCAATAATAACAGAGTATATGTGTCTTTGGTTTCCAAAATTTTAAACATATTTTCTAGAGACTGATGTTTAAGATTTTACTGTAAAATTAAGAAGACAATATAGATCCCATAACCTGGTATTGTATCCACTGTGTTAGACTTGCTAGTGTTGAGTTAACCAAGTCTTCCACATGCCTACTTTTATTTTTCGGTTTTTCAAGTTCCCAAAAACGATTAATTTTGCAAGATGTGGGAATCTGCGTAGGTATAATAATAATCTTAGATATCCCGACTGTAAAAATGATGATACCACCACTCGCTTTACTTCGCAGGCAATGTTCGAAACATTGGTTGATGATGCATCTGTATTTTTGGACAAGATAACGGACGGTTATGTCAGAAAATGTGTTTTAGGAACAACGGAAAGTAAGTGCATCTTTAATAAAGAATGACAAAAACTGCTATTAACAAACCAAATTGCAATGAAATCTGATACAAAACACTTCAAATAAGGCGAAATGGCGGTAGGCTTAATACTAAAGCATTGGTCTGTCTATGAACCTTAACTCATTCATACAAACCAAACACCCTATCACAGTATCAAACATGTCATTACAATCTCATGGTAGGCTTAATAACACAAGACTGGCACTAGGAGGGCTAATAATTTCACCATCTAAAGCGATACAAAATGAAAAACTCTGCAACTCAACTGAGCCATTTGCTAGACGATATTCAACATCCTTGGATAAGAAGATTAACAAGTTAGAACAGGAACGTTATAGTGCCTGTGCACCGATGACAGGTTTGAGGCATTGGCATGGCAAGATCTGCAGAATGTCAACTGCTGTTTACTTGAAGACCACAATACACAAGCTCCAAAAGCTCACTGTTTTTGAAGAGGGAACACCGAACCGGACATGGAAGGACCTTCCTCATGGACAGTATAATTGAACATTGCTAGCTTGCACAGCTTACTCTTTCTCATAGATATCCTAGCTTTTGTCCTGAACAAAAAGAGAAACAAGTTAAGTAGACATTCTATCCAAGATAAATGGCGATGGTACAGGAAAAAAAATTAAGAAAAAGAGCTTCTACACGGGAAAAAGTTATTCACCACAGGCTTGAGAAGATCTTTTAAGCATCTCACACATTTGCATTTGGGGTTCTGCTTCAAAAAGGTTATGGAGAGATTCATTCAAATGCTCAGATTTCCTCTCATCATTTCTTCCTTAAAATATAATCAAGACCATAGATTAATCACCCCCTGTGGACTGGTAGGAAAACTGCTGTTTACTAGCAGACACTTAAACATGCAAGCTCCAAAAGCCCCACGTAAAGGATCAATCACCCCCTAGTCTTTGCTCTCTTCGTACCAAGGCTGTTATGGAAGGGGGACACGGAACCAGACATGGGAGAACCTTCCTTGTGCAGTGTACCATTGAGCATTGCTAGCTCTCTTAGTTGTTGCTTCTTGTAGAAATCATGGGTTTCATCCTAAACAGGAGAGACAGAAATAAGTCAGACAGACTATCAAAGAAAGAAAAAGAACTGTCGCACAGACTGTAGAAGGAATAAGGTTGCTCACCACAGGCTTCAGCTCACGAGATTGCATTAGGCGAGCATCAATTATTTCAACCGGCAGTTCTGCCTCAACAAGGATATGGAGAGGTTCATTCAGATGCTCATATCAAGGCTTTCCTCTCATCATGTCCTCCTTAAAAAAAGCCAGAATACAAATAAATAAGATAAAAAGGAGAAACATGGACTTTCTAATTTACAAGCGTTGTGTAGACAACTTTAAAGTCATACAAGAATGTAGCCTATAATGTTCAAGGAAACACGGTGTAACATGGTTGGGGAATATGCAAATGCAAGTTTTTAATAGATTATGCACATGAATTTAGATTCAGTTTCCATAAGAACTATATTTGACAAGACTTGATCATCTAAGTGAATGAAACAACCATATTCCATATTTAAGATAGTAGAACAGATGCCTATGAAGAAGAAAGATAAAATCACAATGAAAGCTAGATCAAGAGTTGAATAACAATATGTATTATTTTGAGGTTTTGGCTCCCGCCAAATTCTTAATCAATTAGTGTACCACCAGACTTGTCTACAACCAAAACCAGAATGGAGGACATCTCAGAGACCTTAGTATGAAATTTATTGGTTTCAACTTGACCAGTAATGTTTCACAACGGCCTCTAGTGATAAAAATTAAGTAGCTTAAGAGTTCAGATAGATGTCAGATGTTAATATTTAATCTGTCAATATAAAAAATACAAAGAATAATTCTGATTTGATCAAATTTAGAAAGATGCAGGTATGAACAATTAAAAAAGAAACCAGGATAAGAATTATTCACCATTACCCTTCCTGGATCCTTGATGTTGCCTTGGCCTCTGATCAGAACATGGCATTCCATACTTGTTTCCACTCTTTTAAGAGAGTTACCTCTAGGACCAAGGAGGCACCCAACAAAGTTGTGCTGCAAAACTTAATCATTATAAGACACTGCCAAAACAAAAATATAAAAGCAAAGGAGAGCAAGATGCCTTCACTCATACGTTAGGATATTTGTCGATTGGAATATCCACTATGATTGCCCTCTTCACAATAAGAGTGGATGAGCTACTTTGAGAGCTAAGCTAGTTCTGAGTTAAAGAGTGCTGCATTAAACCAGAAATCTGCACATTGTCATCCCAAACATCATTAATACAGATAAAGACAGATAAATGCAATTGTCTGCATATGATAAGAATAATAAACACTGAATCATTAGATGACCTCTAGTGAATCCCATAGCCATTATACAATATTGTCTTGCAGCAGCTCAAATCAAATTGAACAAACATAAAGAAGAATATACATACATTAGCAAACAAGCGTAGCTTAACAGATACAACCAATCAGAAGCCCAAAATGTCAACTATCATTTAGATATGATCCATGCAAGACCATGAAATTCAAGGGGTCTAAATCCAAAGAGAGGAATAAAGTGCAGAATTGATTAGTTGATCTGAAACTAACAGCACTAACGAACTAAACACCCAGGTTGAAGGCAATTTGAAAGCAGATTCAGTAGCTCTCTAGCTAAGCATTTTTATAAACACTAAAACTATCTAACTGAGTTCATGAAACGCTTTTTGCAAGATAAACTGAAAAACAATAATCTATTACTTGAAAAGGTCAGCACAAAATACAAAATGCCTGTTGTCTCAGCACTCATAAACAAGGACGATCTCTCACTCAATACCTAGCATGTAAGGTTGTCATCTCTACAGGTGAATGCCCGCCCCCCCCCCCCCCCATTGCATTTTCCCTTTCGCTACCATTCACCACCACCATTACCATCATGACGTGTTATCGAATTTCATTACTTCACTTGTCACAATCGCATCGAACGAAGATTTTTCCCATTCATCTACCTACATCCACATTCAAACACAAAATCACTTTAACCTATTTACATCATTTATAATGTTCAGATTTTGTTATGCGTTACACAAATGTTAGTTATTTAGTGGCAACTTGATTATATATAAATGATTTGTTTAGTCAAATGATCGTTAATGCTTCAAGATATTTTCATGGTTCAAGACAAATATGGGGCGTTGACTTACAATGAATTTGGTGGACAGACCTCACTGAAAATGACATGTGTGTCCATACATTCCCCAACAGTGCGGTTACATGGTTGAAACAAGTTAGAACTAGCAGTGTGGACAATTTTCAAGTCATACAGAAATGTAGCCTATAATGTAAGAGGAAACACTGAGTAACAAGATAGGTGAATTCAAATACAGGTTTTTAATAGAGTATGCACATTAATTTAGATTCAGTTTTCATAAAAACTATATTTGGCAAGACTATGATCATCTCAGTAACTAAATCTATCCTCAGCAAAGCCAATTAAATAGTGTTAGGATTTTGTTTCATTTTCTTGCAACCCAAAGCAATCAACTCAAACCTCCTCCTTAAAATTATCTCACCAACCAACCAGACTCTCAATTGAAAAGAATGTATTGAAGCAAATATGACAGAAACAGAACAAACTGTCATTTGCAGAGACCCACTTCAAAACACCGAATCAAATATTATTCTTTTCGTACAAAAAAGTAAAACTTGTATTCAAACACCAGAGGAAATGAAATTACAAAAACGCACTCACAAACATATTATAACTAAGCAAAACAAATTACAACAGAGACAATAATAATAAAGTGAAGAAATAAGAACCTGTTTAGAAGGGGAGTGTTGAAGCTCGTATTGGATCTCTCTACGATTGATTCGAGAAAAGAAACGCGGTTTCTGGTTGTAAAGAGAGATGGGTTTTGTTTTGTGGTGTTGAACATGTTGGAAATGGAGAGGCTTTGATGGGATCTTCTTAGACTTGGCATCAATTTTGCCATTTTTGTCGGCGTCTCAAGTAGCTGACAATCGAGAAAAGAGAAGACTTTAGAGAGAGATCGGTGGTTTTTTTTTTTTTTTTTTGTTCTTTTAATTTAAAGTAGTGACGTGCCTGGCACATCATCAAATACGTGTTGACATGTCCGGACACATCATCGCATAATAAGGTAATAAATACTGATTTGTTCGGCTACATCATCAAATACTTAATGATGTGTACAACACATCATTGTCGAATGGTTACTAAATAGACTCCTCAGCAAAGTCCATTTTTGCTCAACCCACTACAAGGGGGGTAAGAATTACCTCCCTCCCAAAAAGATGACATGTGTCTAGGGAGGAGTAAATTTATTTAAAAAGATAACTGTGTTTGGACAAATTTACCTCATCCATGGACACATGTCACCCATTTAAGAGGGGGGTAATGGTTACCTCCCTTGAAAGGGGGTGAGCAAAAGTGCCCTCCTCCTCAGCCACAAATATGTACAATATCTTTCTATGCAAATCATAAAACTAAGAGATGTGGCAGCTAATTTGAGAAACTAGTTGAACCATGTGTCTCATGTAGTCTGTCCTTACACTAGACAGTACAGATTGCAGGACACTGGAATTGGAGGCAACTTCGAAACGTTGGTTGATGATGCAATTGCATTCTTGGACAATAAATGCATCTTTAATAAAGAACGACAAAAACTTGCTATTAACAAACCACATTGCATAAAGTGAAATGAAACAATTATTGATTACCTGACCTCCTCCTAGAAGAGTTTGGATGGTATCATGCCCATCCTCTCACAGATCTTACAACCATCTGCTTGAACATCAAATTTCATATACAAAGGATTATATTCAACTCAATTGAACTGAAATGAAACAATGCAACAATACTAAATAAGACTCATTACTACAGGCTGGCAGAAGATTTTGAACAGCAGAGTAAAAATAAAAATGTGTGATATATAGTAAACATTGTTATAACATTAAAAATATGAACAATGGTTGGTGTGTATTGAAACAGAGAGATGAGTAGATTAAAAAACCGGTTGCAGTTTGGATGTAAAGAGAGATGAGTTTCGTTTTGTGGTGTTGAAAAAGTTGGAAATGGAGAAGCTTTGATGTGTTCTTAGACAAAAGAGAAGACTGAAAAGTGTAACTTGATAAGGATCCTTCCTTTTGATAACACTGAAAAGTGTTTGATAGAAGTGCTAAAGTGTTCGACAAAATGACAGAGAGAAACTAAAGGTGAAAAGCTTGAAGAGACTTCATTAATGGAGTTTTCACAGAGATATCTCTCTTCTATGTTCTATGTATCGATTAAAAATTCGTTTACAAAAGCCTTGTATATATACAAGTAGATTCTAACATGTTAAAAGCATTCCCTTAAATTCAAGAATCGACAACTAAGTTGATTTGTTAATAACCATATCTAACTAACACCACTTCTATAAACATTTTAGTAACTGTAATTAAAATGTTGCACTGATTTGTAAATTGTAATTGATCAAGTATTAATACAGCACCTTCAAAATAAGACAAGCTTGCAGTCCCAAATTTCACTTTGCAGAACCCAATGTTATCATTTGTTTGCTGTCCCTGAAAATCCCCATAGAAATTGATATCACCATAGACATGCTATATCCAGATATTGTTTTCAGCAGCAGTTCTGGAATATCCCGTCCCGTCAGAATTCATTGGAACTGCATCCAATGCGGCAGCTTGCAAAATTACTGGCCAGGCTTCATCCAAACAAGGCAGCAACCTTGACGAAACCAGGGGTGATTGGATTCCAGTACTGTATGAAGAAAGAAACAACGATAACAATAAGAAGGTTGGCACAGAACAACCGGAAAAATTCCATCTTATAACAGATTAGTAAATAATAAAACTTACATTTCTATGGAGATTCAACCCCAAGAAAATATGGTTGTAATCCTTCAAATGATTAACATGGTTGTAATCCTTCAAAAGTAATCATTCAAGTTCGGTGTCAAATGAAGGTGACCACTGCAGAGAGGCTGGCATCGTCCTCTGCTTTCACACTCACAATTCGAGGCGTTGTCAGACACAGAAAAGCTCCTAAAGCTCAAATGCAGATTGATTAGAGTCCATGCCAATACTCACATCAAAAAAAATGAAGAAGAAGAGAAGTAATGATTATTTCTCTTCCGGTTACCTTTCTCTAGTAACCGGAAGTAATGTGCGGAGAAAGTTCACATATTTCTTCCGGTTACCTTTCGCTAGTAACAGTTCAATAAAATCAACGAAGAGAGGAAGCAGTCAAATTTCAACAACAGAGATGAAGATTTTGATTTCAAGTATCTGCACAGCCTGATGCCAATAAGCCCAAGTTTTCAAAGATCTATTGGGTAATGTCCACCACTTCTGGACAGAAAAGTCGCTTGCTTCCCACTGGAAAGACAAAAAAAAGAAAAGTAAACATTAAAACCAAAGAAGGAAAACAAGGATAAAAGTATAGACTAAAACTTAATGTTTTTCAAAATTAATGTTACTAGACAACCTGAATTTATTGTACAACTTTCAAGCTGCAATATGAATTTTGACTAAATAAAACGAAATTAAGAAATTGTTGATTATCTGACCACAAGCTTCCGTGTAAAATATCAATCAACATCATTCAATTTCAAAGGAAACTCATGAAAAATAAAATCTAATGATTTGTTTAAGTAACTAAATCTCTTTTTAGCCAAACCAATTAAATAGTGTAAGGATTTTGTTTCATTTTATTGCAACCCAAAGCAATCTCACCAACCAACCAGACTCTTAATTGAAAAGAATGTATTGAAACAAATATCACAGAAACAGAACAAAATGTCATTTGCAAAGACCCACTTCAAAACACCCAATCAAATAATATTCTTTTACTAAAAAAAGAAAACTCTGTATTCAAACACCAACCAAAGTCTCATTTGAGAGAATGAAATTATAAAAACACAAGCACCGAGTCACTGCATTAAATAAGGTGTGACGTGCCTGGGCACGTCATCAACTGCTCAGCTGACATAAAATCCTGTGTGTTTTGTAGTCTCTCTGAAAAATTGGTGCAGCGAAGAAGAATGAAGAAGGAAGATGACTCACTCTCACAACAAATCGTATAATGACGTGTTGTCTCAGTAATCCGTACCGGCGAACAATTTCTGTATCTAGGTTCAGCTTTTAACACTGACCCCAGCTGAGCTTCACTGTTTTTTTCTTCATCTGAGAGGCAAAAACAAAAAAAAAACAAAAATCAATACTAGATAAGTAATGATTATTTCAATTAAAGGCAGAAACTAATTACTACATGGTAACAGAAGAATAAAACTAGAGAGTAAAAAAACGTGTGATAAAGTAAACGTTTTATAACATTACAATCTGAAAAATGGTTGGTGTGTTAAAAATTTGACAGACCTGGCATAATTTATAAAGACTGAATGAGGTGTTTCTCTGATTCTTCTCTTTTTCTTTGTTGTTTCTCAGATGAGATTGAGCTCATTCTTCTTCCTGTGGATCGTAGATGAATTTGTTGTCTATTTCAACACGAGGGATGTGGGCTATCTTGGACCACTCTCGTCCCTTACCCCTTTTGCACTGCTTTTTCAGCAAAGGACAGTCACGGATATATAATTGCAAAAGTGAGGATGGCAAGCCTACTTCTGGGAAGGATGTGAGATTTGGGCAATTAGAGATGGACAGAGATTCAAGGGAGTTGAGGTTTTGAAAACCATTGGGAAACAGGTATTTTAATTTTGGGAAACTTCCGATCATCAAATATTGAAGAGAAGGGGGCAACATCATTCTGATATCTTCCTGTGGGAAAGACTCTACTTCCGGACATTCATAGATTATGAGAAATGTAAGAGAGGTGAGGTTGTGCAACCCCCACTCAACCAGTGGCTTATATATATTGAGACCGCCAATGGAAAGATATGTTAGGTTGGTGGAAAAACCGTCTTGTGGAAAAGATGTGATACTTGGACATAGTTCAATGGACAAGTATTGGAGTGAGTTGATGTTGTGAAAGCGATTGGGTGTGGCTCTGAGTTTCTCACAGTGAGAAATAAAAAGATATTCTAAATTGGTTTTGGGAAGCCCTCCTTCAGGGAAGGAAACAACACTTGGGCAATCAAATAGAGTGAAGTCACTTAGATGGATAAGATTGTGTAGGCCTGCGGGTATAGATTTAAGATTTTTACAAGACCAGAATTTTATATCTCTAAGAGACGTGTTGTTAAGAAACCTCTCTGCTATAGATTCCAGCTTTGGGCATTTTTCAATCTTGAGCTCTTCAAGTGCCTCGGGCAACTGGTCTCTTGGTGATAAGATCGTGAGCTCCGAGCAATCCTTAATCTCAAGGTGTTTGAGTGATGCAGGAAACTGACCTTTCAAAAATATGCATGAGAGAGATGAGCAATGGGAGATAGACAACATCTCAAGAAGAGATAATCTGCTCTTGTTGATATTCTCCATGTGAATTGCTGAAGAAGAAGATGAAGAAGTACAAGTATCCTCTCTGTGATCCACCAAATACTGCAACTTCTCGCAATTCTTTATCTTGAGCTGTTTCAAAGAAGAAGGTAAATGGTCTATTACAATAAATGTAATAGCATTACAACCTTCAATCTCCAAGCGTTGAAGATGTGCAATGTTGTGCTTTATTCCCTCAGGTAAGGATGTCAGAGCATTACAACCTTCAATACAAAGCTCTATAAGGGAGGTGAAGCTATGAAACCCTTTTGGTGGCTGCTCAACACAATTCTCATTCTGCCATAAATAAATCAGTTCTTCACAACCTGAAATATTTAGATATTCTACCTTTTGAAACCCTTGCCTTAACCAATTTCCGAATTCTGAAAAATGTGAAAGAGCCATAGAATTCAATGACTCATAGTCTATCTCGCTGCTGCAAGTCATACCTTTGCATCCGTCTATTTCTAACTTGCAAAGCATTGGAAGGCTTGAAAATGAAACTGCCAACTGTTGACATGCACGAACCACAAGTTTCTCCAGTGAATGAAGATGGTTAGGTAGTCTTCCAGAGAGCTTTGAGCATTTTACAATGGAAAGCTCTCGGAGACAAGGAAATCTCCCAATTTGCTGCTCATCTTCATCCATAGGATTCCAACACTCCCATTCTTGTAAATCCTCAAAACAAAGAATCTCCAATTTTTGGAAAGAGCAATCCCCTCCATAAATTTCAGAACCTATGTTTTTTAAATTCCACATTCCTTTGATGGTGAGGTCTTTAAGTGAGCTCAATAACCCAAGTGATGGCAATGAAGTGCATTTCTGACAATTTTCCAATCTTAACACCATCATATTGGAGAATGATGGATCCCCAACCCAAGATGGAAATCTCCTCCCACCATAGAACTTGACGGAGAGCTCCGTAAGATTTTGATGAGGTCTAAGCATGCCAAGTACATTTTCTTCTGCTTCCTCAGTTCGTGAGTCATCAAATTGAGACCCCCACTCTAAATGCAACACTTTTAGGCCATTCTTATCACCTAATATCACCTCTCTAGTGTCCTGCAAATTAGTGGCATTTTCTAACCTCGAAATATGAAGTTCTCCACTAAGAAACTTTAAATACTTCAAATCTTTCAAGTCACAACCACTTCTTTTGCCTACACTAAAATTAGACAATGTACGAAGATTTTCCAAATCTTTCATCCCTACTGGCATCTCATCCAAACTTACACCCATGATATCAAGATGACGTAGATTAATCAAATTCCTCATATTAGAAGGCAACTTCTTGATGCGTATACAATCTCTTAGTAGCAAAGTTTGCAAGTTAATAAGCAAGCTTGTTGATTCAGGAAGACTAGTGATCATAGTGCCAGAAAGATTGAGATACCTTAGATGCCTTAAATCTCCTATTGAATTGGGTAGCTCGGTAATATAATATTTTCTCAAAGACAACACTCTCAGTTTTTTAATTTTGGCAGCAAGTTCAAAACAACATAACTAGATATGTAGATATTAGATATGTAGATATTATTATCGCGATACCATTCATACATACGCTCAATGAAAATTGGCAAAAATGTTCTTATAAGCTCAACTTTATGAAACACCTCAAATTTATCTTTGACATCTCTAGTCCCACAAATATAAGAAGAATGGCGATACCTTTCTAATCTCTTTGATTGCATATTGAGCTTCAAGGAACTCTCCAATCTAAAAGTTTTGTCTCCTGAAACCAATTGAGCTAAATCGTTGACAAGGTCATGCATTAAAAATTTAGTATCATTACCAATTGCCCGTTGAAAAATCGACCTTGACAATAGATCACAAAAATACTCGCTGCCTAAATCTTCCGGCTGTCTATCGTCATCTGAAGGTTGAATTAGCCCTTCTGCCATCCATAACAGGACAATTTCATTCTCTTCAAATTCGTAATCCTTTGGAAGGATTGCACAATAAGCGAAGCATCTCTTCAGATGTGATGGAAGATGATGATAACTTAATCTTAAGACGGGGATAACACCATTTTCAACAGACAAATCCCATATTTGGCTGTTCAATATATGTTCCCAATCTGATCTTGGCTTACAACGAAGAAGGCCCCCAAGAGTCAGTGCTGCCAGGGGCAAACCTCCGCACTTCTCAACAACTTCCGTACGAGTTGATTCCAAATTCTGATGTGCACCAACAACCTCACTCTCCAAGGCATGCTTCTTGAACACAGACCAGCAATCATCATCAGACAAAAGTTCTAACACATAACGATCAATGTCTCGTCCCACTGTCAATGCAACATCATCAAGACGTGTCGTCACAACCATCTTACTTCCCTTTGCTCCACCTAAAAAGGGAGATTTTAAGATTTCCCACGATGCATAGTCTTTATTCCAAACATCATCTAAGACTAGCAAGAATTTTTTCCCAGCTACTTGATTTTTCAGTTGAACCTGCACTTCATTCAAACTGTTGAGGTTGCAAGGAGAGCGTGTGATTGACTCGAGAATTGCTTTTGAGATTCCCAGTACATCAAACTCATCAGACACACAAACCCATACTCTTGGGTTGAAATCTTCCATTGCCTTGTCATTATACACCTCCCGCGCCAGTGTTGTTTTACCAACTCCTCCCATGGCAACAATGGATATCACACGAAAGTTGGAATCAGCATCAGCTCTCAGCACCATTTCAAGTACTTTAGCTTTATCTTGATCTCTTCCATAAACAGCAGGTTC
Organism: Acer saccharum; assembly: GCA_030490815.1. Classification (NCBI taxonomy): domain Eukaryota; kingdom Viridiplantae; phylum Streptophyta; class Magnoliopsida; order Sapindales; family Sapindaceae; genus Acer; species Acer saccharum. The sequence goes on from CM059867.1 coordinate 1,408,343, forward strand.
AGGTTGCACACTTGAAGTGGGTGGTCGTCTCTGCTGTGTAAGTGTTGATACCCCTCCAGCATTCACTTGCAAACCAAGATCAATCCTCTGCTTACAGAGTTCTTCCAATCGGCCACTAATATCTTTGATCTGGGACTTCATATGAGCACTAAACTTGACAGCACTTGGACTCAAGTTACTTAAACGAGCTGGGATGAGTTTTCGTACCTTGCTAGTGCTAGTGCTGGCCTGATCACGTTGTTGCATCTTCAACTTCCTTGACAAAGCTTCGGTTGCAAACTCATCAAGTACGTCCTCCGCATCATAAGCCAAGTCTCGGAGATCGTCCAGCCACATCTTCACAGCCATGTCAGTCAGTTGTTTCTCCTCTGCATCGCCGAGCACTGCCTGAACCATCTTCAGAGTTTGTTCCCACTTCTTCAGCTTTGAATGCAACCCCTCTTGACGGAGAAACTCCAGCAGCTCACGAGAAGCCAATCTGTCGAACAGCACCCGAAGGAAAGCAGAGAGAAAGAGCTCTCCTACTACCATGATTTTGTTTGTAGAAAGCAAAGAAAGAGATTTGATTGAGAGCAAGAAATTGTTTGTAGAAATCAAAGAAAGAGAAGTATGTGAGCAAGGGTAAGAGAGGCTTGCTTTGTACGTTCAGACTTACTTTTTGACTTACTTTTTAGAAGTATCTTGGTTCTTTCGTTCAAGGGAGTAGTATAAAGCCAGCCAACGGTAATAATTAATATGTGGACTCCACCACTAGTACAATAATTGAATGTGAATTATTAGAAGTTATGATGGGTCAATTTCTGATAAAGGTTCAGTTGAGAAATTTCCCAGAAGCAACCATGTTAGACTATTCGAATTACTGAAATTGGTTTATTGCTGTCAATTTTTGCTGCTAAAAATTTCTTTGTATAATTGCACAAATCAATCAATATGGAATCTTTCCATTGCAGGGACTCACCATTACACCCATCTCTCCTCTTCTTGGTGAATCCTACTCAAAGGCAGACATCCGAATTCGAATGGATTTGTTTATGCAATTCAAGAGGCTTTGAGAAAATATAGATCCACATATTTAGAAATGCTTCAGCCACAAATATGTACAATATCTTTCAAACAAATCATCAAACTATAAGATGAAAGCAAATACATTTTGCAATAGAGGATGGCAAGAACTGCCTTTTAAAACAAAAATCTAAACAAAGTACAAATAACACTCCAACCCAAACCACCAGCATTAAGGTAAACCATCGGTAGATTCACTTTCTGTATAAAAACCATACCTTAAACTACCTCGCATTAAAATATCCACACCATTGATAGTTTATCAAAACTCTCATTACAAGCTTTATAATAATATGGCCTAATAATAATAATAAGACAAGAACGGCATTGGAGAGACAATGTCCTACTCAACTCCCTAATTCAACTTTATAAATGCAAACGCGAATGAACTCAAATGGATCACTTACTACACAATACTGTCATTTAAAACTCTCCCGAACACAAGATAATAAGACAATTGATATAGAAACAAGTTAGAACTGGCACATTATAGTGCCAGTGCCCCGATTGCAGTTGGAAGCACTGTCTGACAGGCACAGCAACACCTGTGGACTGTGGTAGGAAAACTGCTGTTTACTAGCAGACACTTGAACACGCAAGCTCCAATTTGGTTTTTCTTGTGTCCATCGATTTGGTTTTTGATTTGATTTGATTTTTTTTATTTTATTTATTTTATTAATAGCCATTAAAAATGGAAAAAAAAATCCTATTTGAGTTTAGTGCCTTGTGCCACTTTCGCATTGGTCTGTCCCATCCCGGCCATGTCAACTTTTTCTTTTGCTTTTTTTTATTTTTTTTATTTTTTTAACAATACTTTTCCTTATGCTTTTTAAGTATTGACTATTGAGGTTGGTTAGTAGTTTGAATCCAATCTTATGGGTTCATATTGTAATATTTTTTTTAAAAAAATATTTTCGTAAAAGTAATATTTCTTTGTCTAAATTTAGTGTCCAAATAGGATGCATGTGGTATTACTAAAATCTAATTATTTCTACTAAAATATAATTACTAAAATCATACAAGTCTACTATAAAATAAAATAAAAAATTAAAGTTGCAAAAAACATCAAAACTTGTAGAAAGCAAAATAAATTAATAAAAAAAAAATAATCAACCATAATCAAAGAAAACTTGTAGAATTTTCTATAAATTAATAAATTACAGAAAGAGCTATAATTAAAATTAAAATCTCTGTTATAAAAAAATTAAAATAGAAAAAAAAAAAAATCAAAGTTAGGTCCAGCCACCTATAAAAACTAGACAAAATCTCTAAACATTCTAATGTATATACAAGTCAAAATCAAAAGTATTACATTACATGAAGCAATTCTAAGCAATTCTAACTAAAGAAACATGAAGCAATTCTAACTAAAGAAACATTATAATTACCTCCACATGGTGAGACCGTCACACACAAGTTTTTCTCTTGTTATGTTGTGTTGACTACGTGGACAACAAAATATGCCTTTTCACCATGACAGCCTGCCCAAACTTCACGAACCCGGTTAGGGTTGGGTAGAGTCGGTTTAATAACCAACCCACGGTTTAAACGGCGTCATTTGTAGTCTACTAAAATCATTGGTAAAGTGTAAAATTTTGAATGCTTGGTGGTGATTTGGGTGCTCACGCTCCGTACACCGTTAGATCATCGTGAAAGACTTCCAGTCTCTAAACTCTGAGTATAGACCGGTAGTTTTGTTGCTCTACCAAGAACACCTAAATTTCACAATCAAAACCCTAGAAATAAATCTGCAATTTTTCAACGCAATTCAACTAATCAAAGCATCCGCAACAATTTTCCAGGTAACTAACAAAAGCTTCAATTTTGATTTTATGTTGTTGTTTGGTTTCGGGAATAGAAATGAATTCGAGTTTGCTAGCTATAGATTGAGGAACTTCAAGTTCGGGGCATTTAAATTTATTTCCTTTTTAATTTTTACAGCATTATAGAAATTGTCGATGTTTTGTGTTTGATCTTGATAATGTATTTGTTTACATTGGGTTTGCTTGTCTTGTTGTAGTCTTGAATTCTTTTATTGTGTTCTGACTATTGGTTTTGTGCTTGAAGAAATGTTGATGGGTCACACAGACGGTCTATCAGAACATGGGTCGTCGAAGGAACAGCTACTTGCTGATCCTGAGGTGGAGACGATGACGAAGCTGCCGAATTCTATACGCAGCCTCGTTCGATGAACTTGCAATTAATTACATCAAGTATGATACTATTAGAGCATCTCCAATGCTATTATGCATTTTGAGAAAATGGAGTGCCACATAAGATAGATATTAAAAAAGTTAAAAAAACTCTCTCCAATGCTATTATTTAAGTTGAATATGGACATGATGTGGCCAAAAAAAAGTTAGAGAATATGGAGTTGGGTTTCTAATTCTAGAAATTCTCCTAGAAATGATAACTAAGATTTCTAACTCTTTCCACCAATAAGATTAAAGCTTTCAACTCTTTCTACCAATAAGATTAAAACTCATTTAATTGTAAAATAAAATAAGAGAGAGAGTGTAATAATTGTTTTATTATGATTGGACATAAAATGAATGCATATTTGATTTTAGATAATTGCATTGGAGATGTGAATATGCATTTCTCTAAAAAAAAAATTCAAAAGTGGACCCATAATAAATAGAAATACTGGTGTTGCACTATTTAGAAACTCAAAAATACATATTTATATTAGAGATGCTCTTATTTTTTAAGTTGGCGTCTTCATGCTGCTTTATCTGCCCTTTAGAAGATATGTGCTTCAAAAGGACATTTCCTCTCGTAAATAAATGACAACGATTGAATTTGAATCGTTGGAACTAGTGGTGACCACGGTTCCGGTTAACCGTCGGTTTTGTCCGCGGTTAAACCGGAACCGTACGGTCAAAACCGAACCGAAAATCGAAAACCGAAACTGTCGGTTTTGAAACCGGTTGGAAACCGAAAATCCCGGTTTCGGTTTCGGTTTCGGTTTTGGGTGGTTGGAAACCGGCCAAAACCGGCGGTTTCGGTTAAACCGCCGGTTTTGGTATTAATTAAAATAAATAAATAAATAAATAACCCAATTAGACGCTGCCACGTGGCAGCGTCATTGAAAAAAGAGGAAACCGGTCGGAAACCGTCCGGAAACCGGAGGAAACCGGCAGTTAAACCGACGGTTTCTTCAACGGTAAACCGCCGGTTTTGTTTAAAAAATAAAAAAAAAAATTACCAATCAGACGCTGCCACGTGGCAGCGTCTGAGCAAATCCAACGGTTGGGTACTTTCCAACCGTTGGAAGGGAAAAAAAAAAAAAAAATTAACCAATAAGCCACTGACACGTGGCAAAATTTTTGAAAAAAAAATTTTGAAATTCGGCCGTTGGGCACTGGGCGGCCAGACGACCGTTCTGACCGGTCAGCGGCGTCAGCCCAGTCCCAACGGCAGCCTCCCATTTTTTTTTTATAACCCTTAAATTTGATCTATTTGCAAACTCACCCCTTTCTTTCAAACTATAAATACCCCCCAACCCCCCCCCCCCCCCCCCCCCCCCCCCCCCCTCTATTTTCCTTCACACCTTTCTCACTCTCTCAACTCTCAACTTCTCTCATTCTCTCTCAATATCAAATTCCGAATTCAATATTTACAATTTCCTTTAATTCTCAATTTCTCATTTCATATATAAATAATTTATTATATTTTTTTTTCTAGCATAAAATATTTATTTCTTCTATTTTTTACCACTATTATTCCAATAATATATTTTTTTTTCAATCATATATTTTATTTTTTTTACTTGGTTACCACTCTTATTCAAACAATATATTTTTTTCATTCATATATCTCTCTCAATCTCAAATTCCAAATTCTCTCTACATTTACAATTTTCTTTAATTCTCATATCATTATCATATAAAAAAAATTTATTCTTTTTTTTTTTTCTAGCACACAATATTTATTTCTTATATTTTTTACCATCATATATTTTTTTTTTACTTGCTCACCACTCTTATAGTCTTATTCCAACAATATATTTTTTTTCAATCATCTATTTTTTTTTACTTTGTTACCATCATTATTCCAACAATATTTTTTTTACATATATCTATATTATATTATTATTAATTTTTCAATGGCAAGTGGAAGTGGAAGTGGAAGTGGAAGTGGGGGAGATGGTTCAAGAAATGTGAATAGAGGAAAGGGTCATGTGGAAAACTTCTTGCAACACATTGGTGATGCTGTCATTGCCGACGATGTGACTTTTCAGCAGTTCATTGAAGATCGATTTGGATCCAATCAGCCTTCTCCTCCTATTCCCCCTGAAATTAATCCCGAGTTCGACGGACTCAACCCCGCTTACAATACCCCCAATGTTTATGAAAATGTATCTAACCCCCCACCCCCTTCGGATGATTTTTTTGCAGGTGAAGGTGATGCTGAAGAAGAAAAGCCGGCGAAGTCCGATCTCTTCAAAGTGCATATGAAGAAAATTAGTTTTGATGGTACATATTGGCACATTCAGTGCAATTACTGCCCCAAAAAATACAAGGTTCCAAAAACCTTCGGCTATGGCACGATGTGGACTCATATCAAAAAAACCCACCCGTCTGAATACGCGATGGCGAATAACCAAGCCCAAATTGCTAGGTACGCAACCTCTTCTAATCAATTATTTCATTACACGTCTGAAAAAAATAGAGAACAATTAGCATTAATGGTTGCAACTGAACACTTACCTTTTGGTTTTGGTGAGAAAGTAGGTTTTGTTAATTACTGTCAAAATGCATTAAATCCTGCAATGCAACGTGTTCCTAGAGCCACTCTCACACGTACACTAAATGGCATTTACAAAAAAGAAAAAAAATTATTGAAAACATTTTTTGAAAATTTTCAAGGTCGCGTTTCTGTATGTGCCGACATATGGAGCGACAATTTTGATAGTCATTCATATTTGGGTGTCACATGTCATTATATGGACAATAACTGGGACATGCAAAAAAGAATTCTCGCATTTCGTGTTTTTGATGACTCGCATTCGGCTAAAAATATTTTTCGACTCCTTAAAATCATTTTTGAAGAGTATAGTTTACTAAACAAAATTTTTGCTATTGGCTTTGATAATGCTGCAAGCAATACCGCAGCTATTCCTATGTTAACAGATTTGTGCAATCCCTATTTTGGGGGTAAATTATTTCATCAACGTTGTGCATGCCATGTTTTAAATTTATGTGTTCAAGCTGGATTAACAGAGCTTTCTGCTTTTATTAGACCAATTAGAGATAATATTAACTATATCTGGAGGCATAGCAAAATCTAGAAACAATGGTTAAAATATTGCTCTCAGAATGGTATGCGTCCAAAAAAATTTTCTCGAGATATTACCACACGTTGGAATTCAACTTATATGTTACTTTGTGAAAGTGTTGAATATAAGGATTTATTAGTTTCTTTTATTAATTATAATGTTCCTTCAATTTCTCTTCAATTGAACCATTGGGATGTATGTATAAAAATTCTTGAATTGTTACGTGTTTTTAATGATGCTACCAATGCTTTATCTGGTATTTACTATCCCACTACTCATTTATTTATTGTTCAAAGTGTTAATGTTGTTGGTGCATTTAATGCCTGTGAATTCGATGTTCAATTGAGTCCATGTGTTGCTGCCATGAAAGCAAAATGGTGTCAGTATTATGAGAAGATTCCAAATATTTACTTGCTTGCATCGTGTTTTGATCCACGCTTTAAATTAGAATGTTTGCAGATTTATTTATCTAATTATTACAAATGTTTAGGTTTAGAAGTTGATGTTCTTGATTGTTGTGATTCCGTTAAGACTTTACTTTATGAATTATACGATGAATATGTTAAAATATATGGTCAGTCTTTGAACGTACCGGTTTCACAACCCCAACCCACATCTAGACCATCTGGTGCTAGTAGTTCTTCCTCAAAATTTAAATTACAGGGTTTAGGGGATCTACTGTGTTCCCAAAGATCCAAAAATTAAAAACATCTTCATCCTCATCTGCATCTGAGGTTGACCGGTATTTAGAAGACGAGCATAAATTTCCAGATGATAAATTTAGTCTTCAGGATTGGTGGAAGAGTCATCAACAGGATTATCCAATTTTGGCTATTATTGCCAAACAAATTCTTGGAACGCCGGTTTCTACAGTTGCTGTGGAACAAGAATTTAGTGCAGGTGGAAATATTTTAGACCCAAGACGGTCGGTTATGTGTCCACAATCACTTGAAATGCAGGCGTGTGTTGATGATTGGACGAAGGCAAAATATAGACAACAAGAACTCCAGCCGGAGATAGTTAACGACTTCTTCGAAGGTGACCAAACCACAGGAACGGAAGGCAGCGAATAGATTCTGTTCCAACTTCCAACCTCCAATACCGAGCAAGTAATTAAAGGTAAAAGAACTACGTGGCCTTTGATTTCTCTACATTGGTGGAGGATACGTAGGCATCTTAATTGTGGTAAAAAATTAAGTGCAAGGCCGATATTTTATTTTATTTTATTTTATTTATTTTAACTTTGTTACATTGTAATATTGTATATTTGAATTCAAGCCTTCAAGGCCAATTGTAATTTATTTATTTATTTTGTGAAATTGTAAAATTGTATTTATTAATAAATGTCAATTTTTTTTCTTCTAAACATTGTGAAATACTTAAATACTTCAATGAAAATGTTTTTAAATATTTTTTTATTTACAACTTCATGATTTTATATTTAATAAATACAAGATTTTATTATTATTTGTCAAGATTTTAATCATACAAACAATCTTTATGATATATCATATTATTATAATAATAATCAATGAAAAGGTCAAAAATTCAAAAAATTCAAAAAATAAAAATTTATAAAAAAATATTAAAAAAAAACGGAAACCCAAACAATTTGTATCATATATATATATTGTTATATCAATGGACAAATTGACAATGAAAAAAAAAAAAAAAACCGAAACCGAAACCGGGGAAAACCGAAACCGAAAACCGGCGGTTTGAAACCGTTCACTATTCCGGTTTTCCGGTTTCGGTTTCGGTTTAGGGTGCCACCCAAACCGAAACCGCCGGTTTCGATCCGAAACCGAACCGAAACCGAACCGTGGTTACCACTAGTTGGAACTGGTGATGGGTCAGTCAATATCTATAGAGTATAGACCCAAGAAATTTCTGATAGAAAATTTCCTAGAAGCATTGAGATATGTTAATTATTGCTACCATGCCAGACAAAAAAGTATCAATAGAAAATTTACTATTTGAATCGGTCAATTTGGGGTATTAAAAAAAATATTGTATTGATACTATCAACCCAAAAACAAAAAAAAACAAAACAAAAAAAAAAAACAAAAAAAAAATAAAAAAATAAAAACAAAAACAAAAGACCACCAGCTTCCAACCAAGCCTCACTTGTTTATGATAATGTTAGTTGGAAGATATAGGCGAGTGGTGAGTCTAATGGACCATTATTAAATTAAAAAAAAAATAATGTATTGATAGTATCAACCAAAACAACAAAAAAGAAGGGTGACTCTCTTGCCAGTTGGCAGTTGCCATTAAAAAATAAAAGGACTAATTGCACAAACACCCCTGAGTTTAGGCATAATTGCATGTATATGGAATTTTTATCCATAATTGCATAAACATCCCCTGTAATTAGTTGACTTCGTTAAATCTAATCATTGACCACAATTTTAACCAAAAAATGACTAAAGTGCCCCTAGTTACCTATTTTATAATTAATTATATATATACTCTTTTTTTTTTGACAATTTATATATATACTTAAAAAAATAATTATATATATACTTAAAAAAATAATTATATATATATATATATATATATTTTTAAAAATAATTATATATATACTTAAAAATAATAATTATATATAATACTTAATTTATTTATTTAAAAAATAGATTATAAAAATGTAAAAAATGGATTATAAAAATTGTTAAATAAATAAATTAAGTATTGTATAAAATTATTATTTTAAGTATATATATAAATTGTCAAAAAAATAAAGTATATATATATAATTAATAATAAAATAGGTAACTAGGGGCACTTTAGTCATTTTTTGGTTAAAATTGTGGACAATGGTTAGATTTCGCCGTTCTTAACCATCGAATTGAACCCGAGAAGACCAAGGGAACAACGGCGGTTTCGTGACCGCCGATCCAACCGCCGAATCAAACCCGAGAGAAAAATCAATCAGGTTAAAACGGCGGTTTCGTTCGGTGGCTAGGCCGCCGATCACCATCAGAGGTGAAAACCAAGGAGAAGCCAAGGGCATTCTCTGTAGGCGGTCTTCGCGCGAAACCAATCACTCATTAGTGCAAGCGCGGACGTTTCCGAATTATATCGGGAAACGAATTACTAAGCACATATACAAACAACAAGATATCAATCAAGTGCTAGTGTGTAAAGTGACATGTGAAGAGTACACAGGGGATATTTGTGCAATTATAGGTAAAAATTCCATATACATGCATTTATACCTAAACTTAGGGGACGTTTGTGCAATTAGTCCAAAATAAAATGATTTCACACCCACCCCAACCCACCTTAAAATTTAAAATTTTATTATTTGCTCACTACACCCTATATAATACCAAAACTAACCTTAAAAATTAGTCTCTTCAATTATATCGCTTTTCTCTCTAAACCCATTATTTGTTTACTAAACAAACCTTATTTTAATTAGTAATTTAGTATCGGACCATTCAGCAATAAAACTTTTCATTAAAATCTGGGCATTGTGAAAACTTTTTTGGGAAATAGAGCCACCCAAAAACAAAAGGACCACCAATTTCCTGCACAATTAGTGGCAGCCCTTTTTTTATTGTTTATTTTATTTTATTTTATCACAAAGCCTCACTTGTATATAATAATGTTAGTCGGTGGGAATCTAATGACCAATATTACTATACTTTTATCCTTAATTTATGTTAAATTAAAATTGAAAAAAATAATAATTTATTGATAGTATTAATCCAAAAACAAAAACCAAAAAAACAAAAGGACCACCAACTTCCAACAAAATTTTTGGCAGGAATTGTCTTTGTTATATGTACTCTGTAGCATGTGGACCACATGACTAGGAATCTAGGATGTTGGATGGAATTGTAAACTTGATTATATTTTATAATTTAGGGTGGTTTTATTGCCATCCAAAAACATTTTTCTTATTTTTTGGATATACCAAATATATGACGGCGACTCAAACTGAACGCTCTTACAAGTATGTTCTCTTTTACCACCTATACTTTAATGCATATTTTTTACTATTAAAATGTTATATATCAAATTACTTTTTTTTTTTTTTGACACAATATATCAAATTACTTAAGAGGACACAGCAGTGTAACTAAAAAAAAATAGTTACCTTCTGCACCCATAATAGTATAATACACCCACTTAATTAAAACCCCTAATATTTTATGAAGATATAAATTCAAATATTCAAAGAAGCTTAGATATAAACCCCTAATAGCATCTCCAATGCTATTATACATTTGGAGAAAATGGAGTGCCACATAAGATAAATATTAAAAAAGTTAGAAAAACTCTCTCCAATGATATTATCTAAGAGCATCTCCATTGTAAATATGCATTTTTGAGTTTCTAAATAGTGTCATATCAGCATTTCTATTTATTATGGGTTCACTTATGAAAAAAAAAATTAGAAAAATGCATATTCACATCTCCAATGCAATTTTCTAAAGTCAAATATGCATCCATTTTATGTCCAATCATAATATAACAATTATTACACTCTCTCTACTCTTTTATTTTACAATTAAATGAGGTTTAATCTTATTGGTGGAAAGAGTTAGAAATCCTAGTCAGCATTTCTAGGAGAGTTTCTAGAATTAGAAACTCAACTCCATATTCTCTAACTTTTTTTGCCACATCATCCCAATATTCAACTTAGAGCATATCCAATGCTATTATGCATTAAAATTGTGTACCAATGAGAGAAAAATTGTATAATTCAAATATTTTTCAACTGCAATTAAAAACTAGAGAAACTAATCATTGATTGAATGAGTTCTAACTTCTAAATACATGAAGATAGTTTTGTTCGGTTTTGAATCTAAAAATAGATTGTTGAATAGGAAAGAAAAAAACTTTAAAAAAATTTGCATTGAAACAAATATCACAGAAACCTAACAAAATTTCATTTGCAGAGCACAGAACAAAGTCTCAGAGATCGTCCAGCCACATTTTCACAGCTCTGTCTATGAGTTGCTTCTCCTCTGCATTGATGAGCACTGCTTCTATCATGTAAAAGTTTTTTGCCATTTTTTCAGCTTCGAACACAACCCCTCTTTGCGTGCAAATTGCAGCAACTCAGGGGACATCAATCTCTTGAACAACACAAGTAAAGCAGAGAGGAAGAGCTCTCCTAAAGCCATGGGTTTGTCTGTCAAATAAAGGATCCAGGAGGATTAATATCACACAAAGACTGGTTATCTCTCTACAAACCTGAACAATTTCAGAATCTTTAGTCATGTTAATAAACTATTCACTTCTTTGATATATTAAAAAATTATATTAAATTGTTTACAATTCCATCATCCGAGTCATGTTCACATTCTATAAATAAACTAGAACGGTGCTGCAGCCGCTTACTTTTGTTGGAGCACAAGTTGGTGCCTTGGTGGTTTATATATATAGAATTCAAAAATTAACATCATGTTTCAACATGGTCTTTCGCTGATCAAATCGGTCCTTGAAAAAAAAAAAAAATTAGAGCTAAGACTATGTAACTATACATAATGGCACAAAAAATCAACATTACATTGTAGTGGTCCTGATTTTTTTTTATTTTTTTTCAGAACCGACCTGACTAGAGAATTATTATACTAAATATAAAAGAAAGAAAACAAGCTCACTGATTTGGTTGCTTTACTCAGTCTCAGCTATCAATACCAAGGCTAGCTGTAATAGAAGAGGGAACACCATATCCGACTTGGAAAGACCTTCCTCCTTGACAGAATCATTGAACATTTGCTGTTTCTCATAGATATCCTAGTTTTTGTCCTAAATAAAAAGAGAAATAAGTTGAGTAGACATTTCTATCCAAGAGAGATGGCAATGATACCGAAAAAAAAGTTTCTACTCAAGGGAAAATGTTATTCACCGTAGACTTGTGCTGATCTTTAAAGTATCTCACACGTTTGCTTTTGGGACTCTGCTTCAACAAGATTATGGAGATATTCATTCAAATACTCATCATACCAATGTTTCCTCTCATCATTTCTCGCTTAAAATATAAACAAGACCATAGATTAATTTTGATGATCAAATGAAGCAAAAAAGGAAACGAAAAATATGCTATTTGGTCTGATCAAATCCAGAAACATGCAAGCATGGACAAACATTAAAATATATAAAAAGATTCACTTTTACCCTTTTTAAAATATATAAAGGAAAGTGTCCTTTTTCCAATTTTTACATACAAACTCTGTTCTAATTGTCAATAAAAAAATCTTTGCTTCTTAAGAAATTATGACATACAAGTCGGACTATCACAGCAGCAAGATGGATCAGGACGAATCAGACCAGACTTGTGTGTATGCCAGAACTAAACCATACCAATTTACTCCTTATTCTCAGCTCTATCCATACCAATTGCAAGTTTGTTGCAGAAGAGGGAACACCGAATCCGACATGGGAGGACCTTCCTCATGGACAGTATTATTGAACATATTGCTAGCTTTCATAGTTGCTGTTTCTCATAAACAAAAAGAGAAACAAGTTAATTAAGTAGATATTCTATCCAAGAAAGATGACATTAATTGGTACCGAAAAACTCATCATACACAGGTTTCTTCTCATCATTTCTTCCTTATAATATAAACATGAACATAGATTAATTTTGATGATCACTGGAAAACAAAATATACTGCTAGAATAATTACAAGTATCTAACATATGAAACAAATATTGCTCAGTCCAGGAGTGAAAACACTTTTTCAAAGTAAAGATGTCATCAAATAGTACTGGTCCTACTGACAGGGGCGGGAATTTCGGGTTCAAGTCGGTGGTGGCCCAAAACCGAACACGACCCGCATGTATTGGGTTTTGATGTTTGTTAACAGAATAGGGAGGTTTTTGTTCCTCGGTTTCGGCCTTATTGGGCCTTTGGCCCAAACTCTAATTTTTCAAGTCTTTTGCCAGTCCAATTTGCATAATTCTAGGGTTTCAAATTAATTTGGGTCAGGCCTAACTCTAAATAAACCCCAAAGCAGAAAGTTTCTACACCTAAAATGGACTAAATTTAAATTCATCATCCGCAATTCCAAATGAACCCAAAAGGGCACCTGTCATAAAATTCACAAATTCAACACCAGAAATTCAAAAGTTCAACACCAATTTTTGAATGGTGACAGTAACATCAAAAATTCAATGGCATTGAAACAAAAATATTAAATTTGCCCAAAACTCCAAGAAACTGAGAGAGTAATTTCAGCACAATGCTTGCATCTACTTCCTCTTGTTTGGATTTGGAGTATTAGAATTTCATATGGTGGGATTCTCCACCAATTAAAAATTAAAGTCAAATTCTCAAAGATTCATTATTTCTTATTAGTAACTTGTTATTTCTTCTTATAGAAAAATATGATATAAAGTAGTAATATACATATTTTAAGATATAGAGCATATTGTTAAAAGAATAATTTGATTTCAAATATGGAGTGAACTTTTTTTTTTTTTTTTTTTTTTTTGAAATATTACACTTTTACATAAATTAGGTTTTTTTAGGGAGGGAGGAGGACTCGAACCTTCAACCTCAAAGTGCAGATGTGAGGAGTTTTACCACCGGACCAACCCCATCTAGTCATAGGGAGCGAACTTGTTATGCATATTACAAAAAACGGTAGTAATTTAAATTTACATTGTTACAATATAATAGTACTTTATATATTTTCTTTTGAAATAAGGTAATTTAATTTAATTTAGTAATTTATATATTTAGACATAACATTCATTATTTTTAAATTATTATAATTTAAACTATAAACTGTACTATAAAACTAAATTTAAATTTAAAATATTAAAAGTAAAAAATAAGTATTATGCTGCTTCAATTTTGCAAACAACTCTAATTAACACATCGCACTTCTTTTCCAATGCATGACAAAAACAGATAATATTATATAATATATGAATCGAGAATTTATTTATTTTCTTTAATATTATATGAATATATATAGTATGAAAATTCTCATACATTTAATATTTTTAATGAATGATAAATTGTGTTGATAAAATTGTAGCTGGGTGGGGGTGGAGATTGGAAATCCTCCCCCCAAAAGTAGATTACCCATCCCGTCCAAAGTGGGGACAATAAAAAAGGATATACATTTGAGTTTGGAATGACGACACTATTTTGTCATGTATCCATCTCATTGGCATTCCTAAGAAAAATATCAAAAATATTTTAACAAAATTGTACAATCCAAAATCAATTAATTAAATAACCAATCATCAAAAGAATTTTAGCCATATAGTTTTCTAATTAATGATGCATTAATGTATTATCCATTTAAATCGTATTAACATGACCACCGTCTAATGTGACTTGGTGGTAAAGACGTTTATTCAGTCTAACAATATCCAAGGTACGAGTTGATGTCACAGTGGTATCTCAAAAGAAAAAAAATCATATTGACATGAATAGATGATGGCACGTAGGAATCATTGCTAGACTTTTAATTTCAATGACTGACATCTTTCTTATACTTACAAATTCATCAAACTTGGGTATTTCAGTTAATCAAACACATGTTCGAACAAAAATGCTTTCATTCTTTTTGTCAACCTCTGTTGTTATCTTCTGCTTCTAATAAACAAACACGATCAATAACATTGATATTGCAATATCGTTCGTTTTGGACTATCAACTAAAATGCTCACTCTAATCCAACAATCTGTTAATCTTAGGGTTTTAAGAGAGGTAAGCTTATGCAACCCCACTCAATATATTGAAAGTGATGTGAGACTAGTGGGTAAACCTTCTTTTTCCATATATGTTATACTTGGACACTCCCCCAATTTTAATTCTTGAAGAGAGTTGAACCCTTGCATGTGTTCAAGTAGAGCTTTAGGGCCTGTCCTGTAACGTTTTTCAAATGGTGTTTTTGTTTTTGGATTACGAAATAAAAATGAGAATGCAAAACAGTGTTTTTGGTTTCAGTTTCGAAATCCAAATACGCGTCTGGTAGCAAATCCTGGAAGTTGTATTCCGAATATGAAAACGTAAAAAACGCGTTCGGTAAGTTATCCAAAATATATCAAAAATTATAAAAAATTGATTTTATTTAATTTTTTATTTTGGGTCAGTATTTGCAACTGACAGCACCAGGTGGCGCCACCGCAGCTCGCCCAAGTCGCCGGTGCCGGCGAGGTCGCCGGGATGTGCGACGGCTAGGGCTGGTGGCGAAAAAGGCCGGCGGTGGCTGGACCAGTGGAAGGAAGAAGAAACGGCCGTCGGGGAAGAAGAAGAAGATGGTGGCGCGGGCGGCGCGGGCGGCGGTCTCTAGCGTCGTTTTGCAGCGGCGATACCTGGGTTTTGTAGATCAGCCTCTGAGGATCCAATCTATGGTGGTTTCGGCCTCTGAAGAAGAAGAAGAAGAAGATTCCGACCAGAAGAAGATTTCGGCCAAAAGAAGAAGAGCAAGAAGAAGAAGAAGAAGAAGAAGAAGAAGAAGAAGAAGGAGAAGAAGACGAGGTTGTCGAGCAAGGAGAAGAAGACGAGGCTGTCGAGCAAGGAGAAGAAGACGAGGCTGTCGAGGAGGAGGAGGAGGAGAAGAAGAAGAAGATGTCGAGCAAGAAGGAAGAAGAAGCTGTCGAGCAAAGAAGGAAGAAGAAAAAAAAAAATTAGTTTTTTATTTAGATTGAAAAACAAAACGAAAAACAAAATGAAAAACATAAAAAAGTTGTTTTGGAAATTTTTTACTTTTAACACTGTAGTTGTTTTTGTTTTTGTTTTTGTTTTCTAAATAAAATGGAAAACAAAATGGAAAACGATAACGAACACGTATTCGAAATTGGATTTGGAAAACAAAAACGAAAACAGCCCTTGTAAAACGATACAGGACAGCCCCTTAAGTTCCATGCATTCGTCGAGTGAGAAAAGTCTTAAATTGGTATTCAAAAGCAGCCATCCTTCTTGAAGGAAACGAGACTCGGACAATCTCATATAAAAATATCACAAACACAGGTGAGTATAATATTGGTTCATCTTTCTGGTGACCGCTAACAATAGGGTCAAACCACCCCACAAAATTGCTCTCATAAATCTTTTCTCATCAATGAATATTCAAAAGATCGAGTTGACAACAAAGTTCATCCAATTTTCAGCACATGGAGATTTGAGAGACACAATTAGTATTAATAGTAACAAGTTGAGCAAGTTGAGAGACGAATCCTTTGGATCCAAACTGCATATTTGTTGCTATGGATGTAGATTCCTCTGATTTGACACCGTCCTTTTGCCGGCAAGGAGACAAGTACTGGACAATCATAGAAAAATTTAGCCAATTTATTTGTGATGTCATATTTTATGAGGACTATATATATATATATATATATATATATTGTTGGCTACATTATAACTATAGGTGTCAAGTCTCTACTACCTCCTGTCAAATATCTTGGGGAATCACATATACGTTGGCTTGCATCATCAACATAGTGGCGGGAATTACTTGGTCGAGTTTGATGGTGATCTCTTACGTGTGATCAGGATGTTCTCTTATGGATGATAATAATAATAATATTAATAATAGCATGATCTACCAATGCGGATACATATATGCTTCATGACACATATATATCATAGTAAGGACAAGCAATGATGATTGTATAGAAGCTCACATGTTCTATGGAAAATGGATTTGGATGACTATAGTGACAAGTCCATAATGACAAATGCAAGGATCACGTTGCAAGAAGTCCAAATGTTATTAAAGCTTCCACTTTGAGGGTGGCAGCCGCTGATCATCAGGAAATATCTTCAAAACAAGAAAATGGAGGGAGTGCAGTCTGTCACTTCGTGAGTTTGCACGAGGTAAAATTGGAACTAATCATGTAGTAAAGGTTCCGAAGAATATTATGAAAGTTCACAGTCACATTAAATCATTCTATGGTAAAACGCGATCTGGTAAAGTTTTTTAAAAAGGCGTTTAACCTGAAGTAAGAATCTTTCTCACAAGTAACTACAATTGTATACAATCTTAGATGTTCTATGGTTTGAAGGACGTCTAGATGAAGCTCACATGTTCTATGGGAAATAAATTTGGATGACCATGGTGACAAGTCCCTTAATTATTAGAACACATTTCTTCGACATTTGCTGTTCTCTCTTAGTCCCTAGCTATGATGATGATGATCAGGACGAATATATGGTGCTATCACCGCCATCAAGGTTTTTCTTCTAAGAATCACCTTGCAAGCCATTTCTGCAGGTTCCACGTGTACCCCGGTCGGCGCTGCTACTTATGTGATAATCTGTTTGGAAAGTTTATGAACTTGACTACCACCAGGCAACGGTGGTTCATTCAGCGCCCGACTAAGGCGAGGGTGGAGTTCCATTTATCACATTCGATTTGGGTGGAACGGTGTATTCCATGCCTTGTCCACCGTCTGACGGTGACAGCGATCTCGATCCCAACTTGGGCCTAGTCTACGCTAATTACTCTAATACTGATTGTGATACCATAGATCCATATATCCTCTCAATTTTCTTGAATCCCTCACGAAAGTAAAGCAACTGTTGCCACAAGAGTCGACCGAGCCTGAAGTTGAGGTGCTTTAGCCGAAGAAAAAAGACGTCTAGGTCAGACTCTATGTTCATCAAACCATACTTGACTACAGAAGGTTAAAATCAAACCAATATTCAAACACACCACTTATTCAGATAGATGGAGTGAAGATGAAGCAAGATGTGACTTGGTATGTTGGGAAGATAGTGGCATACATCTACGAAGCCGAGATGAAGAAGAATGGCTCTCACTACCAATGCATTTAGGGAAAGGTTACTCGACATCATGGTAACAACGGCATTGTTCGAGCCAAGTTCAAATCAAATCTACCACCCAAATCAATTGTAAGTAGGGTCAGGGTCTTTATGTACCCGAGCAACATCTAAGATTCTGAGGTAAGTAGGTTATTAATTTGATGGTTAAAGACTAAAGTAAAAAACATTGTTAGTGTTCTTTAGAGTTGTCTCGTATGCTCGTTTATTTTTGTGCTGAATTAGTTTTTTTTTTTTTTTTTTTTAATTAAAAAATTCTCATAATTATTAGAATCAATGTAGTACAAATCTTTCTCATAAGCAAATACAATTGTATACAATCTCAAATTTCTATGGTTTGAAGGATGTCTAGAAAACGAAGGTACGATTGCTTTCACTCAATTTATCATTGAAATGGGTGTAATGGAAGCAGCATGGACGCTAATCGATGTACACCAACTTGCAATAGGAACAACGAAGTTAGGTTTGCTTCCCTAATGATTCATGGGCAGAAAAGTGTTTTGAAGACAAAGCCGTGGATATCTTTAAGATTTTATGCAAAAAGAAGGTTGTGCTCCTATTGGATGATACGGGATCAAATAGATTTGAGAAGAATAGGTGTTCCTCTTCCTAACTTAGAAAATAAATCTAAGTTAGTCTTCCAACACATCTCGTAGAAATTTATGGTAAAATGGAAGCTCACAAGCAATTCAAAGACGATTGTTTGAGCCGTCAAGATGCTTGGGAATTGTTCAAAAGTAAGGTAGGATAGAACACCCTCAATAGTGATCCTGAATTTCTTGAGCTAGCAAAACTAGTAGTTGAAGAGTGCAGTGGTCTACCACTAGCACTTGTTACAGTTACTTAATCTATGGCTCGCCAAAACACCCTTCAAGAATGGGAACATGCTATTATTGTCCTAAGGAGGTTGGCCTTCGAATTTTCAGGCATGAAGGACCAGATACTTGGTTTATTGAAGTTTAGTTATGAACGATTGCCTAGCAACACGATTAGATCGTGTCTTCATTTTGTGTTTTATTTTCGGAAGATTATTCTATAGGTAGAAAACGATTGATTGACTGTTGGATTAGTGAGGAATTTTTGAATGATAGAAACATAGTGCAAAATGAAGGATACCAGCACATAAAAATTCTTGTCAATGTTTGCTTATTAAAGCATAAGAGGGATATCAATCATTGAAAATAAAATTGAGAATCTAGAAATCATTCATGCGTGCCTTTGTCTTAGAACTTTCTTTGTTAATCATTTAAAGATGTTTATTTTTCTATTTAAGCAAGAGTTAGTAATAGTGTTATTTAGTTTTTGATATATTAATAAAATTGTTTGTTAGAACAAAGTTCTTTGTCATGGATTTGACAGTTCTATTTAAGTGGTATCACAGCCAGGTTCTGCAAGCCATCCGATGGCACGCGATGATATTAGGGGCAACAATTCACCTGATGAAGATCAATGAATAAGGGCAATAGCAACTAGGGGTTTTACTGCCGCCATCAACGACATTTGTCCACTACTAGATGGGATTTCAAAAATTCTCAGACGGTTGAAGTCGTTGTTGCAAAATGGAAACAGAGTGGCTAACCAACGGCGTGGAGGGGCAAATGAGGTGGCTTGTGGCCCGACGTTATTGATTCAGAATCTTAAACCGTTACCACCAGCCAAAAATCTGCAACCGCTACCCATAATTTCGACACAGAATCTGCCGGTAGTTGAAGCGAATGATCGAGCCCCTAGGAGGACCCAAGGAGACAGAGACTATAAACTCACCGTAGACTTGCCAGTGTTTAAGGGTACACAAAACATGGAAGAATTCTTTTCTTGGGAGTATAAGGTTGAAACTGGTTTTGGAGTGATGGATTGTTCAGAAGACTGGAAATTCAAAGTTATTGCAAACAAGCTAAAGGAATCTGCTGCGGCACACTGGAAATAACTTAAAGAATAAACGTGTTTTAGATGGGAAACTACTGTTTTCGTCATGGGAGAAGATGAAGGATAAGTTCATGGCTAAATTCCTTTTTCTTGATTATGAGTAATAGCTGTATATACGACTGCAAAATTGTAGGCACAGAATGTGGAGGAATATATTGATGAATTTATTCCTCTAAATTCGCATAATTTACTACCGGACAACGAAAATCTACAGATTGCAAGGTTTCATGGAGATTTGAAGTGTGAAATATGATCACACCATTTTTAGATATATATTTAGCCCCCATCTCCTATTTTTTGTGCTCGTTTCTTGGGTAAAACCGGGTATTTAATGGGTTAAATAAGTGTTTCATGTGATTTTGGGAATTCAGGGGCATTGGTGTAATTTTGGATAAATCACGGGTGAAAATGTAAAAGTCGATCCAGGATTGAAGTTTGTGTGATTGTGGAAAAATGCAGGGGACTAAAGGAAATTCGCTAGCAGCCCACGCCGCGTCAGTGCAGTCCAAATAATGCTTCTATACACACCCAACAGCTTTCTAATTGTAGTCCAAAGAGCAAGCCTAAGATGCAGCCCAAAGAAGAAGCCCAAATGCCAAGAAGACCCTTGCTAAGCGCACCTCAGAAAATTCCTAAATGCACCCCAGTGCTCAAATCACCAATTCGCAGCCCCTAGGCAATGACATTCAATTGCAAAATTCAGACCAGTGAATCTCGCGGTCTTGCTTGCGCGGTCCAGTTCAATTAAATCCAAGATTGCAAAATTACACCCAGCCCCTGAGGGTATTTTCGTCATTTTGCACCGAGGGATTTTTTTTTTTTTTACAATTTTCCAATTTTGTGAACACTATTTATACCGCTATTTTTAGCCATTTTCGGAAGCGATCTAGCAAGCAGCCAAGGGTGGCTACCTCCAGGCTCCAACCTCAAAAACACTCCATTTTCACCTAAAATTATCTTTTCCATAATTTTTCTCACACATCTCCTAGTCCCACCATTGTTGCACATCAAGGGCTTTATTGGAGAGAGAAGGAGCTGGACCAAGCTTGAAGAATGAAAACTCTCTTGGACATCACTTGGGCTTCTGCTTACCTTTTCTCTTTTCTCTTTAATGTTACTTTGTAATTAGATTTTATAGTAACGTTACTTTGTCTACATTTAATGTCCGAATATGGTGCCTAAATGATGTGGCATTGTTAAAATCTAATTATTTCAGTCATACAAGTCTACTATAAAAATAAAAAAATTTAAAAAAAAATTTAAAAAAAATTAAAGATACAACATTATTTGGATACCAAATTTAGACATCAAATTTAAACAGAGTAGTATTACAATATTACCCATTCTTGTAAATATGTAACACATGATATTGTCCCAACATATTGTCTTTTTTAATGGTGGGCCTGGTGCAAGCAAATTTTCTACTAATTTTTTTTTTTTAAATTGACAATTTTTTATTATTTTTTTTTTTTGACAAAAATGTCTCTAATTTCTCAAGTGGATGTCTGTCAAACGTATCAAATTTATTGAGTGAAAATTTCTAAAATAGTCTCCATATTTTTGTAAAATACCAATACATGCCCCTTTTGTTTGAAAATATATCATTTTAATCATTCATTCAATTTTTTTAGTCAAATTACGCGGCCAATGGTATAAACTTTTTACACAAATAAAATTTAATGACAATTTTTTGGATGAGATAAAAAATAAAATAAAAATAAAATGTTATTAATAATGTTCAAAATGTCAAAACAAAATTAAAAAAATGCTTTAAGGATGTGAACAAAATATAATATCAATTTCCCAGAATTATCAAGATATGGTAATTGCTAGTTTGCTACCATGCTATATAGACTATTTGAGTTGGTCAATTTGGGGTATTGAGACTTCATTTTGCATTTAATTTTAGCTGGCAAGAAAAGCATTGAATAATTGCACAAAATCACTCAATTTCGAATCTTTGCCTTGTAGGGACTCACCCTAACACCCATCTTTGCCATGATAAGCTGTGTTGTTTGTACTTGGTTAACTCTGGTTGGAACCGTACTTAGATTCGGTTAAATCAATCCATAAGTCTGATTGCCCTCTTATGAATAAGACATTTCACAATTAATGTGTTGCAGCAGCCCAAAACAACAAGAATTGAAATGTGCATTGTCATTTAAACATATCTGTAGAAGACTTTAAAAGAAATCTAAAACCAGGAGAGTACCGAACGGAAATGCTTGTGGCATGGTCCCGACTAATAATTGAAATTCTGCGGCAAGGAGGTGAGCCAGATCCAAGATGCTAGAAAAGGTGCAGTCATTAACATGCATATCAGTTTATCATGAGAATATCTATATGGCAACAAAGTGCATAGATTGATTATCAGCCAAAACTGGTAAATAGAATTATCATGAGGAAAGTCGGATGTGGCAGCGATCAAATTAAGTAACTTGAGTACATAGGCATCGGAAATTGTAGACATCAACATTCGACAAAGTTCACATATTTTCTTCTGGTTACCTTTTGCAGGTAATGGTAGAAGAAGAAGATAACTTCAACAACAAAGATAGAAACTCTGTTTTCAATTATGATATCAAGAAGTAAAATGTTCCACCAATTGGTTTTTGATCTTTACCTGTGTTATACTTATATGCATGTAAATTTGTGAACCATTATGGCAGTATCTAAAATGTTTAAAATACTCTCACTATAATAAGAATAATAACCAATTATTCCATTGAAATAGACTGCACCAATAGGCTTGTGATCAGACAGGAATGATTTGACAGTAAGTTTTGCACTTTTGCTACAAAAGCAATGTTGAATATGCTTACATGAAGTGGGGAGGAAACAAGAATTTAAAGGAAAAATTTGATGCCATTGCAATCACAATGTGTGCAAATGCTGAAGATTTTACAATATTTAATTAAAACGAATGCTTGCTTAGTCAAGAAGCAAGAAGATTCTTGAATCAAATGTCATGATTTTCGAATTCAAAGCCCGGTTGTATTCTTTTTTTTTTTTTTTTTTTTTTAATGAAAGTTGTTCCTTTCAAATAAAAATAAAAAATAAAAAAACTATTTCCTTTTATAGAACATATGATCACGAGGCTTTAACATTAATTAAGTTGTGTAGTTACAGATTACCGCTAAGTAATGTCTACGAGCATTAATTTGTGAGAGACATTTGAGGTATCAATACCAATAATAACAGAGTATATGTGTCTTTGGTTTCCAAAATTTTAAACATATTTTCTAGAGACTGATGTTTAAGATTTTACTGTAAAATTAAGAAGACAGTATAGATCCCACAACCTGGTATTGTATCCACTGTGTTAGACTTGCTAGTGTTGAGTTAACCAAGTCTTCCACATGCCTACTTTTATTTTTCGGTTTTTCAAGTTCCCAAAAACGATTAATTTTGCAAGATGTGGGCATCTGCGTAGGTATAATAATAATCTTAGACATCCCGACTGTAAAAATGATGATACCACCGCTCGCTTTACTTCGGAGGCAATGTTCGAAACATTGGTTGATGATACATCTGTATTTTTGGACAAGATAACGGACGGTTATGTCAGAAAATGTGTTTTAGTAACAAGGGAAAGTAAGTGCATCTTTAATAAAGAATGACAAAAACTGCTATTAACAAACCAAATTGCAATGAAATCTGATACAAAACACTTCAAATAAAGTGAAATGGCGGTAGGCACTAGGCTAAAGCATTGGTCTGTCTATGAACCTTAACTCATTCATACAAACCAAACACCCTATCACAGTATCAAACATGTCATTACAATCTCATGGTAGGCTTAATAACACAAGACTGGCACTAGGAGGGCTAATAATTTCACCATCTAAAGCGATACAAAATGAAAAACTCTGCAACTCAACTGACCCATTTGCTAGACGATATTCAACATCCTTGGATAAGAAGATTAACAAGTTAGAACAGGAACGTTATAGCGCCTGTGCACCGATGACAGGTTTGAGGCATTGGCATGGCAAGATCTGCAGAATGTCAACTGCTGTTTACTTGAAGACCACAATACACAAGCTCCAAAAGCTCACTGTTTTTGAAGAGGGAACACCGAACCGGACATGGAAGGACCTTCCTCATGGACAGTATAATTGAACATTGCTAGCTTGCATAGCTTACTCTTTCTCATAGATATCCTAGCTTTTGTCCTGAACAAAAAGAGAAACAAGTTAAGTAGACATTCTATCCAAGATAAATGGCGATGGTACAGGAAAAAAAATTAAGAAAAAGAGCTTCTACACGGGAAAAAGTTATTCACCACAGGCTTGAGAAGATCTTTTAAGCATCTCACACATTTGCATTTGGGGTTCTGCTTCAAAAAGGTTATGGAGAGATTCATTCAAATGCTCAGGTTTCCTCTCATCATTTCTTCCTTAAAATATAATCAAGACCATAGATTAATCACCCCCTGTGGACTGGTAGGAAAACTGCTGTTTACTAGCAGACACTTAAACATGCAAGCTCCAAAAGCCCCACGTAAAGGATCAATCACCCCCTAGTCTTTGCTCTCTTCGTACCAAGGCTGTTATGGAAGGGGGACACGGAACCAGACATGGGAGAACCTTCCTTGTGCAGTGTACCATTGAGCATTGCTAGCTCTCTTAGTTGTTGCTTCTTGTAGAAATCATGGGTTTCATCCTAAACAGGAGAGACAGAAATAAGTCAGACAGACTATCAAAGAAAGAAAAAGAACCGTCGCACAGACTGTAGAAGGAATAAGGTTGCTCACCACAGGCTTCAGCTCACGAGATTGCATTAGGCGAGCATCAATTATTTCAACCGGCAGTTCTGCCTCAACAAGGATATGGAGAGGTTCATTCAGATGCTCATATCAAGGCTTTCCTCTCATCATGTCCTCCTTAAAAAAAGCCAGAATACAAATAAATAAGATAAAAAAGAGAAACATGGACTTTCTAATTTACAAGCGTTGTGTAGACAACTTTAAAGTCATACAAGAATGTAGCCTATAATGTTCAAGGAAACACGGTGTAACATGGTTGGGGAATATGCAAATGCAAGTTTTTAATAGATTATGCACATGAATTTAGATTCAGTTTCCGCAAGAACTATATTTGACAAGACTTGATCATCTAAGTGAATGAAACAACCATATTCCATATTTAAGATAGTAGAACAGATGCCTATGAAGAAGAAAGATAAAATCACAATGAAAGCTAGATCAAGAGTTGAATAACAATATGTATTATTTTGAGGTTTTGGCTCCCGCCAAATTCTTAATCAATTAGTGTACCACCAGATTTGTCTACAACCAAAACCAGAATGGAGGACATCTCAGAGACCTTAGTATGAAATTTATTGGTTTCAACTTGACCAGTAATGTTTCACAACGGCCTCTAGTGATAAAAATTAAGTAGCTTAAGAGTTCAGATAGATGTCAGATGTTGAAATTTAATCTGTCAATATAAAAAATACAAAGAATAATTCTGATTTGATCAAATTTAGAAAGATGCAGGTATGAACAATTAAAAAAGAAACCAGGATAAGAATTATTCACCATTACCCTTCTTGGATCCTTGATGTTGCCTCGGCCTCTGATCAGAACACAGCATTCCATACTTGTTTCCACTCTTTTAAGAGAGTTACCTCTAGGACCAAGGAGGCACCCAACAAAGTTGTGCTGCAAAAATTAATCATTATAAGACACTGCCAAAACAAAAATATAAAAGCAAAGGAGAGCAAGATGCCTTCACTCATACGTTAGGATATTTGTCGATTGGAATATTCACTATGATTGCCCTCTTCACAATAAGAGTGGATGAGCTACTTTGAGAGCTAAGCTAGTTCTGAGTTAAAGAGGGCTGCATTAAACCAGA
Source organism: Acer saccharum (assembly GCA_030490815.1). Classification (NCBI taxonomy): domain Eukaryota; kingdom Viridiplantae; phylum Streptophyta; class Magnoliopsida; order Sapindales; family Sapindaceae; genus Acer; species Acer saccharum. Next base: position 1,434,240 of record CM059867.1, read on the forward strand.
AATCTGCACATTGTCCTCCCAAACATCATTAATACAGATAAAGACAGATAAATGCAATTGTCTGCATATGATAAGAATAATAAACACTGAATCATTAGATGACCTCTAGTGAATCCCATAGCCATTATACAATATTGTCTTGCAGCAGCTCAAATCAAATTGAACAAACATAAAGAAGAATATACATACATTAGCAAACAAGTGTAGCTTAACAGATACAACCAATCAGAAGCCCAAAATATCAACTATCATTTAGATATGATCCATGCAAGACCATGAAATTCAAGGGGTCAACATCCAAAGAGAGGAATAAAGTGCAGAATTGATTAGTTGATCTGAAACTAACAGCACTAACGAACTAAACACCCAGGTTGAAGGCAATTTGAAAGCAGATTCAGTAGCTCTCTAGCTAAGCATTTTTATAAACACTAAAACTATCTAACTGAGTTCATGAAACGCTTTTTGCAAGGTAAACTGAAAAACACTAATCTATTACTTGAAAAGGTCAGCACAAAATACAAAATGCCTGTTGTCTCAGCACTCATAAACAAGGACGATCTCTCACTCAATACCTAGCATGTAAGGTTGTCATCTCTACACGTGAATGGCCCCCCATTGCATTTTCCCTTTCGCTACCATTCATCACCACCATTACCATCATGACGTGTTATCGAATTTCATTACTTCACTTGTCACAATCGCATCGAACGAAGATTTTTCCCATTCATCTACCTACATCCACATTCAAACACAAAATCACTTTAACCTATTTACATCATTTATAATGTTCAGATTTTGTTATGCGTTACACAAATGTTAGTTATTTAGTGGCAACTTGATTATATATAAATGATTTGTTTAGTCAAATGATCGTTAATGCTTCAAGATATTTTTCATGGTTCAAGACAAATATGGGGCGTTGACTTACAATGAATTTGGTGGACAGACCTCACTGAAAATGACATGTGTGTCCATACATTCCCCAACAGTGCGGTTACATGGTTGAAACAAGTTAGAACTAGCAGTGTGGACAATTTTCAAGTCATACAGAAATGTAGCCTATAATGTAAGAGGAAACACTGAGTAACAAGATAGGTGAATTCAAATACAAGTTTTTAATATAGAATGCACATTAATTTAGATTCAGTTTTCATAAAAACTATATTTGGCAAGACTATGATCATCTCAGTAACTAAATCTATCCTCAGCAAAGCCAATTAAATAGTGTTAGGATTTTGTTTCATTTTCTTGCAACCCAAAGCAATCAACTCAAACCTCCTCCTTAAAATTATCTCACCAACCAACCAGACTCTCAATTGAAAAGAATGTATTGAAGCAAATATGACAGAAACAGAACAAACTGTCATTTGCAGAGACCCACTTCAAAACACCCAATCAAATATTATTCTTTTCGTACAAAAAAGTAAAACTTGTATTCAAACACCAGAGGAAATGAAATTACAAAAACGCACTCACAAACATATTATAACTAAGCAAAACAAATTACAACAGAGACAATAATAATAAAGTGAAGAAATAAGAACCTGTTTAGAAGGGGAGTGTTGAAGCTCGTATTGGATCTCTCTACGATTGATTCGAGAAACGAGACGCGGTTTCTGGTTGTAAAGAGAGATGGGTTTTGTTTTGTGGTGTTGAACATGTTGGAAATGGAGAGGCTTTGATGGGATCTTCTTAGACTTGGCATCAATTTCGCCATTTTTGTCGGCGTCTCAAGTAGCTGACAATCGAGAAAAGAGAAGACTTTAGAGAGAGATAGGTGGTTTTTTTTTTTTTTTTTTTTTTTTTTGTTCTTTTAATTTAAAGTAGTGACGTGCCTGGCGTGCCTGGCACATCATCGAATACATGTTGACATATCCGGACACATCATCGCATAATAAGGTAATAAATACTGATTTGTTCGGCCAAGTCATCAAATACTTAATGATGTGTACAACACATCATTGTCGAATGGTTACTAAATAGACTCCTCAGCAGAGTCCATTTTTGCTCAACCCACTACAAGGGGGGTAAGAATTACCTCCCTCCCAAAAAGATGACATGTGTCTAGGGAGGAGTAAATTTATTCAAAAAGATAACTGTGTTTGGATAAATTTACCCCATCCATGGATACATGTCACCCATTTAGGAGGGGGGTAATGGTTACCTCCCTTGAAAGGGGAGTGAGCAAAAGTGCCCTCCTCCTCAGCCACAAATATGTACAATATCTTTCTATGCAAATCATAAAACTAAGAGATGTGGCAGCTAATTTGAGAAACTAGTTGAATCATGTGTCTCATGTAGTCTGTCCTTACAGTAGACAGTACAGATTGCAGGACACTGGAATTGGAGGCAACTTCGAAACGTTGGTTGATGATGCAATTGCATTCTTGGACAATAAATGCATCTTTAATAAAGAACGACAAAAACTTGCTATTAACAAACCACATTGCATATCTAACTAACACCACTTCTATAAACATTTTAATAAGTGTAATTAAAATGTTGCACTGATTTGTAAATTGTAATTGATCAAGTATTAATACAGCACCTTCAAAATAAGACAAGTTTTCAGTCCCAAATTTCGCTTTGCAGAACCCAATGTTATCATTTGTTTGCAGTCCCTGAAAATCCCCATAGAAATTGATATCCCCATAGACATGCTAATAGAAATTGATATCCCCATAGACATGCTATATCCAGAACTGTTGCTGTTTTCAGCAGCAGTTCTGGAATATCCCGTCCCGTCAGAATTCATTGGAACTGCATCCAATGCGGCAGCTTGCAAAATTACTGGCCAGGCTTCTTCCAAACAAGGCAGCAACCTTGACGAAACCAGGGGTGATTGGATTCCAGTACTGTATGAAGAAAGAAACAACAATAACAATAAGAAGGTTGGCACAGAACAACCGGAAAAATTCCATCTTATAACAGATTAGTAAATAATAAAACTTACATTTCTATGGAGATTCAACCCCAAGAAAATATGGTTGTAATCCTTCAAATGATTAACATGGTTGTAATCCTTCAAAAGTAATCATTCAAGTTCGGTGTCAAATGAAGGTGACCACTGCAGAGAGGCTGGCATCGTCCTCTGCTTTCACACTCACAATTCGAGGTGTTGTCAGACACAGAAAAGCTCCTAAAGCTCAAATGCAGATTGATTAGAGTCCATGCCAATACTCACATCAAAAAAATGAAGAAGAAGAGAAGTAATGATTATTTCTCTTCCGGTTACCTTTCTCTAGTAACCGGAAGTAATGTGCGGAGAAAGTTCACATATTTCTTCCGGTTACCTTTCGCTAGTAACAGTCCAAAAAAATCAACGAAGAGAAGACGCAGTCAAATTTCAACAACAGAGATGAAGATTTTGATTTCAAGTATCTGCACAGCCTGATGCCAATAAGCCCAAGTTTTCAAAGATCTATTGGGTAATGTCCACCACTTCTGGACAGAAAGTCGCTTGCTTCCCACTGGAAAGACAAAAAAAAGAAAAGTAAACATTAAAACCAAAGAAGGAAAAGAAGGATAAAAGTATAGACTAAAACTTAATGTTTTTCAAAATTAATGTTACTAGACAACCTGAATTTATTGTACAACTTTCAAGCTGCAATATGAATTTTGACTAAATAAAATGAAATGAAGAAATTGTTGATTATCTGACCACAAGCTTCCGTGTAAAATATCAATCAACATCGTTCAATTTCAAAGGAAACTCATGAGAAATAAAATCTAATGATTTGTTTAAGTAACTAAATCTCTTTTTAGCCAAACCAATTAAATAGTGTAAGGATTTTGTTTCATTTTATTGCAACCCAAAGCAATCTCTTAATTGAAAAGAATGTATTGAAACAAATATCACAGAAACAGAACAAAATGTCATTTGCAAAGACCCACTTCAAAACACCGAATCAAATAATATTCTTTTACTAAAAAAAGAAAACTCTGTATTCAAACACCAACCAAAGTCTCATTTGAAAGAATGAAATTATAAAAACACAAGCAACGAGTCACTGCACTAAATAAGGTGTGACGTGCCTGGGCACGTCATCAGCTGCTCAGCTGACATAAAATCCTGTGTGTTTTGTAGTCTCTCTGAAAAATTGGTGCAGCGAAGAAGAATGAAGAAGGAAGATGACTCACTCTCACAACAAATCGTATAATGACGTGTTGTCTCAGTAATCCGTACCGACGAACAATTTCTGTATCTAGGTTCGGCTGTTAACACTGACCCCAGCTGAGCTTCACTGTTTTTTTCTTCATCTGAGAGGCAAAAACAAAAAAAACAAAAATCAATACTAGGTAAGTAATGATTATTTCAATTAAAGGCAGAAACTAATTACTACATGATAACAGAAGAATAAAACTAGAGAGTAAAAAAACGTGTGATAAAGTAAACGTTTTATAACATTACAATCTGAAAAATGGTTGGTTTGTTATAAATTTGACAGACCTGGCATAATTTATAAAGACTGAATGAGGTGTTTCTCTGATTCTTCTCTTTTTCTTTGTTGTTTCTCAGATGAGATTGAGCTCATTCTTCTTCCTCTCTCAATCGTAGATGAATTTGCCGTCTATTTCAACACGAGGGATGTAGACTATCTTGGACCACTCTCGTCCCTTATCCCTTTTGCACTGCTTTTTCAGCAAAAGACAGTCATGGATATATAAGTGCAAAAGTGAGGATGGCAAGTCTACTTCTGGTAAGGATGTGAGATTTGGGCAATTAGAGATGAACAGAGATTCAAGGGAGTTGAGGTTTTGAAAACCATTGGGAAACAGGTATTTTAATTTTGGGAAACTTCTGATCGTCAAATGTTTAAGAGAAGGGGGCAACATCATTCTGATATCTTCCTGTGGGAAAGACTCTACTTCCGGACATCCATAGATTTCGAGGTATGTAAGAGAGGTTAGGTTGTGCAACCCCCACTCAACCAGTGGCTTATATATATTGAGACCTTCAACGGTAAGATCTGTTAGGTTGGTGGAAAAACCGTCTTGTGGAAAAGATGTGATACTTGGACATCGTTGAATGTATAAGGTTTGGAGAGAGTTGATGTCATGCAAGTGATTGGGTATGGCTCTAAGTTTCTCACAGATAATAATAAAAAGATATTTTAAATTGGTTTTGGGAAGCCCTCCTTCAGGGAAGGAAACAAGACTTGGGCAATCACATATACTGAATTTACTTAGATGAGTAAGATTGTGTAGGCCCGCGGGTATAGATCTAAGATTTGTACAATCCCAGAATTTTATATTTCTAAGAGACGTGTTGTTAAGAAACCTCTCTGCTATAGATTCCAGCTTTGGGCATTTTCCAATCTCGAGCTCTTCAAGTGCCTCGGGCAACTGGTCTCTTGGTGATAAGATCGTGAGCTCCGAGCAATCCTCAATCTCAAGGTGTTTGAGTGATGCAGGAAACTGACCTTTCAAAAATATGCATGAGAGAGATGAGCAATGGGAGATAGACAACATCTCAAGAAGAGATAAGCTGCTCTTGTTGATATTCTCCATGTGAATTGCTGAAGAAGAAGATGAAGAAGTACAAGTATCCTCTCTGTGATCCACCAAATACTGCAACTTCTCGCAATTCTTTATCTTGAGCTGTTTCAAAGAAGAAGGTAAATGGTCTATTACAATAAATGTAATAGCATTACAACCTTCAATCTCCAAGCGTTGAAGATGTGCAATGTTGTGCTTTATTCCCTCAGGTAAGGATGTCAGAGCATTACAACCTTCAATACAAAGCTCTATAAGGGAGGTGAAGCTATGAAACCCTTTTGGTGGCTGCTCAACACAATTCTCATTCTGCCATAAATAAATCAGTTCTTCACAACCTGAAATATTTAGATATTCTACCTTTTGAAACCCTTGCCTTAACCAATTTCCGAATTCTGAAAAATGTGAAAGTGCCATAGAATTCAATGACTCATAGGCTATCTCGCTGCTGCAAGTCATACCTTTGCATCCGTCTATTTCTAACTCGCAAAGCATTGGAAGACTTGAAAATGAAACTGCCAACTGTTGACATGCACGAACCACAAGTTTCTCCAGTGAATGAAGATGGTTAGGTAGTCTTCCAGAGAGCTTTGAGCATTTTACAATGGAAAGCTCTCGGAGACAAGGAAATCTCCCAATTTGCTGCTCATCTTCATCCATAGGATTCCAACACTCCCATTCTTGTAAATCCTCAAAACAAAGAATCTCCAATTTTTGGAAAGAGCAATCCCCTCCATAAATTTCAGAACCTATGTTTTTTAAATTCCACATTCCTTTGATGGTGAGGTCTTTAAGTGAGCTCAATAACCCAAGTGATGGCAATGAAGTGCATTTCTGACAATTTTCCAATCTTAACACCATCATATTGGAGAATGATGGATCCCCAACCCAAGATGGAAATCTCCTCCCACCATAGAACTTGACGGAGAGCTCCGTAAGATTTTGATGAGGTCGAAGCATGCCAAGTACATTTTCTTCTGCTTCCTCAGTTCGTGAGTCATCAAATTGAGGCCCCCACTCTAAATGCAACACTTTTAGACCATTCTTATCACCTAATATCACCTCTCTAGTGTCATGCAAATTAGTGGCATTTTCTAACCTCGAAATATGAAGTTCTCCACTAAGAAACTTTAAATACTTCAAATCTTTCAAATCACATCCACTTCTTTTGCCTACACTAAAATTAGACAATGTACAAAGATTTTCCAAATCTTTCATCCCCACCGGCATCTCATCCAAACTTACACCCATGATATCAAGATGACGTAGATTAATCAAATTCCTCATATTAGAAGGTAACTTCTTGATGCGTCTACAATCTCTTAATAGCAAAGTTTGCAAGTTAATAAGCAAGCTTGTTGATTTAGGTAGACTAGTGATCATGGTGCCAGAAAGATTGAGATACCTCAGATGCCTTAAATCTCCTATTGAATTGGGTAGCTCAGTGATATAATAAGTTCTCAAAGACAAAGCTCTTAGTTTTTTTAATTTTGGCAGCAAATTCAAAACAACATAACTAGTAATGTAGTTATTGTCAGACTCTTCATACATGAAAATTGGCAAAAATGTTCTTAAAAGCTCAACTTCATGAAACACCTGAAAGTTATCTTTGACATCATAAAAACCACAAACGTAAGAAGAATGGCGAGACCTTTCTAATCTCTTTGATTGCTTATTGAGCTTCAAGTTACTCTCCAATCTAAAACATGTGTCTCCTGAAACCGATTGGGCCAAATCGTTGATAAGGTCGTGCATAACAAATTTAGTATCATTATCAATTGCTCGTTGAAAAATTGGCATTGACAATAGAACACGAAAATACTCGCTGCCTAAATCTTCCGGCTGTCTATCGTCTTCTAAAGGTTGAATCAGACCTTCTGCCATCCATAACAGGACAAGCTCATTCTCTTCGAATTCATAATCCTTTGGAAGGATTGCACAGTAAGCAAAGCATCTCTTCAAATGCGAAGGAAGATGATGATAACTTAATCTTAATACTGGAAGAACACCATTTTCATCAGACAAATTCCATATTTGGCTGTTCAATATATGCTCCCAATCTGATCTTGGCTTACAACGAAGAAGGCCACCAAGAGTTCGTGCTGCCAAGGGCAAACCTCTGCACTTCTCAACAACTTGTGAACGAATTGATTCCGAATTCTGATGTGCACCAACAGTCTCACTCTCAAAGGCACGCTTCTTGAACACAGACCAGCAATCATCATCAGACAAAAGCTTTAACTTGTAACAATCAATGTCTCGTCCTACTATCAATGCAACATCTTCAAGATGTGTCGTCACAATCATCTTACTTCCCTTTTCTCCACCTAAAAAGGGAGATTTTAAGATTTCCCACGAGCTATCATCTTTATTCCAAACATCATCTAAGACTAGCAAGAATTTTTTTCCAGCTACTTGATTCTTCAGTTGAACCTGCACTTCATTCAAACTTTTGAGGTTGCAAGGAGAGCGAGTGATCGACTCAAGAATTGCTTTTGAGATTCCCAGTACATCAAACTCATCAGACACACAAACCCAAACTCTTGGGTTGAAATCTTCCATTGCCTTGTCATTATACACCTCCCGCGCTAGTGTTGTTTTACCAACTCCTCCCATGGCAACAATGGATATCACACCAAAGTTGGCATCAGCATCAGGTCCATCTCTCAGCACCATTTCAAGTACTTTAGCTTTATCTTGATCTCTTCCATAAACAGCAGTTTCAGGTTGCACACTTGAAGTGGGTGGTGGTCTCTGCTGTCTAAGTGTTGATACCCCTCCAGCATTCACTTGCAAACCAAGATCAATCCTCTGCTTACAGAGTTCTTCCAACCGGTTACTTATATCTTTGATCTGGGACCTCATATGAGCACTAAACTTGACAGCACTTGGACTCAAGTTACTTAAACGAGCTGGGATGAGTTTTCGTACCTTGCTAGTGCTAGTGCTGGCCTGATCACGTTGTTGCATCTTCAACTTCCTTGACAAAGCTTCGGTTGCAAACTCATCAAGTACGTCCTCCGCATCATAAGCCAAGTCTCGGAGATCGTCCAGCCACATCTTCACAGCCATGTCAGTCAGTTGTTTCTCCTCTGCATCGCCGAGCACTGCCTGAACCATCTTCAGAGTTTGTTCCCACTTCTTGAGCTTTGAATGCAACCCCTCCTGGCGTAGAAACTCCAGCAGCTCACGAGAAGCCAATTTGTGGAACAACACCTGAATGAAAGCAGAGAGAAAGAGCTCTCCTACTGCCATGATTTTGTTTGTAGAAAGCAAAGAAAGAGATTTGATTGAGAGCAAGAAATTGTTTGTAGAAATCAAAGAAAGAGAAGTATGTGAGCAAGGGTAAGAGAGGCTTGTATGTAGAAAGCTAAAAAGGAGACTTGCTTTGTATGTTCAGACTTACTTTTTGACTTACTTTTTAGAAGGATCTTGGTCCATTCGTTCAAGATAGTATGTCGATTCCACCACTAGTACAATAATTGAATGTGAATTATTAGAAGTTATGATGGGTCAATGGCCACCAAAGAGGTAAAGGTAAGAAATTTCCCAAAAGCAACCATGTCTAGACTATTCAAATTACTGAAATTGGTTTATTGAAACTTTAATTTGCTGTCAATTTTAGCTGCCAAAAATTTCTTCGTATAATTGCACAAATAAATCAATATGGAATCTTTCCATTGCAGGGACTCACCATTACACCCATCTCTCCTCTTCTTGGTGAATCCTACTCAAAGGCAGACGTCCGAATTCGAATGGATTTGTTTATGCAATTCAAGAGGCTTTAAGATATTATAGATCCACATATTTAGAAATGCTTCAGCCACAAATATGTAGAATATCTTTCAAACAAATCATCAAACTATAAGATGAAAGCAAATACATTTTGCAATAGAGGATGGCAAGAACTGCCTTTTAAAACAAAAATCTAAACAAAGTACAAATAACACTCCAACCCAAACCACCAGCATTAAGGTAAACCATCGGTAGATTCACTTTCTGTATAAAAACCATACCTTAAACTACCTCGCATTAAAATATCCACACCATTGATAGTTTATCAAAACTCTCATTACAAGCTTTATAATAATATGGCCTAATAATAATAATAAGACAAGAACGGCATTGGAGAGACAATGTCCTACTCAACTCCCTAATTCAACTTTATAAATGCAAACCTACTATACGACACCGTCATTGCAGTTGGAAGCACTGTCTGACACAGGGACAGCAACACCTGTTTACTGGCAGACACTTGAACACGCAAGCTCCAATTTGGTTTTTCTTGTGTCCACCGATTTGGTTTTTGATTTGATTTGATTTTTTAATTTTTTATATTTTAATTTTATTAATAGCCATTAAAAATGGAAAAAATCCTATATTTGAGTTTATTTCCTTGTGCTACTTTCGTATTGGTCCGTCCCATCCCGGCCATGTCAACTTTTTCTTTTGCTTTGTTTTTTTTTTAACAATACTTTTTCTTTTGCTTTGTAAATATTGAGGTTGGTTTAGTAGTTTGAACCCAATCTTATCGGTTTATATATATATTTACAGGGAGTATATTTTATAGAACATATGATCACGAGACTTGAACATAAATTAAGTTATGTGGTTATAGATTACAATCAATGAGCACTAATTTATGAGAGACGTTTGAGGTATCAATACCAATAACAACAGAGTATATATGTCTTTGGTTTCTAAAATTTTAATATTTTCTAGAGATATCTTCAAATTTTTTTATTTAATTTTAAAATATTGGCAATTCTAAATCATTAGATTTCAATTCTATTGCCATTCATCATTAAAATTTTGTCCCAAGAATTTATACTGAGAGATCAAAATTATGAGAGCAAATGTGTTGTAGGAAAAAGGAAGCTGCCATTAACGAACCAAAGTACTATGAAAACTATTACAAGCCACTTCAAACAACACAAATTGCATAGGCTATTCAAACAACATTTTACATGCTTCCATAGGGCAAGCTTCACATGAAAATCCTCTGTGTTTACTTGAGTCTGAAAAGTCTCTGCTTTCTCAATCCTCTGTGTGCAGCGAAGAAGAATGAATAAGGAAGATGGCGCAGTACTCTCACAACAATAGTATAATCCCAACTCAAAACGATCTTACAACGTGTTGTCTCGGCATTACAGACGACAAGTTCCTCATCTGGGTTAGGCTTCAAACTGACCCAAGCCGAGCTTCACTGTTTTTTCTTCATCTGAGAAGCAATAAACCTTGAAAACCATAACAATGGCTATAAAAGTAGACCCAAATTGATCCTACCCATATTTGACTCAAATGATGTGGTAAGTAATTTGAGAAACCAGTTGAAACTTGTTTCTCATGTGGTCTATCCTAGGCTAGATTTGGACTCTTGTATTCATTGATATTGCTAGGAATCACAGATCAAGGATTGGGGGCAGATTTGAAACATTGGTTGATGCATTTGTATTCTTGGACAAGATCAAGGATGGTTGTGTCAGTAAAACCGGACACAGGACGTAAGAACGAGGGCAGGCACTCTCAGCTCTCACTTCCCCCCAAGGTATGTAGGAGACATGAGAAGGTGAGATTTAGTGGAATGTGAATTTGATGGTGTTTGCTTTTTCATGAGCAAGTTCCAAATAGAATGCAAATGATGATTCCACTCCTTTATGAAAGTCATTTTTGAAAGGTCTTAGATTGGATTTGACTATAAGTCTAACAAATATGCTTTGTGCTTGCCATTAAAAAGCATCCTACTACAAGATGTTGAACAGCATCTTCAAAATTTGGATATTCCAAAAGTTTATACCAATCAGGACCAAGTTATTGAATAAAAAAGATGGATCAATCAAGCTAATATTTGAAGTTCAAGGAAGTGTCATTAGAATATTTATCTTTTATATCTCAAAGGTCCACATCAAGCATTCCAAATAATTCGGTCTTTGAGTTAAGAGAAGCTGCAAATGGGATAATCAAATTAACTTGCTTACAAAGTTTCTCAGGACTCAAAAATACAAGCAGTAATCTATAAAACTTTTTGGTATACAAAATGTAGATTAGATTTTGACCAACAGAACAAAGATAAAATATTGGACCAGTGAATCCAACAACTGAAAGGACAAGACTATATAATCCTAAAGCCTTTCAGTTTAAAAAATGTGTAGATTAATATCTATATATTAGTCTGAAACTTGATTTATGATATATCATTTACTTTCAGAAGAAAAATGAACAAAACAAAAACTATGTGTCAACTATTCTATTCTTAATGCACTCCATATTCTATTCTATTCTTAAAACAAAACATCAAATGAAAAAGCAACTTCCAAACCTTTTGTTTTCAAGGTCCATCAGTTCTCCGGTACAACTACAAGGAGAAGCTAACAAGTGCATGCTAGTCTAAAACTATCCAATTCAAATCATGTTAATATCTAACATATGAAACAAATGGTTGGTCCAGGAGCCAAAAGAATTCTTCAAATTAAAGATGAGATCAAAGATTTCCGAGAGAATTTGAAGTACCAGTTGCATTAAAATGAAAAAATAAAATAAAATTATTGATTACCTGAGCTCCTCCTAGAAGCATCATTCAATTTCAATTTCAAAGGAAACTCAATGACACGTGAAATAAAATCTAATGATCTGTTAAAGTAATTAAATCTCTCCTCAGCAAAGTCAATTAAATTTTTGTTAGGAATTTTTGTTTCATTTTCTTGCAACCGGAAGCAATCAAATCAAACATCCTCCTTTGCATTTTCTCAGAAACATAAAAAACATTATCTCACCAACCCAACCAACCGGACTCACATTGAAAAGAATGTCATTTGCAGAGCACAGACATAGACCCAGTTCAAAAAAACGAAAACTTTGTATTCAAACACCAACCAGAGTCTCAACTGAGAGAAAATGAAATTATAAAAACACACCCACATATTAACATATCAAAACTAAGCAAAGAAAATTACAACAGAGACAATAATAATAAAAAAGTGAACAAATAAGAACCTGTTTAGAAGGGATTGTTGAAGCTCGCATTGGATCTCTCTACGAATAATGTCTTCGAAGGCGGCGTTGCGCATCTCCGAGATGCAGTTTCTAGTGGTTGTGATTCATCGAAACTGGGTGCATTTTGGATGTAAAGAGAGATGGGTTTTGTTTAGCGGTGTTGAACAAGTTGGAAATGGAGAGGCTTTGATGGCTTCTTCTTAAACTAGGCATCAATTTCGCGGCTTTTGCCATTTTTGTTTGTGTTTGACTGTTTGGATTATCTGAAGTAGTTTAGAAATGAGAAAAGAGATGACTTTGAACAGATCGGTGCCGTTTTGAAATAATTGATAAATAAATGACAACGATTGAATTTGAATCGTTGGAACTGGTGATGGGTCAGTCAATATCTATAGACCCAAGAAATTTCTGATAGAAAATTTCCTAGAAGCATCGAGATATGTTAATTATTGCTACCATGCCAGAATATTAAAAAAAATATTGTATTGATACTATCAACCCAAAAACAAAAAACAAAAAACAAAAAAAAAAAAAAAAAGACCAATATTACTGTTCTCACATAGAATCAATCTACTTCGTGTTCTTCATTGATATTATTGTTCTCATATATTGAGAAAAACTCAATATATATGAAGGCGTGCTTTTGAATGGGGAAAGAAAACACCGATGATGATATTTTCGAAAAGCAACAATGATGATGATAAATGATAGTGTTAGTCTTCCTTTGATTTTAAGTAAATGTATCTTTTCCTTCAAAAGTGATCGATTATCTATCTTCTTATCCTTATATAAGAAATTTAGAGAAGACAAGTATGTAGAAATTAAAAATAAAAAGTTTTTATTTTTTTTATTTTATAATGTTTTCTTTAATTGACTTGGAGTCTTCTCCATTATTACAAGGAAACACACCGTCATACTGGGACCTATAGCAATTAATCGTGTTCAATATTTGACGAAAAGTTATAATCAACGAAATTTTCTACCACTTTCTCAAATTTGATTCCAAATGGATGTTCAAGTGGTCATGTTAAGACACTTTTTGAGTTACTTGAACTTATCCAATAACAACTTGATTGGAAAGATTCTTATGAGCACTCAGCTTCAAACTTTTGATCCAACTTGTTTTATGGACAATGAACTTTGTGGATCTCCACTTCCTAGGAATTGTAATTCTCCAACACCAGGGCGCAATGAAAATGACAGAGGAAAAGATGATGAAGAACACAAAGTAGATTGGTTCTATAATAAGCATGGCACTTGGATTTGTAGTGGGCTTTTGGAGTTTGATTGGTCCTTTGATTGTCAATAGAAGATGGAGGTATATGTACCGTCATTTCTTGAATCGACTTGGTGAGATAATTGGCAGTATTGTAAGAAAATGTTTCTAGGCATTTCAAAGTTTGTACTTGTGTCTTTTATTGTAATATTATCATCAAGTGGAGCACTATATATAATAAGCCAAGGCATTTTACTCTCAATAAAGTTACTGCATAACAGATTCAGCTGATCATCATCACTTGCTAATGTCGATGGCAGATCAATGTGAAGATCTGCAGGTTAATGCCTCACTTGTTTATCATAATGTTAGTTGGAAGATATAGGCGAGTGGTGAGTCTAATGACCAATATTACTGTACTTTTATTTTTGTATTCATTTTTTGACTTGGACTATTGTTCTTTTATCTTAATTAAATTTGAAAAAAAATAATGTATTGATAGTATCAACCAAAAACAAATCAAAACAACAAAAAAGAAGGGTGACTCTCTTGCCAGTGGCCACTCAAAAATAAAATCATTTCACACCCACCCCAACCCACCTTCAAATTTAAAATTTTTATTATTTGCTCACTACACCTATATAATACCAAAACTAACCTTACAAATTAGTCTCTTTAATTATATCACTTTTCTCTCTAAACCCATTATTTGTTAACAAAACAAACCCTTTTTTTTTTTTTTTTTTTTTGGATTAAAACCTCTGATCAAGGCTGAAAAAACTAGGGCTTGTTGAATTAAAATGAAACACCATGGTAGGAAATCTATCATCCCTATTGGATTATAAACCTATAACCGCTGTCTCTATTTTTCTTTTTGGAAAAATGAAAATTGCATCTATAAATTTATATAAACTATGAAATTAGCTTTATAACTTACAATAAAATATTAGGAATTTTCATTAGTAAAAAAAAAAAAAAAAAAAACAATAACCATGTACTTTTTAGTAATTTAGTATCGGACCATTTAGTAATAAAACTTTTCATTAAAATATGGGTAATAGAGCCACCAAAAAACAAAAGGACCACCAATTTCCTGCATAATTAGTGGCAGCCCTTTTTTATTGTTAATTTTATTTTATTTTATCACAAAGCCTCACTTGTTTATAATAATGTTAGTTGGAACTTGGAAGATGTGGGTGAGTGGGAATCTAATGACCAATATTAATTAAAATTGAAAAAAATAATAATGTATTAATTAGTATCAATCCAAAAACAAAAGGACCACCAACTTCCAACAAAATTATTGGCAGGAATTGTCTATGTTATATGTACTCTGTAGTCATGTGGACCACATGACTAGGGTGGCTCTATTCCCATTTGCAGAATAAATGCCACTTAACTCCGGCAGAATAAATGTGTTCTATATATCCTCAGCCAAGCCAATTAAATAATACTGTTATGAGTTTGTTTAATTTTCTTGCAACCCAAAGCAATCAACTCAAACCTCCTCCTTTGCATTTTCTCACCAACCAACCAGACTCTCATTGAAAAGAATGCATTGAAACAAATATCAAAGAAACAAAACAAAATGTCATTTGCAGAGCACAGACACAGACAAAGTCTCGGAGATCGTCCAGCCACATGTTCACAGCCCTGTCCGTGAGTTGCTTCTCCTCTGCATCGATGAGCACTGCTTCTATCATCTTCAAAGTTCTTTGAGTGCAAATTGCAGCAACTCAGGGGACATCAATCTCTCGAACAACACCTGAAGGAAAGCAGAGAGGAAGAGCTCTCCTATAGCCATGGATTAATATATATGAGTCATATGACACAAAGACTGGTTTTCTCTCTACAAACCTGAACAATTTCAGAATCTATAGATAACATCCTAGTCATGTTAATAAACCATTCACTTCTTTCATAAATTAAAAAATTATATTAAATTGTTTACAATTCCATCATCCCAGTCATGTTCACATTCTATAAAAAACCTAGAATGGTGCTGCGGTCACTTACTTTTGTTGGAGCACTAGTTGGTGGTTTATAATATATATATATATATATATATAAAATTCATAAATTAACATCATGCTTCAACAGGGTCTTTCACTAATCAGGTTGGTCCTTGAGAAAAAAAAAATTAGGGTCATGACTATCAACAAATCAACATTACATGGTAATGGTCCTGAATTTTTATTTTTATTCAGGACCGACCCAACTAGAGAATTATCATGCTAAATATAAAAGAAAGCAAACAAGCTCAATGATTTGATTGCTTTACTCAGTTTCAGCTATCAATACCAAGGCTGTAGTAAAAGAGGGAACACCATATGGTCCATATCCGACTTGGAAGGACCTTCCTCCTGGACAGTATCATTGAACATTGCTCTAGCTTTCATAGATATCCTAGTTTTTGTCCTAAACAAAAAGAGAAATAAGTTTGATGATACTATATTCATACCAAGGTTTCCTCTCATCATTTCTTGCTTAAACTATAAACAAGACCATAGACTACTTTTTATGAAATATGCTATTTGGTCCGACCAAAACCAGAAACATGCATGCAAGCATGGACAAACATTAAAATATATAAAAAAGATTTTTTTTTACTCTTTTTAAAATATATAAAGGAAAGTGTTCTTTTTTCCAATTTTTACATACAAATTCTGTCCTAGCTAACTGTCAATAAAAAATCTTTGCTTCTTAAGAAATTATGACATACTCCTATAGTCCTAATGAAACCGTACCAAGACTTGTGTCCTAGCAGCAAGATGGATCAGGACGAATCAGACCAGACTTGTGTGTATATCAGAATGAAACCGTACCAATTTACTCCTTGGTCTCAGCTCTATCCATACCAATTGCAAGTTTGTTGCAGAAGAGGAGACACCGAATCCGACATGGGAGGACCTTCCTCATGGACAGTATTATTGGGTATATTGCTAGCTTTCATAGTTGCTGTTTCTCATAAACAAAAAGAGAAACAAGTTAAGTAGACATTCTATCAAAGAGAGATGACATTAATTGGTACCTAAAAACTCAGCATATATACCCAGGTTTCCTCTCATTATTTCTTCCTTATAATATAATCATGACCATAGATTAATTTTGATGATCACCGAAAAAAACAGTAAAAAGTAAATAAATTGCTACAAGAATTACAATTTACAAGTATCTAACATATTGCTCAGTCAAAACTCTTTTTCAAAGTAAATAGTACTGGTCCTTCTGGACAGGGGCGGGAATTTCAGGTTCAAGTCGGTGGTGGCCCAAAACCGAACAGAACAGGTTCGGTTGTGATTCCTCGGTATTGGGCCTTATTGGGCCTTTGGCCCAAACTATTTTTGAAGTCCAATGCCAGTCCAGTTTGCACAATTCTAGGGTTTCAAATGAATTTGGGTCAGGCCCAACTCCAAATAAACCCCAACCCAGAGAGTTTCAACACCTAAAAAAATGGACAAAATTCATTATCTGAAATTCCAAATGAAACCAAAAGGGCACCTGTCAAAAATTGCTAACAAAAGGGTCAAACCACCCCACAAAATTGCTCTCATAAATCTTTTCTCATCAATGAATATTCAAAAGATCGAGTTGCCAACAAAGTTCATCCAATTTTCAGCACATGGAGATTTGAAAGACAATTAGTATTAATAGTAACAAGTTGAGCAAGATGAGAGACGAATCCTTTGGATCCAAACTGCATATTTGTTGCTATGGATGAAGATTCCTTTGATTTGACACTGTCCTTTTGCCGTGTGAGGAGACAAGCACTGGACGGTCATAGAAAATTTTAGCCGATTTATTTGTGATGTCATATTTTATGACTATATATATATATATTGTTGGCTACATTATAACTATAGATGTCAAGTCTCTACTACCTCCTATCAAATATCTTGGGGAATCACATATACGTTGGCTTGCATTATCAACACGGTGGTGGGAATTACTTGGTCGAGTTT
Organism: Acer saccharum; assembly: GCA_030490815.1. NCBI lineage: Eukaryota > Viridiplantae > Streptophyta > Magnoliopsida > Sapindales > Sapindaceae > Acer > Acer saccharum. The sequence continues at coordinate 1,451,907 of CM059867.1, forward strand.
GATGACGATCTCTTACGTGTGATCAAGATGTTCTCTTATGGATGGTAATCTGGTTTTGGAGTGATGGATTGTTCAGAAGACTGGAAACTCAAAGTTATTGTAAACAAGCTGAAGGGATCTGCTATGGCACACTGGAAATAACTTAAAGAACAAACGTGTTCTGGATGGGAATCTACCATTTTCGTCATGGGAGAAGATGAAGGATAAGTTCATGGCTAAATTCCTTTCTCTTGATTATGAGTAACAACTATATGTACGACTGCAAAATTGTAGGCACAGAATGTGGAGGAATATATTGATGAATTTATTCGTCTGAATTCATAGAATTTACTACCGGACAACAAAAAATGCAGATTGCAAGGTTTCAAGGAGGTTTGAAGCGTGAAATATGATCACACCATTTTTAGATATATATTTAGCCCTCATTTCCTATTTTTTGTGCTCGTTTGGTATTTAATGGGTTAAATAAGACCCCGTTCTGCAGGCTGTTTTCAGCTGTTTTTGTTTTTATTTTCTAAAAATGATTTCGAATTCGTGTCCTGTAAACTGTTTTTCATTTTATTTTCAGAAATCAAAAACAAAAACAAAAACAAAGTCAAGTGTTAAAAGTGGAAATTTTGAAAAACAAAAAAAAGATGTTTTCTGTATTTCAAATACAATTTCAAAAAAATAAACAAAAAAATATTTTTTTCTTTTTTTTTTTTCTCTTGGACCAGACGACATCTTCATCTTCTTTCTTCATCACCTTCTTTCTCCTCCTCCTTGCCGCCGATTGTCACTGCCTGCCGCCGGTCGTCGCTCGCCGCTACCTTCCGCCGGTCGCCGGTCGCTGCTGCCGTCTTCTTCTTCCTCTTCTTCTTCTTCTTCCTCTTCTTCTTCTTCCTCTTCCTCCTCCTCCTCCGTTCGCTGCTGCCATCGCCGCCGTCTTCTTCTTCTTCCTCTTCTTCTTCTTCTTCTTCTTCTTCTTCCTCTTCCTCCTTCGCTCGCAATCGGCGACCGATCTCTTCTTCTTCTTCTTCCTCTTCCTCCTTCACCTCTCGCCGATCGCCGATTGCCGCCGATCCCTCTTGCCATCGCCGATCTGGTCTTCCTCCTCCTCCTCCTCCTATTCTTCTTCTTCTTCTTTTTCTTCCTCTTCCACTGATAAGGGTTTTGTGTTAATTTATTAATTATATTTAAAAAATGGTTAATTATTTTAATTAATTTGTTTATATTAATTTCAATTTTTGAAAGTTTTCAATTTATCCTACCAGACGCGTTTTTTTCCGTTTTTATTTTTAAAATACGGATTCCAGTAAATGTTACCAGACGCGTATTCGGAATTCAAAAATGAAACCAAAAACACTGTTTTCATTTTCATTTTTATTTTCAAAAAACAAAAACAAAAAACGGCTTGCAGGACGGGCCCTAAGTGTTTCATGTGATTTTGGGAATTCAGGGCATTGTTGTAATTTTGGATAAATCACGGGCGAAAATGTAAAAGTCGATCTAGGATTGAAGTTTGTGTGATTATGGAAAAATACAGGGGACTAAAGGAAATTCGCTAGCAGCCCACGACGCCTCATTTCATGAAACGGTGTGTTTTGGAGCAGTCCAAATAATGCTTCTATACGCACCCAACAGCCTTCTAAATTGTAGTCCAAAGAGCAAGCCTAAGATGCAGCCCAAAGAAGAAGCCCAGACGGGTCCAAGCCAAGAAGACCCTTGCTAAGCGCACCCCAGAAAATAGTTAACTGCACCCCAGTGCTCAAATCACCAATTCGCAGCGCCTAGGCAACGACATTCAATTGCAAAATTCAGACCAGTGAATCTCGCGGTCTTGCTTGCACGGTCCAGTTCAATGAAATCCAAGATCGCAAAATTACACCCAGCTCCCTGAGGGTATTTTTGTAATTTTCCATTGATGGATGTTTTTTACAATTTTCCAATTTCGTGAACGCTATTTATACCCCCATTTTTAGCCATTTTTCGGAAGCGATCTCAAGCAGCCAAGGGTGGCTACCAAGCCACCCACAACCTCCAACCTCAAAAACACTCCATTTTCACCTAAAATTATCATATTTTCCATAATTTTTCTCACACATCTCCTAGTCCCACCATTGTTGCACATCAAGGGCTTTATTGGAGAGAGAAGGAGTAGGACCAAGCTTGAAGAATGAAGACTCTCTAGGACATCACTTGGGTTTCTTCTTACCTTTTCTCTTTTCTCTTTAATGTTACTTTGTAATTAGATTTTATAGTAATGTTACTTTGTCTACATTTAGTGTCCGAATATGATACTTAAATGATGTGGCATCACTAAAATCTAATTATTTCAATTATACAAGTCTACTAAAAAATAAATAAATAAATAAATAAAGATATAACATTATTTGGATACCAAATTTGGACATCAAATTTGAATAAAGTAGTATTACAATATTACCCATTCTTGTAAATATGTAACACATGATATTGTCCCAACATATCGGCTTTTTTAATGGTAGGCCTAGTGCAAGCAAATTTTCTACTATTTTTTTTTTTTAATTGACAAAAATTTGTTTCAATTGTTTTTTTTTTTTTTTGACGAAAATTGTCCCTAATTTCTCAAGTGGACGTCTGTCAAAAGTATCAAATAATCAAATTTATTGAGGGAAAATTTCTAAAATAGTCACCATATTTTTGTAAAATACCAATGCATTCCCCTTTTGTTTGAAAATATATCATTTTAATCATTCATTCGATTTTCTTAGTCAAATTACACGGCCAATGGTATTAACTTTTTACACAAATAAAATTTAATGACAAAAAATGTTTTTTTTTTTTTTTTTAAATGGATAAGATAAAAAAAAAATGTTATTAATAATGTTCTAAATGTCAAAACAAAATTAAACAATGCTTTATGGATGTGAACAAAATAGAATATCAATTTCCCAGAAGCGTCAAGATATGGTAATTGCTAGTTTGCTACCATGCTATATCGACTATTTGAGTCAATTTGGGGTATTGAAACTTCATTTTGCAGTTAATTTTAGCTGGCAAGAAAAGCTTTGAACAATTGCACAAAATCACTCAATTTGGAATCTTTGCATTGTAGGGACTCACCCTAACACCCATCTTTGCCATGATAAGCTGTGTTGTTTGTACTTAGTTAACTCTGGTTGGAACCGTACCTGGAGTACCAAACTGAAATGCTTGTGGCATGGTCCCGACTAATAAGAATTGAAATGTGCATTGTCATTTAAACATATCTATAGAAGACTTCGAAAGAAATCTAAAATCAGGAGTACCAAACTGAAATGCTTGTGGCATGGTCCCGACTAATAATTGAAATTCCGTGGCAAGGAAGTGAGCCAGATCCAAGATGCTAGAAAAGGTGCAGTCATTAACATGCATATCAGTTTATCATGAGAATATCTATATGGCAACAAAGTGCATAGATTGATTATCAGCCAAAACTGGTAAATAGAATTATCATGAGGAAACTCGGATATGGCAGCGATCAAATTAAGTAACTTGAGTACATAGGCATCGGAAATTGTAGACATCAACATTCGACAAAGTTCACATATTTTCTTCTGGTTATCTTTTGCAGGTAATGGTAGAAGAAGAAGATAACTTCAACAACAAAGGTAGAAACTCTGTTTTCAATTATCTGCACATCCCTATGACAATAAGCCTAAGTTTCAAAATTCTTCTTGATTCAAAAGGTTGACTTGCTTCCCATTGAAAACATAAATGCAAAAAATCAAAGAAGAAAAACAAATATACATAAACAAATGTAATTACAAATGTTTGTATTTCATAAAATTACATTTGATATCAAGAAGTAAATGTTCCTTACCTGTGTTATACTTATATGCATGTAAATTTGTGAACCATTATGGCAGTATCTAAAATGTTTAAAATACTCTTCACTATAATAAGAATAATAACCAATTATTCCATTGAAATAGACTGCACCAATAGGCTTGTGAGACAGGAATGATTTGACAGTAAGTTTTGCTACAAAAGCAATGTTGAATATGCTTACATGAAGTGGGGAGGAAACAAGAATTTAAAGGAAAAATTTGATGCCATTGCAATCACAATGTGTGCAAATGCTGAAGATTTTACAATATTTAATTAAAACGAATGCTTGCTTAGTCAAGAAGCAAGAAGATTCTTGAATCAAATTTCATGATTTTCGAATTCAAAGCCCGGTTGTATTCTTCTTCTTTTTTAATGAAAGTTGTTCCTTTCAAATAAAAATAAAAAATAAAAAAACTATTTCCTTTTATAGAACATATGATCACGAGACTTGAACATTAATTAAGTTGTGTAGTTACAGATTACCGCTAAGTAATGTCTACGAGCACTAATTTGTGAGAGACGTTTGAGGTATCAATAACAATAATAACAGAGTATATGTGTCTTTGGTTTCCAAAATTTTAAACATATTTTCTAGAGACTGATGTTTAAGATTTTACTGTAAAATTAAGAAGACAGTACAGATCCCACAACCTGGTATTGTATCCACTGTGTTAGACTTGCCAGTGTTGAGTTAACCAAGTCTTCCACATGCCTACTTTTATTTTTCGGTTTTTCAAGTTCCCAAAAACGATTAATTTTGCAAGATGTGGGAATTTGCGTAGGTATAATAATAGTCTTAGACATCCCGACTGTAAAAATGATGATACCACCGCTCGCTTTACTTCGGAGGCAATGTTCGAAACATTGGTTGATGATGCATCTGTATTTTTGGACAAGATAACAGACAGTTATGTCAGAAAATGTGTTTTAGGAACAAGGGAAAGTAAGTGCATCTTTAATAAAGAATGACAAAAACTGCTATTAACAAACCAAATTGCAATGAAATCTGATACAAAACACTTCAAATAAAGCGAAATGGCGGTAGGCACTAGGCTAAAGCATTGGTCTGTCTATGAACCTTAACTCATTCATACAAACCAAACACCCTATCACAGTATCAAACATGTCATTACAATCTCATGGTAGGCTTAATAACACAAGACTGGCACTAGGAGGGCTAATAATTTCACCATCTAAAGCGATACAAAATGAAAAACTCTGCAACTCAACTGAGCCATTTGCTAGACGATATTCAACATCCTTGGATAAGAAGATTAACAAGTTAGAACAGGAACGTTATAGTGCCTGTGCACCGATGACAGGTTTGAGGCATTGGCATGGCAAGATCTGCAGAATGTCAACTGCTGTTTACATGAAGACCACAATACACAAGCTCCAAAAGCTCACTGTTTTTGAAGAGGGAACACTGAACCGGACATGGAAGGACCTTCCTCATGGACAGTATAATTGAACATTGCTAGCTTGCATAGCTTACTCTTTCTCATAGATATCCTAGCTTTTGTCCTGAACAAAAAGAGAAACAAGTTAAGTAGACATTCTATCCAAGATAAATGGCGATGGTACAGGAAAAAAAATTAAGAAAAAGAGCTTCTACACGGGAAAAAGTTATTCACCACAGGCTTGAGAAGATCTTTTAAGCATCTCACACATTTGCATTTTGGGTTCTGCTTCAAAAAGGTTATGGAGAGATTCATTCAAATGCTCAGGTTTCCTCTCATCATTTCTTCCTTAAAATATAATCAAGACCATAGATTAATCACCCCCTGTGGACTGGTAGGAAAACTGCTGTTTACTAGCAGACACTTAAACATGCAAGCTCCAAAAGCCCCACGTAAAGGATCAATCACCCCCTAGTCTTTGCTCTCTTCGTACCAAGGCTGTTATGGAAGGGGGACACGGAACCAGACATGGGAGAACCTTCCTTGTGCAGTGTACCATTGAGCATTGCTAGCTCTCTTAGTTGTTGCTTCTTGTAGAAATCATGGGTTTCATCCTAAACAGGAGAGACAGAAATAAGTCAGACAGACTATCAAAGAAAGAAAAAGAACCGTCGCACAGACTGTAGAAGGAATAAGGTTGCTCACCACAGGCTTCAGCTCACGAGATTGCATTAGGCGAGCATCAATTATTTCAACCGGCAGTTCTGCCTCAACAAGGATATGGAGAGGTTCATTCAGATGCTCATATCAAGGCTTTCCTCTCATCATGTCCTCCTTAAAAAAAGCCAGAATACAAATAAATAAGATAAAAAAGAGAAACATGGACTTTCTAATTTACAAGCGTTGTGTAGACAACTTTAAAGTCATACAAGAATGTAGCCTATAATGTTCAAGGAAACACGGTGTAACATGGTTGGGGAATATGCAAATGCAAGTTTTTAATAGATTATGCACATGAATTTAGATTCAGTTTCCGCAAGAACTATATTTGACAAGACTTGATCATCTAAGTGAATGAAACAACCATATTCCATATTTAAGATAGTAGAACAGATGCCTATGAAGAAGAAAGATAAAATCACAATGAAAGCTAGATCAGGAGTTGAATAACAATATGTATTATTTTGAGGTTTTGGCTCCCGCCAAATTCTTAATCAATTAGTGTACCACCAGATTTGTCTACAACCAAAACCAGAATGGAGGACATCTCAGAGACCTTAGTATGAAATTTATTGGTTTCAACTTGACCAGTAATGTTTCACAACGGCCTCTAGTGATAAAAATTAAGTAGCTTAAGAGTTCAGATAGATGTCAGATTTTGAAATTTAATCTGTCAATATAAAAAATACAAAGAATAATTCTGATTTGATCAAATTTAGAAAGATGCAGGTATGAACAATTAAAAAAGAAACCAGGATAAGAATTATTCACCATTACCCTTCCTGGATCCTTGATGTTGCCTCGGCCTCTGATCAGAACACGGCATTCCATACTTGTTTCCACTCTTTTAAGAGAGTTACCTCTAGGACCAAGGAGGCACCCAACAAAGTTGTGCTGCAAAACTTAATCATTATAAGACACTGCCAAAACAAAAATATAAAAGCAAAGGAGAGCAAGATGCCTTCACTCATACGTTAGGATATTTGTCGATTGGAATATCCACTATGATTGCCCTCTTCACAATAAGAGTGGATGAGCTACTTTGAGAGCTAAGCTAGTTCTGAGTTAAAGAGGGCTGCATTAAACCAGAAATCTGCACATTGTCATCCCAAACATCATTAATACAGATAAAGACAGATAAATGCAATTGTCTGCATATGATAAGAATAATAAACACTGAATCATTAGATGACCTCTAGTGAATCCCATAGCCATTATACAATATTGTCTTGCAGCAGCTCAAATCAAATTGAACAAACATAAAGAAGAATATACATACATTAGCAAACAAGTTTAGCTTAACAGATACAACCAATCAGAAGCCCAAAATATCAACTATCATTTAGATATGATCCATGCAAGACCATGAAATTCAAGGGGTCTAAATCCAAAGAGAGGAATAACGTGCAGAATTGATTAGTTGATCTGAAACTAACAGCACTAACGAACTAAACACCCAGGTTGAAGGCAATTTGAAAGCAGATTCAGTAGCTCTCTAGCTAAGCATTTTTATTAACACTAAAACTATCTAACTGAGTTCATGAAACGCTTTTTGCAAGGTAAACTGAAAAACAATAATCTATTACTTGAAAAGGTCAGCACAAAATACAAAATGCCTGTTGTCTCAGCACTCATAAACAAGGACGATCTCTCACTCAATACCTAGCATGTAAGGTTGTCATCTCTACACGTGAATGCCCCCCCATTGCATTTTCCCTTTCGCTACCATTCACCACCACCATTACCATCATGACGTGTTATCGAATTTCATTACTTCACTTGTCACAATCGCATCGAACGAAGATTTTTCCCATTCATCTACCTACATCCACATTCAAACACAAAATCACTTTAACCTATTTACATCATTTATAATGTTCAGATTTTGTTATGCGTTACACAAATGTTAGTTATTTAGTGGCAACTTGATTATATATAAATGATTTGTTTAGTCAAATGATCGTTAATGCTTCAAGATATTTTTCATGGTTCAAGACAAATATGGGGCCTTGACTTGCAATGAATTTGGTGGACAGACCTCACTGAAAATGACATGTGTGTCCATACATTCCCCAACAGTGCGGTTACATGGTTGAAACAAGTTAGAACTGTTGGGTTATGGTGTGAAGACTTTATTGTCAAAGTGGCCAAATTAATTATTTAATGATTAAGCAAGTAAAGGTGTTTTTTGTCCTTTGTGAAATGAATAAAAGCAAAGTAAAATTGGGTCCTGTGCAGTTGTTTTGCAAAGTCAAAAATAGAGGAAGCAAAATTGTAATTGGATCGCTGTTGCAATAGGCAGCGTGTTGTGGCAGCGGTCCAATATTGTGCAGCGGTGTGGCAGCGTGAGTGCAGCGGTTTGCAATTTATTGAGCACCGCTGCGCATAGCGCTGCGTGTTGTGGCAGCGGTAAGGCAGCGGTTTCACCAGTGTTTTGCGCTGCGTATTGCGCTGCTAATTTATTGGCAGCGGTGTGGCAGCGGTTTTGTCACAGTGTGTCACGCTGTGAGGAGCGCTGCGAGAGCGCTGTGGCATAGGCAGCGGTCTAACACAAATCCGCGTGAAATCAGTATTTTACACAGTATAGGAAATATATCCCAATTAGGATTTGGCCAACCCTAATGCTCCCATATAAATACCACAATTATGTGTACTCTGATGTGTGTGTTAAAATCACCGTGAGTGAGAAAATATTGCTAGAGAGATAGAGAGCAAATTGTAGAGAGACTGAGAGAGAGACAGAGAGATTGTAATCAACTCTGAAAATAGTGGATTGAGTGCGGTGCGCTCCGTGGACGTAGGCAAATTGCTGAACCACGTAAAATCTTTGGTGTCGTCTTTTTCTTCTTATTGCTTTCATATTATCTATGTGTTTTAGATTTGTGTGTGCGATATTTTTCTTACAACAATTGGTATCAGAGCCCTAGGTTGGGGCAGGTTATTTTTCACACAAATCTAGGTTTTCTCGAGGTCAACGATTTTATCGTGGAGATGGGATCAGAGAAAGATTCTCACAAGATTGAGAAATTCGATGGAACGAATTTCAGTTTCTGGAAGATGCAGATGGAGGATTATCTGTACCAGAAAGATCTGCATTGGCCGATAAAAGAGAAGCCGGCAACTATGACCGATGAAGAATGGTCAAAGAAGCGGAAGCCGAAGAACATGGATGAAGAGGATCTCGAACTCCTAGACAGGAAAGCATTGGGAGCAATTCGTCTCAGTTTGACGAAGCAGGTCGCCTTTAATGTAAAGGATCAGCTAACTGCCAGAGATCTGATGAAGACTTTATCAAACCTGTATGAACAGCCTTCTGCGGTAAGGAAGGTCCATCTTGTCAAAAAATTATCAAATCTAAAGATGACGGAAGGTCAGGGTTTTAGAGAGTATCTAAACCAATTCAACGAAGTGAAGGATGGGTTAACTTCTGTGTCTATGGGTTTTGATGAAGAATTCTTGGCGGTGTTTATGCTCACCCAATTGCCAGAAAGTTGGAAGATGACATGTCAGTCAATTGCCAACTCGTTCGGGAAAGAAAAATTGGATTTCTCACAGGTTGTGAACATGATCATGACTGAAGAAATCAGGATGCGTGAAGAGGGATTTGGAGCGTCTACATCTTCAGCATTGAATATGGAAGGTAGAGAAAGCAGAAACAGAAATCGGAACATGAATCAACGAGGAAGATCAAAGTCAAGAGGTAAGTCTAAATCCAGGTATCAGGTCAATTATTCGGGAAATCAGCAACGAAACAAGAAAGATGTAGAGTGCTGGAACTGTGGTAAGAAAGGCCACTTCTCGTATGAGTGTAGATTTGAGAAGAAAGATAAGGGCAAGGGCAGTGTGAACTGTGTGTCGGAGGAGTCAGATGACTGCCTCATCTGCTCGTTGGAAAGTAAGACGGAGTCTTGGGTTTTAGATTCAGGAGCGTCTTTCCATGCCACACCTCACAGAGAGTTGTTCGAGAATTACGTCTCAGGAAATTTGGGTAAGGTGTATCTTGGTGACGATCAAGCATGCAACATTACCGGGAAGGGAGATGTGAAGATTCAGCTGAAAGGGTCAGTTTGGAAGCTCAACAACGTGAGGCACATACCGGATTTGAGGAAGAACTTGATCTCTATTGGGCAACTGGCGTCAGAGGGTTACATGACGACTTTCACAGATGACAAGTGGAAGATTTCGAAGGGTATTATGACAATCGCCCGAGGAAATAAGAATGAGTCGCTTTACACAACTACGGATGGTTGTGGTTCAATCGCTATGGCTGAAGGTAAAGATGATCCGAACTTGTGGCACCAGAGGTTTGGGCACATGAGTAGTCAGGGGCTGAAGTGTCTACATTCGAAAGGTAAGTTGCCAGATTTGAAGAGTGTTGAGGTTGATTTCTGTGAGAGCTGCGTGTTGGGAAAACAGAAGCGAGTGAGCTTCAAGAAGACCGGAAGGGTACCGGCAAAGGAGAAGTTGGAACTAGTGCACACTGATGTTTGTGGTCCAGCTTCAGTCTCGTCAACCGGAGGTAAACAGTATTTCGTCACATTTATTGACGACCACTCCAGAAAGGTATGGGTTTATTTTCTGAAACACAAGTCTGAGGTGTTTAATGCTTTCAAGAGATGGAAAGCTAGAGTTGAGAATGAGACAGGGTTAAAGATCAAAAAGCTGCATTCAGACAATGGTGGAGAATATGAAGACAGTGAGTTCAAGAGGTTTTGCTATCTGAGCGGGATAAAGCTCAGTAGAACGGTTCCTGGAACCCCACAGCAGAATGGGATAGCAGAACGTATGAACAGGACATTGACTGAGAGAGCCAGAAGCATGAGGTTACATTCTGGGTTGCCAAAACAGTTCTGGGCGGAAGCAGTCAATACAGCAGCATATTTGATCAATAGAGGACCATCAAAGCCTTTGGACCTCGCTATACCAGAAGAGATCTGGACTGGGAAAGAGGTAAAACTTTCTCATCTTAAAGTGTTTGGGTGTGTTTCTTATGTGCATATAGGTGATCATGCGAGGAATAAGCTAGACGCCAAGTCAGTGAAGTGTACTTTGGTGGGCTATGGAGAAGATGAATTTGGTTACAAGCTGTGGGATGACCAAAACCGCAAGATGATCAGAAGTAGAGATGTTGTCTTCAATGAAAAGGTTATGTACAAAGACAGAAACACACAGGTGTCTGAGCCAGAAGAGCCAGAGTACTTTGGGCCGAATGATGTGTCAGAGAACAGAGTCTTGGAACCAGTTAATCAGAATAATGAAGAACAAGGTGTGCCGCTCCAGGTTACAGATCCTATCCCATATAGAGATGTTCAAGCGACACAGGTTGAGAGTGCAGTAAGAAGATCAACTCGAACTCCTATACCAAATAGGAAGTACTTGCAATACATGTTGTTGACAGATGCAGGGGAACCTGAGTGTTATGATGAGGCATATCAGGGAAAAGATGCGAGCAAGTGGGAGCTTGCAATGAAGGATGAGATGAAGTCGTTGATTTCTAATCAAACTTGGGAGTTAGCCAAGTTGCCTGAAGGAAAGAAAGCCCTACAGAATAAGTGGGTGTTTCGGATCAAAGAGGAACATGATGGTTCCAAGAGATACAAGGCACGACTAGTGGTCAAAGGCTTCCAACAAATAGAAGGTATTGACTACTCTGAAATATTTTCTCCTGTTGTTAAACTAACTACGATCCGGTTAGTGTTGAGTATTGTCGCAGCAAAGGGATTATATCTTGAGCAGTTAGATGTGAAGACTGCCTTTCTTCATGGAGATTTGGAGGAAGAGATATACATGCAGCAACCAGAGGGGTTTACAGAAGATGGCAAGGAAGAGTTGGTGTGTAGGTTGACAAAGAGCTTGTATGGTTTAAAACAAGCTCCCCGACAGTGGTACAAGAGGTTTGATGGGTTTATGCAAGGTAATGGATATCTGAGATGCAATGCTGACCACTGCTGTTACTTCAAAAAGGTTAAGTCAAGTTTTATTATTCTGCTACTTTATGTTGATGACATGTTAGTAGCTGGTGTAGATTTAGAAGAGATTAACAATTTGAAGAAGCAACTCTCGAGTGAGTTCGAGATGAAGGATTTAGGTGCAGCAAAGCAGATTCTTGGAATGAGAATTAGCAGAAATGAACATGAAGGTACATTGAAGCTTTCACAAGCAGAGTACGTTCGAAAGGTGTTGTAGAGATTCAGCATGGGTGATGCAAAATCAGTAAGAACACCTTTGGCTAGTCATTTCAGGTTGTCCAAGGAACAGAGTCCGAAGACGGAAGAGGAGAAGGACTTCATGGCTAAAGTTCCTTATGCTTCAGCCATTGGAAGCCTAATGTATGCCATGACTTGCACAAGACCAGATATTTCCCATGCAGTGGGAGTTGTGAGCCGTTACATGTCAAATCCAGGCAAACTTCACTGGGAGGCCGTGAAGTGGATCCTAAGATACCTGCGGGGTACGACAGAGAGATGTCTAACCTTCAGAAGAGATGAACTCAAGCTGGAAGGTTATGTGGATTCAGATTTTGCTGGGGAGGTGGATCATAGGAGAAGTACCACCGGATATGTGTTCACAATGGCTAATACCGCGATTATTTGGATGTCCCAGTTGCAGAAGATAGTGACAATTTCTACAACTGAAGCAGAGTATGTGGCTGTGACAGAATCAAGCAAGGAGCTGATATGGTTACAAGGTTTGTTAGCTGAGTTGGGATTCGATCAAGTGATGAATGTGTTGCACAGTGATAGTCAGAGTGCAATACACTTGGCCAAGAATTCGGCGTTCCATTCTAGGACCAAGCATATCGACCTGCGCTACCATTTTATTCGATCGTTAATCGAAGAAGGTGTGTTGAAGTTAGTGAAGATTGCAGGTAGCAAGAATCCAGCTGATATGTTAACCAAGCCAGTCACTACTGAGAAACTGGAGCTGTGCGCAGCTTCAGTGGGTCTTCAAGAGTGAAGACGTGGGGGATGAGCGCACCGTTATTTATCCACTAAGTCATCGAGGAAGGATGGAGAACGTTTATTGGGTTTCAGTCTTCAAGTGGGAGATTGTTGGGTTATGGTGTGAAGACTTTATTGTCAAAGTGGCCAAATTAATTATTTAATGATTAAGCAAGTAAAGGTGTTTTTTGTCCTTTGTGAAATGAATAAAGGCAAAGTAAAATTGGGTCCTGTGCAGTTGTTTTGCAAAGTCAAAAATAGAGGAAGCAAAATTGTAATTGGATCGCTGTTGCAATAGGCAGCGTGTTGTGGCAGCGGTCCAATATTGTGCAGCGGTGTGGCAGCGTGAGTGCAGCGGTTTGCAATTTATTGAGCACCGCTGCGCATAGCGCTGCGTGTTGTGGCAGCGGTAAGGCAGCGGTTTCACTAGTGTTTTGCGCTGCGTATTGCGCTGCTAATTTATTGGCAGCGATGTGGCAGCGGTTTTGTCACAGTGTGTCACGCTGTGAGGAGCGCTGCGAGAGCGCTGTGGCATAGGCAGCGGTCTAACACAAATCCGCGTGAAATCAGTATTTTACACAGTATAGGAAATATATCCCAATTAGGATTTGGCCAACCCTAATGCTCCCATATAAATACCACAATTATGTGTACTCTGATGTGTGTGTTAAAATCACCGTGAGTGAGAAAATATTGCTAGAGAGATAGAGAGCAAATTGTAGAGAGACTGAGAGAGAGACAGAGAGATTGTAATCAACTCTGAAAATAGTGGATTGAGTGCGGTGCGCTCCGTGGACGTAGGCAAATTGCTGAACCACGTAAAATCTTTGGTGTCATCTTTTTCTTCTTATTGCTTTCATATTATCTATGTGTTTTAGATTTGTGTGTGCGATATTTTTCTTACAACAAGAACTAGCAGTGTGGACAATTTTCAAGTCATACAGAAATGTAGCCTATAATGTAAGAGGAAACACTGAGTAACAAGATAGGTGAATTCAAATACAAGTTTTTAATAGAGTATGCACATTAATTTAGATTCAGTTTTCATAAAAACTATATTTGGCAAGACTATGATCATCTCAGTAACTAAATCTATCCTCAGCAAAGCCAATTAAATAGTGTTAGGATTTTGTTTCATTTTCTTGCAACCCAAAGCAATCAACTCAAACCTCCTCCTTAAAATTATCTCACCAACCAACCAGACTCTCAATTGAAAAGAATGTATTGAAGCAAATATGACAGAAACAGAACAAACTGTCATTTGCAGAGACCCACTTCAAAACACCCAATCAAATATTATTCTTTTCGTACAAAAAAGTAAAACTCGTATTCAAACACCAGAGGAAATGAAATTACAAAAACGCACTCACAAACATATTATAACTAAGCAAAACAAATTACAACAGAGACAATAATAATAAAGTGAAGAAATAAGAACCTGTTTAGAAGGGGAGTGTTGAAGCTCGTATTGGATCTCTCTACGATTGATTCGAGAAACGAGACGTGGTTTCTGGTTGTAAAGAGAGATGGGTTTTGTTTTGTGGTGTTGAACATGTTGGAAATGGAGAGGCTTTGATGGGATCTTCTTAGACTTGGCATCAATTTCGCCATTTTTGTCGGCGTCTCAAGTAGCTGACAATCGAGAAAAGAGAAGACTTTAGAGAGAGAGAGGTGGTTTTTTTTTTTTTTTTTTTTTTTTTTTGTTCTTTTAATTTAAAGTAGTGACGTGCCTGGCGTGCCTGGCACATCATCGAATACGTGTTGACATATCCGAACACATCATCGCATAATAAGGTAATAAATACTGATTTGTTCGGCCAAGTCATCAAATATTTAATGATGTGTACAACACATCATTGTCGAATGGTTACTAAATAGACTCCTCAGCAGAGTCCATTTTTGCTCAACCCACTACAAGATAACATGTGTTTAGGGAGGAGTAAATTTGTTCAAAAAGATAACTGTGTTTGGACAAATTTACCTCATCCATGGACACATATCACCCATTTAGGAGGGGGGTAATGGTTACCTCCCTTGAAAGGGGGTTGAGCAAAAGTGCCCTCCTCCTCAGCCACAAATATTTACAATATCTTTCTATGCAAATCATAAAACTAAGAGATGTGGCAGCTAATTTGAGAAACTAGTTGAAACATGTCTCATGTAGTCTGTCCTTACACTAGACAGTACAGATTGCAGGACACTGGAATTGGAGGCAACTTCGAAACGTTGGTTGATGATGCAATTGCATTCTTGGACAATAAATGCATCTTTAATAAAGAACGACAAAAACTTGCTATTAACAAACCACATTGCATAAAGTGAAATGAAACAATTATTGATTGCCTGACCTCCTCGTACTAGAGTTTGCATGGTATCATGCCCATCCTCTCACAGATCTTACAACCATCTGCTTGAACATCAAATTTCATATACAAAGGATTATATTCAACTCAATTGAACTGAAATGAAACAATACAACAATACTAAATAAGACTCATTACTACAGGCTGGCAGAAGATTTTGAACAGCAGCGTAAAAATAAAAACGTGTGATATAGTAAACATTGTTATAACATTAAAAATATGAACAATGGTTGGTGTGTATTGAAACAGAGAGATGAGTAGATTAAAAAACCGGGTGCAGTTTGGATGTAAAGAGAGATGAGTTTTGTTTTGTGGTGTTGAAAAAGTTGGAAATGGAGAAGTTTTGATGTGTTCTTAGACTTGGCATCAGTTTCGCCATTTTTGTTGGTGTTTGAACTAGCTGCTGAGAAACGAAAAAAGAGAAGACTGAAAAGTGTATCCTTGGTAAGGATCTGTCATGCCCTAGGCATTTTGTATTGATTTTCTGATGTGTTGGTGCTTGATTTTGTAGGTTTCTGGAATTACTGGAAAGTAGAATGAAGAACAGATTTGAAGAACTTTGAAGAAGGGTTGAAGATAAGGTTGAGATGAGAGAGAAATAGATCAGAATATTTGAGAGATCGAGAGAGAATTTGTTAGAGAGAGAGAGTAGAATTTAGTTGAGAAATGCTGTTACAACCTCTAAATATAAAGGAAAATGCAACCGATTGTAAAAAGACTCAAATAGGAATTGGGAAATAATTCCTTATAGCTGACTCACAGTAACTATCATAGACCGTATGGGAAATGATTCTCTACAGTAAGACACAAGCTATTTATTATGGACATTCACTAAATCTCTAAAATTAATCCCTAATTTCACAATCCTTACAGGATCCTTCCTTTTGATAACACTGAAAAGTGTTTGATAGAAGTGCTAAAGTGTTCGACAAAATGACTAAGAGAGAAACTAAAGGTGAAAAGCTTGAAGAGACTTCATTAATGGAGTTTTCACATAGATATCTCTCTTCTATGTTCTATGTATTGATTAAAAATTCGTTTACAAAAGCCTTGTATATATACAAGTAGATTCTAACATGTTAAAAGCATTCCCTTAAATTCAGGAATCGACAACTAAGTTTTACTACATCAGCTGATTTGTTAATA
Organism: Acer saccharum; assembly: GCA_030490815.1. NCBI lineage: Eukaryota > Viridiplantae > Streptophyta > Magnoliopsida > Sapindales > Sapindaceae > Acer > Acer saccharum. The sequence goes on from CM059867.1 coordinate 1,468,308, forward strand.
ACCATATCTAACTAACACCACTTCTATAAACATTTTAGTAAGTGTAATTAAAATGTTGCACTGATTTGTAAATAATAATTGATCAAGTATTAATACAGCACCTTCAAAATAAGACAAGCTTGCAGTCCCAAATTTCACTTTGCAGAACCCAATGTTATCATTTGTTTGCAGTCCCTGAAAATCCCCATAGACATGCTATATCCAGATATTGTTTTCAGCAGCAGTTCTGGAATATCCCTTCCCGTCAGAATTCATTGGAACTGCATCCAATGCGGCAGCTTGCAAAATTACTGGCCAGGCTTCTTCCAAACAAGGCAGCAACCTCGAAGAAACCAGAGGTAATAGGATTCCAGTACTGTATGAAGAAAGAAACAACGATAACAATAAGAAGGTTGGCACAGAACAAGCGGAAAAATTCCATCTTATAACAGATTAGTAAATAATAAAACTTACATTTCTATGGAGATTCAACCCCAAGAAAATATGGTTGTAATCCTTCAAAAGTAATCATTCAAGTTCGGTGTCAAATGAAGGTGACCACTGCACTCACAATTCGAGGTGTTGTCAGACACAGAAAAGCTCCTAAAGCTCAAATGCAGATTGATTAGAGTCCATGCCAATACTCACATCAAAAAAAATGAAGAAGAAGAGAAGTAATGATTATTTCTCTTCCGGTTACCTTTCGCTAGTAACAGTTCAAAAAAATCAATGAAGAGAAGAAGCAGTCAAATTTCAACAACAGAGATGAAGATTTTGATTTCAAGTATCTGCACAGCCTGATGCCAAAAAGCCCCAAGTTTTCAAAGATCTATTGGGTAATGTCCACCACTTCTGGACAGAAAAGTCGCTTGCTTCCCACTGGAAAGACAAAAAAAAAAAAAAAAAAAAAAAAAAAAAATTGTAAACATTAAAACCAAAGAAGGAAAACAAGGATAAAAGTATAGACTAAAACTTTATGTTTTTCAAAATTAATGTTACTAGACAACCTGAAAAGCTGCAATATGAATTTTGACTAAATAAAATGAAATGAAGAAATTGTTGATTATCTGACCACAAGTTTCCGTGTAAAATATCAATCAACATCATTCAATTTCAAAGGAAACTCATGAGAAATAAAATCTAATGATTTGTTTAAGTAACTAAATCTCTTTTTAGCCAAACCAATTAAATAGTGTAAGGATTTTGTTTCATTTTATTGCAACCCAAAGCAATCTCTTAATTGAAAAGAATGTATTGAAACAAATATCACAGAAACAGAACAAAATGTCATTTGCAAAGACCCACTTCAAAACACCCAATCAAATAATATTCTTTTACTAAAAAAAGAAAACTCTGTTTCTTTTGAGAGAATGAAATTATAAAAACACAAGCACCGAGTCACTGCACTAAATAAGGTGTGACATGCCTGGGCACGTCATCAGCTGCTCAGCTAACATAAAATCCTGTGTGTTTTGTAGTCTCTCTGAAAAATTGGTGCAGCGAAGAAGAATGAAGAAGGAAGGTGACTCACTCTCACAACAAATCGTATAATGACGTGTTGTCTCAGTAATCCGTACCGGCGAACAATTTCTGTATCTAGGTTCGGCTTTTAACACTGACCCCAGCTGAGCTTCACTGTTTTTTTCTTCATCTGAGAGGCAAAAACAAAAAAAAACAAAAATCAATACTAGATAAGTAATGATTATTTCAATTAAAGGCAGAAACTAATTACTACATGGTAACAGAAGAATAAAACTAGAGAGTAAAAAAACGTGTGATAAAGTAAACGTTTTATAACATTACAATCTGAAAAATGGTTGGTGTGTTATAAATTTGACAGACCTGGCATAATTTATAAAGACTGAATGAGGTGTTTCTCTGATTCTTCTCTTTTTCTTTGTTGTTTCTCAGATGAGATTGAGCTCATTCTTCTTCCTGTGGATCGTAGATGAATTTGTCGTCTATTTCAACACAAGGGATGTGGGCTATCTTGGACCACTCTCGTCCCTTACCCCTTTTGCACTGCTTTTTCAGCAAAGGACAGTCATGGATATATAATCGCAAAAGTGAGGATGGCAAGCCTACTTCTGGTAAGGATGTGAGATTTGGGCAATTAGAGATGAACAGATATTCAAGGGAGTTGAGGTTTTGAAAACCATTGGGAAACAGGTATTTTAATTTTGGGAAACTTTCGATCATCAAACGTTTAAGAGAAGGGGGCAACATCATTCTGATATCTTCCTGTGGGAAAGACTCTGCTTCCGGACATTCATAGATTATGAGAAATGTAAGAGAGGTGAGGTTGTGCAACCCCCACTCAACCAGTGGCTTATATATATTGAGACCTTTAATGGAAAGATATGTTAGGTTGGTGGAAAAACCGTCTTGTGGAAAAGATGTGATACTTGGACATAGTTCAATGGACAAGTATTGGAGTGAGTTGATGTTGTGAAAGCGATTGGGTATGGCTCTGAGTTTCTCACAGTCAGAAATAAAAAGATATTCTAAATTGGTTTTGGGAAGCCCTCCTTCAGGGAAGGAAACAACACTTGGGCAATCAAATAGAGTGAAGTCACTTAGATGGATAAGATTGTGTAGGCCTGCGGGTATAGATTTAAGATTTTTACAAGACCAGAATTTTATACATCTAAGAGACGTGTTGTTAAGAAACCTCTCTGCTATAGATTCCAGCTTTGGGCATTTTTCAATCTTGAGCTCTTCAAGTGCCTCGGGCAACTGGTCTCTTGGTGATAAGATCGTGAGCTCCGAGCAATCCTTAATCTCAAGGTGTTTGAGTGATGCAGGAAACTGACCTTTCAAAAATATGCATGAGAGAGATGAGCAATGGGAGATAGACAACATCTCAAGAAGAGATAAGCTGCTCTTGTTGATATTCTCCATGTGAATTGCTGAAGAAGAAGATGAAGAAGTACAAGTATCCTCTCTGTGATCCACCAAATACTGCAACTTCTCGCAATTCTTTATCTTGAGCTGTTTCAAAGAAGAAGGTAAATGGTCTATTACAATAAATGTAATAGCATTACAACCTTCAATCTCCAAGCGTTGAAGATGTGCAATGTTGTGCTTTATTCCCTCAGGTAAGGATGTCAGAGCATTACAACCTTCAATACAGAGCTCTATAAGGGAGGTGAAGCTATGAAACCCTTTTGGTGGCTGCTCAACACAATTCTCATTCTGCCACAAATAAATCAGTTCTTCACAACCTGAAATATTTAGATATTCTACCTTTTGAAACCCTTGCCTTAACCAATTTCCGAATTCTGAAAAATGTGAAAGAGCCATAGAATTCAATGACTCATAGTCTATCTCGCTGCTGCAAGTCATACCTTTGCATCCGTCTATTTCTAACTTGCAAAGCATTGGAAGACTTGAAAATGAAACTGCCAACTGTTGACATGCACGAACCACGAGTTTCTCCAGTGAATGAAGATGGTTAGGTAGTCTTCCAGAGAGCTTTGAGCATTTTACAATGGAAAGCTCTCGGAGACAAGGAAATCTCCCAATTTGCTGCTCATCTTCATCCATAGGATTCCAACACTCCCATTCTTGTAAATCCTCAAAACAAAGAATCTCCAATTTTTGGAAAGAGCAATCCCCTCCATAAATTTCAGAACCTATGTTTTTTAAATTCCACATTCCTTTGATGGTGAGGTCTTTAAGTGAGCTCAATAACCCAAGTGATGGCAATGAAGTGCATTTCTGACAATTTTCCAATCTTAACACCATCATATTGGAGAATGATGGATCCCCAACCCAAGATGGAAATCTCCTCCCACCATAGAACTTGACGGAGAGCTCCGTAAGATTTTGATGAGGTCGAAGCATGCCAAGTACATTTTCTTCTGCTTCCTCAGTTCGTGAGTCATCAAATTGAGACCCCCACTCTAAATGCAACACTTTTAGGCCATTCTTATCACCTAATATCACCTCTCTAGTGTCCTGCAAATTAGTGGCATTTTCTAACCTCGAAATATGAAGTTCTCCACTAAGAAACTTTAAATACTTCAAATCTTTCAAATCACATCCACTTCTTTTGCCTACACTAAAATTAGACAATGTACAAAGATTTTCCAAATCTTTCATCCCCACCGGCATCTCATCCAAACTTACACCCATGATATCAAGATGACGTAGATTAATCAAATTCCTCATATTAGAAGGTAACTTCTTGATGCGTCTACAATCTCTTAATAGCAAAGTTTGCAAGTTAATAAGCAAGCTTGTTGATTTAGGTAGACTAGTGATCATGGTGCCAGAAAGATTGAGATACCTCAGATGCCTTAAATCTCCTATTGAATTGGGTAGCTCAGTGATATAATATTTTCTCAATGACAAAGCTCTCAGTTTTTTGAATTTTGGCAACAAATTCAAAACAACATAACTAGTAAGGTAGATATTGCCATACCATTCATACATGAAAATTGGCAAAAATGTTCTTATAAGCTCAACTTCATGAAACACCTGAAAGTTATCTTTGACATCATAAAAACCACCAACGTAAGAAGAATGGCGAGACCTTTCTAATCTCTTTGATTGCTTATTGAGCTTCAAGTTACTCTCCAATCTAAAACATGTGTCTCCTGAAACCGATTGGGCCAAATCGTTGATAAGGTCGTGCATAACAAATTTAGTATCATTATCAATTGCTCGTTGAAAAATTGACATTGACAATAGAACACGAAAATACTCGCTGCCTAAATCTTCCGGCTGTCTATCGTCTTCTAAAGGTTGAATCAGACCTTCTGCCATCCATAACAGGACAAGCTCATTCTCTTCGAATTCATAATCCTTTGGAAGGATTGCACAGTAAGCAAAGCATCTCTTCAAATGCGAAGTAAGATGATGATAACTTAATCTTAATACTGGAAGAACACCATTTTCATCAGACAAATTCCATATTTGGCTGTTCAATATATGCTCCCAATCTGATCTTGGCTTACAACGAAGAAGGCCACCAAGAGTTCGTGCTGCCAGGGGCAAACCTCTGCACTTCTCAACAACTTGTGAACGAATTGATTCCGAATTCTGATGTGCACCAACAGTCTCACTCTCAAAGGCACGCTTCTTGAACACAGACCAGCAATCATCATCAGACAAAAGTTTTAACTTGTAACAATCAATGTCTCGTCCTACTATCAATGCAACATCTTCAAGACGTGTCGTCACAATCATCTTACTTCCCTTTTCTCCACCTAAAAAGGGAGATTTTAAGATTTCCCACGAGCTATCGTCTTTATTCCAAACATCATCTAAGACTAGCAAGAATTTTTTTCCAGCTACTTGATTCTTCAGTTGAACCTGCACTTCATTCAAACTTTTGAGGTTGCAAGGAGAGCGAGTGATCGACTCAAGAATTGCTTTTGAGATTCCCAGTACATCAAACTCATCAGACACACAAACCCAAACTCTTGGGTTGAAATCTTCCATTGCCTTGTCATTATACACCTCCCGCGCTAGTGTTGTTTTACCAACTCCTCCCATGGCAACAATGGATATCACACCAAAGTTGGCATCAGCATCAGGTCCATCTCTCAGCACCATTTTAAGTACTTTAGCTTTATCTTGATCTCTTCCATAAACAGCAGTTTCAGGTTGCACACTTGAAGTGGGTGGTGGTCTCTGCTGTCTAAGTGTTGATACCCCTCCAGCATTCACTTGCAAACCAAGATCAATCCTCTGCTTACAGAGTTCTTCCAACCGGTTACTTATATCTTTGATCTGGGACCTCATATGAGCACTAAACTTGACAGCACTTGGACTCAAGTTACTTAAACAAGCTGGGATGAGTTTTCGTACCTTGCTAGTGCTAGTGCTGGCCTGATCACTTTGTTGCATCTTCAAATTCCTTGACAAAGCTTCAGTTGCAAACTCATCAAGTATGTCCTCCACATCATAAGCCAAGTCTCGGAGATCGTCCAGCCACATCTTCACAGCTCTGTCAGTCAGTTGTTTCTCCTCTGCATTGCCGAGCACTGCCTGAACCATCTTTACAGTTTGTTCCCACTTCTTGAGCTTTGAATGCAACCCCTCTTGACGCAGGAACTCCAGCAGCTCACGAGAAGCCAATCTGTCGAACAGCACCTGAAGGAAAGCAGAGAGAAAGAGCTCTCCTATAGCCATATGTGACCACGATTTTGTTTGTAGAAAGCAAAGAAAGAGCAGTATATGAGTGATAGAAACCTGTATTGTGCGTTGACTTGCTTTTTTCGTAGGATCTTGGCTCTTTTAGTTAAAGAGAGGAAAGTAAAGCCAAATATGTGTATTGATACTATCAACCCAAAAACAAAAGACCGCCAACTTCCAACAAAATTGGTGGCAACAAAGCTCACTTGTTTATCATAGTTACTCGGAAGATATGGGTGGGTGGTGAATCTAATGACCAAATTACTGTACTTTTATAATGTGTTATTTTTTTTCCATTTTTTTTTTAAGAAATTCTGTCCTAGTTGTCAAAGATTTCCGAGAGAATTTTAAGTACTAGTTGCATAAAATGAAATGAAAAAATTATTGATTACCTGACCTCCTTCTAGAAGCAAACCACAAGCTTTAATTTCAACGAAAACTCAATGACAGATGAAATAAAATGTAATGATTTGTGCTTAAGTAAATAAATCTCTCCTCAGCCAAGCCAATTAAATTGTTTTATAGGATTTTGTATTCGAGTTTTCGGATTCTATGTTGCTTGCACAGATTGTTTTCAGTTGTCCTGTTTTGGAGAATTTGATTATGCATTCTTGTATATTTCGCGATTTCAAGATTCTTGACATTTCAAGATTGAAGAATTTGACCATAAATGTTCTTGCATTTCATGGTGATGGTTTAAACTGTGAGGTTATTGTTGGAAATATGAAATTTGTTCTCTAAAAGACAATGGTTATGGATCAAGTTGGATCATATTGATGGCTCATAGACTTATTAATGGATGGCCCAATGTTTTGCATATGGCCCATTTTGTAATATTGTGATGTAATATTGATGTAAAAAATGATGTCATGAAGTATGGCCAAATATGGCAAGTATGGGTAAAGTATAGGGAAGTATGGCCAAAGAATGGGTGTACATGCTTTCATGTTGTCTTTATGTCTACATAAACCTCATTTGGGGGAAAATTAAAAACGAAGCCATCAAGAGAAGATGGCATGGGATGTATGGATTCATATTGTTTTAATGAAAGAGATTGTTTTTCATGGAAATATTTTGTAAACATTCTTCTATTGTTTTCATTTTCATATTCATGGTTACTTATGTTTATGGATGGATTTTATGGATGGTTTAGCAAATATGTTTTTCATGTTCATGTGTTATGGTTTTTATGTTATTTATCAATATGATTTTATGGATGTTATTTTGTAGCAACAAATATGTTTTTCAACAGTTATTATTGCTTGCCTGAGTCTTGTGTCTTTAAATCTTTTAGGTTCGCCATCCGGGTTATCTTTTAAAGACACAAACTCTTTTAGATTTTGATCTATCTGACATTACAACTTTCAAAATCCGCTTTCATGATTTTTTTTCATTTTCTTGCAGCCAAAGCAATCAACTCAAACCTCCTCCTTTGCATTTTCTCACCAACCAACCAGACTCACATTGAAGCAAATTTCACGGAAAAAGGACACTGTCTAAAATAAGAACCTGTTAGGAAGGGGAGCGTTCAAGCTCGTATTGGATCTCTCTACGATGTTGAATTCAAAGGCAGCCTTGTGCATCTCCTTAGACTTGATGGAGAGGTGTTGATGGGTTCTTCTTAGATCTGGCATCAGTTTCGCCATTTTTTTTTGGTGTCTCTAAAGTAGCTGAGAAACAAGAAAAGAGAAGACTTTTGACATAGGTCTATGAGTTTTATTTTTTTTTTTTAAAATACTGACATGCCCAGGCACGTCATGGAATACGTGTTGACGTTTCTAGGCACGTCATCGCATGATAACCAAATAAGTATTGACATGTCTGGCCATGTCATCGCATGTGTAGTGACTTGCCCAGACTCATCATCGCATGGTAACTGAAAAGTTTTACTACATGTCACCCTTAGAAGTTAAACAAATCTGATCGATTAAATTCGGCTGATAACTGAATCCAGGTCTGTATTTTGAATGTGTTGTACCAAACACCATGGTCTAATTCTTGCAAGTCGTAGTGTCAAATGAAGGAGGGCTCAGCAGAGAGGCCGGCATCGACTACAGATATTGAGACAATCATTGAGACCACTCACTCCTTAAGTTAAAAAGTAACAGAACCAGTAATTAATGGTGGAAAAATCAAAGCTAAAAAAAAAAAAAAAAAACCATTGCTTGCCATTTACTTAAGAGGAAATAGACAAAAATAGCACCAAATTGGATTGGTTTTGTGGTAATATCACCAACTTAATAAGTTTTGTAGAAATAGCACCAAAGTATGTGATCTGCCCAAATTGCCCTCACTTACTCTTTCTTCCTCTCTCTCCCTTTCTTCCTCTCTCCTTTGTTTTTTTTTTCAAAAACCTCCATTGATCCATCAATGGAGGTCGGACAGACCTCAAATGGAGGTCGAATGGAGGGCGAAAGACCTCCAATGGAGTCGAAATGACCTCGACTTCCATTGGTGGTCGATGAAGAAGAAGATTAAAAAAAATATATCTGGAAATAAGTCTCGGATATTTAGAAATAAGTCTCGCGTATTTAGAAATAAGTCTCGGGTAGGTCACCCGAGACTTATTTCAAGCCATTTCCAACTACCCGAGACTTATTTCAGATACCCGAGACTTATTTCAAAATACCCGAGACTTATTTCCAGATTTTTTTTTTTTTAATCTTCTTCTTCATCGACCACCAATGGAAGTCGAGGTCATTTCGACTCCATTGGAGGTCTTTCGCCCTCCATTCGACCTCCATTTGAGGTCTGTCCGACCTTCATTGATGGATCAATGGAGGTTTTTGAAAAAAAAAAAAAAAAAAAAAAAGAGGAAAGAGGAAGAAAGAAAGAAAGGAAGAAAGAGAGAGTTAAAGAGAGATTAGGGGCAATTTTGGCAAATCACCTTAATTGGTGCTATTTCTACAAAACTTATTAATTAGGTGACTTTTCCACAAATGGCTTTGGAAATAGTGCTAGAAATTTTAAGGACTCTTTACTTAAATGTTCATACAAAGTAACATAACCTGTAATTAACCTTGCATAGTCCATCCTGCCTGAAAATCTTAATAGTGAGGGAAGAACGTTGAATGAAGTAGAGACAAATACACATAGTAATTGTAACCAAGCAAACCACCATTCTGGTTAGTAGAATCTGTATTTCTTGCAGATAACCATTCAAATTTCGTGTCAAATGAAGGTGAGCACTGCAGAGAGGCTGGCATCGTCCTCTGCTTACACACTCACAATTTGAGGTGTTGTCAGACACGGAAAAGCTCCAAAAACCCAAATGCAAATTGATTAGAGTCCGTGCCAATCCTCACATTGTTGGTCACGACAGGATTGAGCAACTACAAGTATCTCACATGTTTGCGCTATTCGAGCATAGACATTTCTAAGCCTGATCAGTAATGTACATCAAAATGGTCTTCCGGGACCAATAACAGCTCACACATTTATGTGAGCAGATGAATAGCAGCTTCGCTTACGTGAGTCATCTCCAGGACCAAGGAGCACAAAACATCAAATAATCATAAGCTGCTGCAGAAGTTCAAAAAAGAAAAAAAGTTAGATAAAGCTATGTTCATTCATACATGATAATATTTGTCAACTGAACATCAACTCTGATTGCCTTATTAAGAATAAGACATTTCACAATAAATGTGTTGCAGCAGCCCGAAACGAGAAGAATTGAAATGTGCATTATAATTTAATTATATCTGTAAAAGACTTTGAAATTCAAGGGCTTGTACTCCACCTCGTTAATAAGATGAACTGATCATATTTGTACAAGTCCAGGAATGGCTTGTGCCCGGTCCCGAATCATAATTGAAATTCCACGGCAAGAGGTGTGCCAGATCGAAGATGCTAGAAAAGGAGCATCCATTCACATGCATACAAGCCTATCATTAGAAAATCCATTTTGCAACCAAGTGCATGGACTGATTTTCAGTAAAATGTGGAAGAAAAGAATTACATTCTCCTGAAATAAAGCGAAGAAACTAAAACACATTTTTGAATTACTGGCATGCCTATAACAGCATCTATAGATTAAAATTGGTTTACAATTTTAGAATTGAAAAACGTAAGAAATTAATGAAAAGAGTAACAAGAATATTTGGGAATACATGCATTAAACTAAAGCTATAAGAGTATAAAAGCAGGGTTGAATTTGCTTACCTGTGGTTGGAGATGAAAGCACCACATAAACAAGATTTTTTAAAGTTAAACTGCAAACACAACCTTCTTTTAGGCATCTGAAATTGAGTGAGGGTAGTGAATAGTGATCTTCTGAAGGAAACCTGGACGTGGCAGCAAAAAAAAATGAAGTAACTTAAGTATATAGGCATCAGAAATTGAAAACATCAAAATTGGAGAAAGTTTAATGCATGGTATCATGCCCATCTTCTCACAGATCAAATTTCATATACAAAGGATTACATTCAACTCAATTGAACTGAAATGAAACAATACAACAATACTAAATAAGTAAACGGTGATTTCAATTACAGAAGAAGACTTGTTACTACAGGCTGGCAGAAGATTTTGAACAGCAGAGTAAAAATAAAAATGTGTGATATAAAGTAAACATTGTTATAACATTAAAAATATGAACAATGGTTTGTGTGTTAAAAATCTGACCGACCTGGGATAAAGTATAAGGATGAAATGAGGTGTTTCTCTAACTCTTCCCTCTCTTTTTTGTTTCTCGGATGAGATTGAGCTCATTCTTCTTCCGGGTCGTAGATGAATTTGTTGTCTATTTCAACTTGAGGGATGTGGGCTATCTTGGACCACTCTCGTCCCTTATCCCTTTTGCACTGCTTTTTCAGCAAAGGACAGTTATAAATATTCAATTGTAAAAGTGAGGACGGCAGGCCTACATCTGGGAAGGATATGAGATTTGGGCAATCAAAGATGAACAGAGATTCAAGGGAGGTGAGGTTTTGAAAACCCTTGGGAGACAGGTATTTCAATTTTGGGAAACCTCCAATCCACAAATATTCAAGAGAAGGGGGCAACATCATTCCGATCTCTTCCTGTGGGAAGGACTCTGCTTCTGGACATTCATAGATTATGAGGTATAAAAGAGAGGTGAGGTTGTGCAACCCCCACTCAACCAGTGGCTTGTATATATTGAGGCCTTCAATGGAAAGAGTTGTTAGGTTGGCAGGAAAACCTTCTTGCAGAAAGGGTGTGATACTTGGACATCGTTGAATGGATAAGCTTTGAAGTGAGTCTATGTTGTGCAGGTGATTGGGTAGGGGTCTGAGTTTCTCACAGCAAGAAATACGAAGATTTTCTAAATTAGTTTTGGGAAGCCCTCCTTTCGGAAAGGAAACAAGACTTGGGCAATAAAATATACACAAGTCACTTAGGTGGATAAGACTGTGTAATCCTGCGGGTATAGATTTAAGATTTTCACAAGACCAGAACTTTATAAGTTTAAGAGATGTGTTGTTAAAAAAACTCTCTGCTACAGATTCCAGCTTTGGGCATTTTATAATCTTGAACTCTTCAAGTGCCTCAGGCAACCAGTCTCTTGATGATAAGAACTTGAGCTCAAAGCAATCCTTAAGCTTAAGGTGTTTGAGTGATGCAGGAAACTGACCTTTCAAAAAAGTGCATGTGAGAGATGAGCAATGGGATATAGACAACTTCTCAAGAAGTGATATGCTGTTGTTACTGATATTCTGCATGTGCATTGCTGAAGAAAAAGACAAAGAAGTACAAGTATCCTCTCTGTCATCCAACAGATACTGTAATTTTTCACAAGTTTTTATCTTGAGCTTTTTAACAGACGAAGGTAACCGGTCAATTGCAATGAATGTAATAGAATGACAATCTTTGATCTCCAAGCATTGAAGATGTGCAATGTTGTGCTTTATTCCCTCAGGTAAGGACGTCAGAGCATTGCAACCTTCAATACAAAGCTCTCTAAGGGAGGTGAAGCTCTGAAACCCTTTTGGTGGCTGCTCAACACAAATCTCATCCCGCCATAAATAAATAAGTTCTTCACAACCTGAAATCTTTAAATATTCTACCTTCTGAAACCCTTGCCTTAACCAATTTCCGAATTCTGAAAAATGTGAAAGAGCCATAGTCTTCAATGACTGGTAGTCCATCACACTGCTGCATGTCATACCTTTGCTTCCATGTATTTCTAACTCACAAAGCATTGGAAGACTTGAGAATGAAACTACCAACTGCTGACATTCACGAACCACTAGTTTCTCCAATGAAGGAAGATGGTTAGGTAGTCTTCCAGAGAGCTTAGAGCATTCTACAATGGAAAGCTCTCGAAGACAAGGAAATCTCGCAATTTGCTGCTCATCTTCATCCATAGGATTCCAACACTCCCATTCTTGTAAATCCTCAAAATAAAGAATCTCCAGCGATGGGAAAGAGCTACCCCCTCCATAAATTTCAGAACCTATGCCTTTTAAATTCGACATTCCTTTGATGGTGAGGTCTTTAAGTGAGCTTAATAACACAAGTGATGGCAAAAAAGTGCATTTCTGACAATTTTCCAATCTTAGCACCTCCATATTGCAGAATGATGGATCCCCAACCCAAGATGGGAATCTCCTGCCACCATAGAATCTGACAGAGAGCTCTGTAAGATTTTTACAAGGTCGAAGCATGCCAAGTACATTTTCTTCTACTTCCTTGTTTCGTGAGTCTTCAAATTCAGACCCCCACTCTAAATGCAACACTTTTAGGCCATTCTTATCGCCTAATATCAACTCTCTTGTATCATTCAAATAAATGACATTTTCTAACCCCGAAATGTTAAGTTCTCCGCTCAGAAACTTTAAATACTTCAAATCTTTCAAATCACATCCATTGCTTTTGCCTAAAATATAATCAGACAATGTACGGAGATTTTTCAAATCTTTCATTCCTACTGGCATCTCTTCCAAACTTACACCCGTGATATCAAGATGACGTAGATTAATCAAATTCCTAAAATTAGATGGCAACTTCTTGATGCATTTACAATCTCTTAATAGCAAAGTTTGCAAGTTAATAAGCAAGCTTGTTGATTTGGGTAGACTAGCGATCATAGTGCCAGAAAGATTGAGATACCTTAGAAGCCTTAAATCTCCTATTGAATTGGGTAGCTCGGTAATATAATATTTTCTCAAAGACAACACTCTCAGTTTTTTTAATTTGGGCAACAAATGCCGAACAACATAACTAGTTATGTAAATATTATGGTCATTCCAATATTCATGCATACCCTCGATGAAAATTGGCAAAAATGTTCTTATAAGCTCAAATTCATGAAACACCTCAAATTTATCTTTGCCATCTTGTAAACCACAAACATAAGAAGAGTGACGAGATCTTTTTGATCTCTTTGATTGCTCATTGAGCTTCATGGAACTCTCCAATCTAAAACATGCGTCTCCTGAAACTAATTGGGCCAAATCGTTGACAAGGTCATGCATGACAAATTTAGTATCATTACCAATTGATCGTTGAAAAATTGACCTTGACAATAGGTTACGAAAGTACTCACCGCCTAAATCTTCTTGTTGTTTGTTGTCTTCCGACGGTTGAATAAGACCTTCTGCCATCCATAACAAGACAATTTCCTTTTCTTCAAATTCATAATCCTTTGGAAGAATTGCAGAATAAGAAAAACATCTCTTTAGATGTGAAGGAAGGTGGTGATAACTTAGTCTTAGAACTGGGAGAACATCATTTTCATCCGATAAATTCCACATTTCGCTGTTCAATATGTGTTCCCATTCATCATCTCTTGGCTTACATCGTAGAAGGCCACCAAGAGTCCTTGCTGCCAAGGGCAACCCTTTACACTTCTCAACAACTTTCAAATAAGTTGAATTCGAATTTTGATGTGCACCAACAACCTCGCTCTCGAAGGCATGCTTCTTGAACACAGACCAACAATCATAATCAGACAAAAGTTTTAGCTTATAACAATCAATGTCTCGTCCCACTATCAATGCAACATCCTCAAGACGTGTCGTCACAATCATCTTACTTCCCTTTGCTCCACCTTGAAAGGGAGATTTTAAGATTTCCCACAAGCCATAGTCTTTATTCCATACATCATCTAACACTAGCAAGAATTTTTTCCCAGCTACTTGTTTTTTTAGTTGAACCTGCACTTCATTCAAACTTTTGAGGTTGCAAGGAGAGCATGTGATTGACTCAAGAATTGCTTTCGAGATTCCCAAAACATCAAACTCATCGGACACACAAACCCATACTCTTGGGTTGAAATCTTCCACTGCCTTGTCATTGTACACCTCTCGAGCCAGCGTTGTTTTACCAACTCCTCCCATGGCAAGAATGGATATCACACGAAAGTTGGCATCAGTATCTGGTCTATCTCTCAGCACCATGTCAAGTACTTCAGCTTTATCTTGATCTCTTCCATAAACAGCAGGTTCAGGTTGCACACTTGAAGTAGGTGGCCGTCTCTGCTGTGTAAGTGTTGATACTCCTCCAATGGTCATTTGCAATCCAAGATCATTTCTCTGCTTACAGAGTTCTTCCAACCGGCTACTTATATCTTTGATCTGGGACCTCATATGAGCACTAAACTTGACAGCACTTGGACTCCAGTTACTCAAACGAGCTGGGATGAGTTTTCGTACCTTGCTAGTACTGGCCTGGTCATGCATCTTCAACTTCCTTGACAAAGCTTCGGTTGCAAACTCATCAAGTATGTCCTCCACATCATAAGCCAAGTCTCGCAGATCGTCCAGCCACATCTTTACAGCCCTGTCAGTCAGTTGTTTCTCCTCTGCATCGCCGAGCACTGCCTGAACCATGGTCAGAGTTTGTTCCCACTTCTTGAGCTTTGAATGCAACCCTTCTTGACGCAGAAACTCCAGCAGCTCACGAGAAGCCAATCTGTCGAACAACACCTGAAGGAAAGCAGAGAGAAAGAGCTCTCCTATAGCCATATGTGACCAGGATTTTGTTCATAGAAAGCAAAGAAAGACAAGTATGTGAGCAAGAACAAGAGCAGGATTTAATTTTCAGAAGGAATTTGGTTCTTTAGTTGAAGATAGAAAAGTAAAGCCAACAATAATGATGTGTGGACTCCATCACTAGTGCAATGATAAATGGTTTATTGAATTTGAACCGTTGGAACTTATGATGGATAATAAGCCACCAACCCATGAGAAATTTCTGATGGAGATTCATGTAAGAAATTTCCCAGAAGCATCAAGATAGGTTAATTGCTGCCCCACCAACTAGCTACCATTCAAAGGACTATTTGAATTGGTCAATTTGGGGTACTGAAACTTCATTTTTCTGTCAATTTTAGCTGCCAAAAAAAGCTTTGAATAATTGCACAAATTAATCATTTTGGAATCTTTGCATTACAATTTTTTTTTGATTAATAACTTAAACTTGCTTTGGTTCAACTTGTTTCCGAAGTGGTAATGGCATTGGGAGAAAATTCTTGTAGGATAAATGAAATTGTATGTTGTCTATATAAGAAAAGCATTAGTACATGTGCTGAGCGATCTATATATGTTCGGATGAATGATTTGTGATAAACAGTCGTTAGTACTTAAGTTTACTTTGAGTTGGAACTGTACCTGGATTCAGTTAAATCGGATAACCGAATCTAGGTTTGTATTTTGAATGTGTACCACACAGGGAAGCCGCCATCAACTACAGATATTGTGATAATCAACAAAACCAGGCACTGCTTAACTTAAAAAGTAACAGAACCTGTAATTAATGGTGGAGAAATCCAAGCTAAAAAAAAAAAAAAAAAAAATCATTGCTTGCCATTCTGCTTAACTTAAATGTTCATACACAGTATCAGATCCTGTAATTAATCTTGCATAGTCCATTCTGCTTGAAAAGCTGAATAGTGAGACAAATACACATAGCAATTGTAACCTGATTGCCTTCTTAAGAATAAGACATTTCACAATAAAATAATAAATGTGTTGCAGCAGCCCAAAGCAAGAAGAATTGAAATGTGTATTGTCATTTAAGCATATCCGTAGTAGAGTTTGAAATCCAAGGGCTTGTACTCCACCTCGTCAATAAGATGAACTGATCATATCTGTACGATCCAAGAAATTCAGGGGATCCAAATCTAAAACCAAGGGAGTACCAAACCGAAATGCTTGTGGCGTGGTCCCGAATAATAATTGGAATTTCGTGGTATGGAGGTCAACCATCCAAGATGCTAGAAAATCCATTTTCTACATGCATACAAGCCTATGCCTATCATTAGAAAATCCATTTTGCAACCAAATGCATGGACTGATTTTCAGCCAAAATTGGAAGAAAAGAATTGCATTCTCCTCAAATAAAGCAAAGAAACTAATACTCATTATTGAATTACTGACATGCCTATGACAGCATCTAAAGGGAGCCTAGACCACTCTTAGATTAAAAATGGTTTACAATTTTAGGAATGAAAAATGTAAGAAATGAAAAGATAAACAAGAATATCTGGGAATACATGTATTAAAATAAAGCTATAAGAGTATAAATGCAGGATTGAATTATTCACCATTACCCTTCCTGGATCCTTGATGCTTCCCCGAGGCATTCCGTACTTGCTTCCACTCTTTTAAGAGAGTTACCTCTAGGACCAAGGAGGCGCCCAATAAAGTTTTACTGCAAAACTTAATTATTATAAGCAAAGTAGAGCAAGATTCCTTTACTCTTACAATAGGATATTTGTTGATTGGAATATCCACTCTGATTGTCCTCTTCACAAATAGACCGGATGTGCTACTTTAAGAGCTAAGCCAGTTCTGAGTTGAAGAGGGCTGCATTAAACCGGAAATCAGCACATTGTCATCCCAAACATCATTAGAACCGATAAAGACAGATAAATGCAATTGCCTGCATATGACAAGAATAATAAACACTGAATCATTAGATAACCTCCAGTGAATCCCATAGCCATTAAGATTGTGATAAGATTGTGAGCTCCAAGCAATTCTCAATATTAAGGTGTTTGAGGGAAGCAGGAAACTGACCTTTCGAAAATATGCATGTGAGAGATGAGCAACAGGAGATAGACAACTCTTCAAGAAAGATATTCTGCTATTGTTGATATTCTCCAAGTGCATTGCTGAAGAAGAACTCGAAGAAGTACAAGTATCCTCTCTGCGATCCACCAAATACTGAAACTTCTCACAATTCTTTATCTTGAGCTGTTTCACAGAAGAAGGTAAATGGTCTATTACAATAAATGTAATAGAATGACAATCTTCAATCTTCAAGCATTGAAGATGTGCAATGTTGTGCTTTATTCCCTCAGGTAAGGATGTCAGAGTATTACAACCTTCAATACAAAGCTCTCTAAGGGAGGTGAAGCTATGAAACCCTTTTGGTGGCTGCTCAACACAATTCTCATTCTGCCATAAATAAATCAGTTCCTCACAAACTTTAATCTTTAAATGTTCTACTTTTTGAAACCCTTGCCTTAACCAATTTCGGAATTCTGAAAAATGTGAAAGAGCCATTGACTTCAATGACACGTAGTCCATCACACTGCTGCACATCACACCGCTCCACGTCATACCTTTGCATCCATATACTTCTAACTCGCAAAGCATTGGAAGACTTGAAAATGAAACTACCAACTGCTGACAGTTACGAACCACAAGTTTCTCCAGCGAATGAAGATGGTTAGGTAGTCTTCCAGAGAGCTTTGAGCATTTTACAATGGAAAGCTCTCGGAGACAAGGAAATCTCACAATTTGCTGCTCATCTTCATCCATAGGATTCCAACACTCCCATTCTTGTAAATCCTCAAAACAAAGAATCTCCAATTTTTGGAAAGAGCAATCCCCTCTATAAATTTCAGAACCTATGTTTTTTAAATTCCACATGCCTTTGATGGTGAGGTCATTAAGTGAGCTCAATAACCCAAGTGATGGCAATGAAGTGCATTTCTGACAAATCATCTTGGAGAATGATGGATCCCCAACCCAAGATGGAAACCTCCTCCCACCATAGAACTTGACGGAGAGCTCTATAAGATTTTGATGAGGTCGAAGCATGCCAAGTGCATTTTCTTCTGCTTCCTCAGTTCGTGAGTCATCAAATTGAGACCCACACTCGAAATGCAACACTTTTAGGCCATTCTTATCACCTAATATCACCTCTCTAGTGTCCTTCAAATTAGTGGCATTTTCTAATCTTGAAATATGAAGTTCTCCACTAAGAAACTTTAAATACTTCAAATCTTTCAAGTCACATCCACTTCTTTTGCCTATACTAAAATTAGACAATGTAAAAAGATTTTCCAAATCTTTCATCCCCACCGGCATCTCATCCAAACTTACACCCATGATATCAAGATGACGTAGATTAATCAAATTCCTCATATTATAAGGTAACTTCTTGATGCGTCTACAATCTCTTAATAGCAAAGTTTGCAAGTTAATAAGCAAGCTTGTTGATTTAGGTAGACTAGTGATCATGGTGCCAGAAAGATTGAGATGCCTTAAATCTCCTATTGAATTGGATAGCTCAGTGATATAATATTTTCTCAAAGACAAAGCTCTTAGTTTTTTGAATTTTGGCAGCAAATTCAAAACAACATAACTAGTAAGGTAGAAATTGCCATGCCGCTCATTCATTAAAATTGGCAAAAATGTTCTTATAAGCTCAACATCATGAAACACCTTAAATTTATCTTTGCCATCACAGAAGGCACAAACATAAGAAGAATGGCGAGACCTTTCTAATCTCTTTGATTGCTTATTGAGCTTCAAGGAAATCTCCAATCTAAAACTTGTATCTCCGGAAACCAATTGCACCAAATCGTTGACAAGGTCATGCATACCAAATTTAGTATCATTACTGATTGATCGTTGGAATACTGACCATGACAATAGATCGTGAAAATACTCGCTGCCTAAATCTTCCGGCCGTCTATCGTCTTCAAAAGGTTGAATCAGACCTTCTACCATCCATAACAGTACAATTTCATTCTCTTCGAATTCTTAATCCTTTGGAAGGATTGCACAAAAAGCGAAGCATTTCTTCAAATGTGAAGGAAGATGATGGTAACTTAATCTTAAGACTGGGAGAACACCATTTTCATCGGACAAATTCCATATTTGGCTATTCAATAAATGCTCCCAATCTGATCTTGGCTTATAACGAAGAAGGCCGCCAAGAGTTCGTGCTGCCAGGGGCAAACCTCTGCACTTTTCAACAACTTTCTCACGAATTGGTTCTAAATGTGCACCAACAACCTCGCTCTCGAAGGCATGCTTCATGAACACAGACCAGCAATCTTCATCAGACAAAAGCTCTAACTTATAAAAATCAATTTCTCGTCCCACTATCCATGCAACATCTTCAAGATGTGTCGTCACAATCATCCTACTTCCCTTTGCTCCACCTATAAAGGGAGATTTTAAGATTTCCCACAAGCCATAGTCTGTATTCCAAACATCGTCTAAGACTAGCAAGAATTTTTTCCCAGCTACTTGATTTTTCAGTTGAATTTGCACTTCCTTCAAATTGTCGAGGTTGCAAGGAGAGCAAGTGATTGACTTAAGAATTGCTTTTGAGATTCCCAGTACATCAAACTCATCAGACACACAAGCCCATACTCTTGGTTTGAAATCTTCCATTGCCTTGTCATTATACACCTCCTGCGCCAGTGTTGTTTTACCAACTCCTCCCATGGCGACAATGGATATCACACTAAAGTTGGCATCAGCATCAGGTCTATCTCTCAGCACCATTTCAAGTACTTTAGCTTTATCTTGATCTCTTCCATAGACAGCAGGTTCAGGTTGCACACTTGAAGTGGGTGGTCGTCTCTGCTGTCCAAGTGTTGATACCCCTCCGACGTTCATTTGCAATCCCAGACCAAGTCTTTGCTCATAGATTCCTTCCAATCGGCTACTAATATCTTTGATCTGGGACCTCATATGCGCACTAAACTTGACAGCACTTGGACTCCAGTGATTAAAACAAGTTGGGACTGGAATGAATTTTCGTACCTTGCTAGTGCTGGCCTGATCACGTTGTTGCATCTTCAACTTCCTTGACAAAGCTTCAGTTGCAAACTGGTATAGCGGAAGCTTACGAGAAAAACCTGCAAGAAACAAATTAGAACAACCTACTAATATCTGTTGATCCGCGCACGGATGCCAGATATCAGGCTACTGATAACATTCAACTTCGCGCACGAAGGATTGTTAAAAGGCTTCAATTACGAATAGTAACTGGAAATTGAGAAACAATTCTCTGGTATTTTATTAAATCAAAAGCTGAATGGCCAAATTCGGCCTACATCAATATTTAAAGGAAACAACTCCTAACCCTAATCGCATTCCTTGGAAAGCAAGAAAAACGAAATAAAAAGGGAAAATTACCAAAAAAGGCAAAAACGAGATTAAAGCAAAAACTAATTCTGTTGAGACTCCTAAACACTCCGGAATTGACGGAAGTCAATTCGGAATTGGGAAACCCAATTTATTGCAAAAACGAGACTTTCCTAAAACGGAAAAAAACGCCTATTTGAAGGCCTAAACGACGGAATTTGGCTAAAACAGGACGTGCTTACGCAGCAAAGCTGCGTAGTAGTTCCGGAAACGCCGAAACGCATCAGCTGTCAAAATTTCAATTCATTACCAATTGATTGTTGGAATACTGACCTTGACAATAGATCACGAAAATACTCGCTGCCTAAATCTTCCAGTTGTCTATCATCTTCTAAAGGTTCAATCAGACCTTCTACCATCCATAACAGGACAATTTCATTCTCTTCGAATTCGTGCATGCTTATTGAACACAGACCAGCAATCATCATCGCACAAAAGTTTTAACTTATAACAATCAATGTCTCGTCCCACTATCAGTGCAACATCTTCAAGACGTGTAGTCACAATCATCTTACTTCCCTTTGCTCCACCTAGAAAAGGAGATTTTAAGATTTCCCACGAGCCATAGTCTTTATTCCAAACATCATCTAAGACTAGCAAGAATTTTTTTTCCAGCTAGTTGATTTTTCAGTTGAACCTACACTTCATTCAAGCTTTTGAGGTTGCAAGGAGAGCAAGTGATCGACTCAAAAATTGCTTTTGAGATTCCCAGTACATCAAACTCATCGGACACACAAACCCATACTCTTGGGTTGAAATCTTACACTTCCTTGTCATTGTACATCTCTCGAGCTAGCGTTGTTTTACCAACTCCTCCCATGGTAACAATGGATATCACACGAAAGTTGGCATCAGCATCAGGTCCATCTCTCAGCATCATCTCAAGTAATTTTGATTTGTCTTCATCTCTCCCATAAACAGCAGGTTCAGGTTTCACACTAACCTGAAGTAGGTGGCCGTCTCTGTTGTGTAAGTGTTAATACACCTCCAACATTCATTTGCAATCCAAGATCATTTCTCTGCATACAGAGTTCTTCCAACCGGCTACTTATATCTTTGATCTGGGACCTCATGCATGTGAGCACTGAACTTGACAGCACTTGGACTCCAGTTATTCAAATGAGCTGGGATGAGTTTTCGTACCTTGCTAGTGCTGGCCTGATCATGTTGTTGCTTTTTCAACTTCCTTGACAAAGCTTCGGTTGCAAACTCATCAAGTACGTCCTCCACATCATAAGCCAAGTCTCGGAGATCGTCCAGCCACATCTTCACAACTTTGCCAGTGAGTTGTTTCTCCTCTGCATCACTGAGTACTTGCCTGAACCATTTTCAGAGTTTGTTCCCACTTCTTGAGCTTTGAATGCAATCCCTCTTGATGTAGGAACTCTAGCAACTCACGAGAAGCCAATCTTTCGAACAGCACTTAAAGGAAAGCAGAGAGAAAGAGCTCTCCTATAGCCATATGTTACTAGGATTTTGTTTGCAGAATGACAATAAAGAGAAAGTATATGAGCAAGAACAAGAGCAAGTATAAGAGAAGACCTGTTTTGTGTGTTGACTTGCTTTTTAGGTAGTGATAACTCTTATTTATATACGTTGTGTAGCCCCTTACTTTTATCTTTTATGCTTGTTTTCTGGGTAAAACCTAGTATTTAACATTTTAAATAAGTGTTTCAGGTTATTTTTCATCACAGGGGCTAAAGTGCAAAAATGTAAGAAGTTTGGGGCAAAAGTGTAATTTTTGAAAGTTAAATTTTGCTCCTTAGTTCGGCGATTAGGGACCGCCGTTTAGGGTGCAGAATTGGGATAGAATGTCATTCTTTTACAATTCGGCGTCCCATGGCCGCATAATAGGGAGCAGAAATGAGGCGGAATTTTGACAAAAGCTTCCTGCAGAATACTCAACTTACGGGGGCCATATCTCTCTCCTCAAAATGAACTAGGTTTCGTACTACCTATGGTTGGAAAGCCCTAGAAGTTTTCTTTCTAACAGTTCTTAAATCACTTGATTCTGATGTTTTTGGAGAAAGTTATGCTCGTTTTCATAACGGTGTGCGCTGTTGGAAAGTCACCTGCGAAGCCCCCAAAATCAGCCACTTATACAAGGGCATTCTTATCCTTTCACCATCATTTCTGCCCTAAGCTTCTCCCCACCATATATGCCCCTCTTTTCTCTCAGTTTTTACAGAATCCCATCCATCCCTCTCTTTCTCTTCCACCCCACACACTTCTTCTTCCATTTTCTTTATCTCCTTCACTTTCTTCACCAAATAAGGAGAGGATCCAAGCTCCCATAGAGGTTGTTCCTCCATGGGAGCTCACCACACACCTCCACCACCATTTTCACACTTCATCCATCCATCTTAGGGCAGTTTGCAAGGAAATAGGAGTGGTTTTCAGACCAAATTCGAGCTAGGAAAGCTAGGAGCATCTTTGGAGGGTTTATCTTCAAAGGCTTGCTCTTATTTGTTCATTTCTTTGTATTTTCTGTTTCTTTGATGTGTAACCTCGATTTGGGGAATATTGTAAACCCTACACTTGTGTTATATATGTTGTTTGTTCTTAAATTCATGTGGGTTTTGTTTTACTCTTTGCTAATTACATGTTTTAAGCTCTAATTGCAATATCCATGTGTGTAGAGGACCGAAATTGATATGTGTCCATGATTGGGATTAAGAGTAGAGTAATTTAATGTAGGAGTAGTGTAATTTAGCATCTCATGATTGTTGATTGATTGATGGATGACCAAAATGCCATGTTTATAGTAATTGAGTGTTAGAGATTTAGGTCCAAAGAGTGGAAAAGGTTTCAGTTCAGGCATTTAGTTGCTAAATTGGCCTTGGTTCAAATCCTTGTACTTAATGGGTCTTTTTAAGACACAATTATCCATCCTTGGCCGGATTGGGTAATAAATTGATTTAGGGATAATTCCCAAATCAAGAGGATGAACCCTTAACCTAAGTTGAATGGTCTTAATGAATAATAACCAACTTTATGCACATGTTTGTTTGGTAAACTTGTTTCCCATGTATAGCCATCCTAGGGAGATTGATAAAACCGAATCCTTATCTAGAGTAAAGACAAACTGAATTCATCTTGTGCTCGTGTAATTATAGGGGTATTTCATTACTTAATGCTTTCACTCGGTTAGCCACCTTGTGGATGAAATTTAGGCTATGTGTTATATATCGTGTGGTTCACATTAACATGTCCAGCGTGATATCCTCTACATTTGGCCAGACAGTTGAGAGATCACTAGGCTGGCGTGTAGAGCTCGTGTGTGTGTCCCACCATTCTTAATGAATCCAAGCATTTATGCATGGATGTAATCTCTAAGACATCGAGAGAGATTAGAGATTAATTAAGGGGACACGAGCATATAACATACATGTTGTATGGGTATCTCGTATTCTTAATGCTTTCGCTTGGTTGCCATCCCGTATTTGGTTAGTTATTGTGAATGAATTATTGGTTGTAGTATGGCCCACGCGGTTGAGCATTACATGCCCAACAAAATAACCACTGTATATGACCAGACAGTGAGAGATACACTAGGGTGGCATACAAGGCTCTTGTGTGTGTGCCACGACACTTAATGAATTCATGTGTACTTTGTATGTGTGGATGTGATTTCTAAGACTCGAGAGAGTTTAGAGATCAATTAAAAGGACACGAGCCTATGATATACTTGCACATTGAGGAACTAAGTGAGTCTAGCGCTTAATTAAGAGGATTGTTACGGTTGAGTCGTTTCCCTAGTGTAACCACATTGCATGCTATCTCTCCATTCCATCCTATCCTTGTAAATAGGGTTAATTGCACTAACTTACCCTGACATTTTACAATATTACAGCTATATTCAACTTTTGCATTTATTAACAAAAACATACCCTTGACCACTTTGACTAACTATAAATTTAACCATTGGCTATTTTATTCATTCAAAAAGTCTAAAATGCCCCCAGGTATTATATTAGCATTTATATATTATCAAGATAAATTCAAATTAAATTTATAATTAATTAAATTTAAAAATAAAACTAATTAAATATTTAACATTTTGGTGTAGATGTTAGGGTTTTTTTATTTTTATTTTATTTTTGTTATTATTGTTATTTTTAATGGTTTTTAATTTGGATTAGGAAACGGTGGTTTTTGGAAATGATTTATTTATTTATTTGGCGGAATCAAAAGTTAATTTTTTGTTATTTTTAAACAAATTAAATATTTATTATAAGGAAAGGTATTAATATTTTATTAAAATATTTTGTATAATAAATTTATTTTAAAATATTAATTTAATTTTATTATTTTAATTGTTTTTGTTTAATTTTATTACATTTATTAATTATTAATTATTAATTTAATTAGTTTTATTTTTAAATTTAATTAATTATAAATTTAATTTGAATTTGTCTTGATAATATATAAATGCTAATATAATAACTGGGGGCATTTTAGACTTTTTGAATGAATAAAACAGCCAATGGCTAAATTTATAGTTAGTCAAAGTGGTCAAGGGTATGTTTTTGTTAATAAATGCAAAAGTTGAATATATCTGTAATATTGTAAAATGCAGGGTAAGTTAGTGCAATTAACCCTTGTAAATATTATGTTATGTAATTTATTATTTATAGTATTATTTACTTTTCCATAACTGCAACACACGAGTTCTCTCGACGTGTTGTAATAATAGCTAGAACCGGTGACGGTTGGTGAATCCCACCTCCCTACGGAATGATACCCTCAATTTCCGCTGTTCTATTCTCTGTGACTCGCGTGCTAGCAATGTCGAACTTAAATGTTCATCTTTTGACCGACATCACAACGACGTGTCGTCAGGTAGATCTTTGATCTTTAGTTTACGAGAGAAAAATAAAGCCGGCGATAATGAAATGATACCAACTATGACGGGTACTCAATGGCCACCAACTAGCTACCATGTCATAAGAATATTTGAATTGGTCAATTAGTTGTTAATTTTAGCTGTTAATTATTTCTTTAGTTCTTCATTTTGCTGTTAATTTTAGCTGGCAAGAAACTCACCCTTACACCCATCTCTGTCATGATACGCTGTGGAGGGGGCATAGACATGATACGTTGTTAATTACCTCTGTCAGTTAACTCTGGGTTGGAACCTGGATTCAGTTAATTCTGTCGATAACCTAATCCAGGTTTGTATTTTGAATGTGTTGTACCCAACACAATGGTCTAATTCTCTCTAGTAACCCATTCAAGTCATATTGTCAAATGAAGGATGAGTTAACTCTGGGTTGGAACCTGGATTCAGTTAACTCTGGGTTGGAACCTGGCTAGTTACCGCATAACTTGTAAAGTAATAGAACCTGTAATATTATAGAATATACTAAAGTCATATTGGAATAACTTAATACAATATAATACATTGCAATACCAAACATAGGTTTGTATTAATGATAATACAGTCCAATACAATATAATCAAATCCAATATATTAAAGTCATATTGGAATAACTTAATACAATATAATATAGTGCATTACCAAGCACATGTTTATATTAATAATAATACAGTTCAATACAATATAATCAAATCCAATACAATACAGTGTACCAAACGAGCTCTTAGTATTTGATCTCAAAATCAAACCAATACCTTTATCATTCATTGCCCCTTTTTTTTTGGGCTTAAGGGTTCGTTTGGCACATTGTATTGTATTGTACTGGATTGTATTGGATTAGATTGTATTAGATTGTATTGCATTGGGTTGTATTATTCTTATACAATCATGTGTTTAGTGATATTTTGTATTAAAATGTATTAAGTTATACAATGTTTGGATGTGATTTTTATTCCTCGTTATTTTATTATATTTTAAAAAATAATAATTAATATATAATTGATATTTTATTACATAAATTATCATTCATGTATGATGTAACAAATATCAATAATATTTAAACTGTATTAGATTTACATGATTTAAATGAATGAATTATAGTATTACCATATCATTTGAACACCAGATTTGAGCACCAAATTTTGACAAAGTAGCATTACTCAGCAAGTAATACTAATTAAACTAAAAATTAGTTTAATTACAAGCAAAATGGACTATGGAAGATTGATTAATTACAAGTTTTGTTACTTTGTATGAACATTTAAGCAAATGGCAAGTAATTTTTTTTAAATGAATGAATTAAAGTGATGCCACATCGTTTGTGCACCAGATTTGGGCACCAAATTTAGGTAAAGTAGTATTATTGTTACTTTCTTTTCAATCATACTTTTTTTTTTTTTTTTTTTTTTTTTATGAAGTTGGTAAACAAGTTGATTTAGAAATAGAAAAAAAAAAAAAAAAAAAAAAAAAAAAAAAAAAAAAAAAAAAAAAAAAAAGATTTGATTTTTCAATTAGAGTTGACGAACATTACAGGAAATTGTTCATTAAAAACATAATTATAAAAAAAATAAAAACGCGTTTTTTTATCTAAGTCAACTTGTTTACCAAATTCATAAAAAAAAATTATATGATTGAAAAGCAAGTAATACTAATTAAACAAAAAAACTATTCCTCTAAAGAGGAAAGAATTTGGCTTGATTCAAAGCCTGGTTGTATTCTTCTCTTTCTCTTGTTTAATGAAAGTACCTTTTCAAGAGAAAAGAAGAAAAAAAAAAAAAAAGAAAAAAAAAAAAAAAAAAAAAACTATTTACAAGGAGTATATTTTATAGAACATATGATCACGAGACTTAAACATAAATTAAGTTGTGTGGTTATAGATTACCACTAAGTTATGTCTACGAGCACTAATTTGTGAGAGACATTTGAGGTATCAATACCAATAACAACAGAGTATATGTCTTTGGTTTCCAAAATTTTAAACATATTTTCTAGAGAGTTGCTGGTAATATTAAAATTTTAATATTTTGGTTTGGGTAAAGCCCTGTTTTTTGTGGACCGGGTTCCAACCCTACCCTCATGCATAATATTCTTATTTGGGCTGGGTTTAAACCCTTTGAAATTATGAGGGCTTGGGTCCAATGCGGGCTTAGGCCCTCAAATTGCCAACCTTAGCTGGTATTGTATCCACGTATTGTGTTAGTCTTGCAAGTGTTTATACTGAGAGATCAAAATTAGGAAAGCAAATGTGTTGTAGGAAAAAGGAAGCTGCCATTAATGAATCAAAGTATTATGAGAACTGTTACAAAACACTTCAAACAACACAAATTGCATAGGCTATTCAAACAACATTTTACATGCTTCCATAAGGCATGCTTCACAAGAAAATCCTGTGTGTTTACTTGAGTCTGAAAGTCTCTGCTTTCTCAGTTCTCTGTGAAAAATTGGTGCAGCAAAGAAGAATGAAGAAGGAAGATGGCTCACTCTCACAACAATCGCATTATCCCAACTCAAAACGATCCTACGACATGTTGTCTCAGCGTTACAGACGACAAGTTCCTCATCTGGGTTCGGCTGCAAATCGACCCAAGCCGAGCTTCACTGTTTTTTCTTCATCTAAGAGGCAATAAACCTAGAAAACCATAACAATGGCTATAAAAGTAGACCCAAATTGATCCTATCGATATTTGACTCAAATGATGTGGTAAGTAATTTGAGAAACCAGTTGAATCATGTGTCTCATGTGGTCTGTCCTAGGCTAGATTGGGACTCTTGTATTCATTGATATTGCTAGGAATCACAGATCAAGGATTGGGGACACATTTGAAACATTGGTTGATGCATTTGTATTCTTGGACAAGATCAAGGACTGTTGTGTCAGCAAAACCGGACACAGGACATAAGAATGAAAGCAGGCACTCTCAGCTCTCACTTCCCCCCGAGGCATGCGGGAGACATGAGAAAGTGAGATTTAGTGGAATGTGAATTTGATGGTGTTTGCTTTTTCGTGAGCAAGTTCAAATAGAATGCAGATGATGATTCCACTCCTTTATGAAAATCATTTTTGAAAGGTCTTAGATTGGATTTGACTATAAGTCTAACAAATATGCTTTGTGCTAGCATCCTTCTACAAGATGTTGAACAGCATATTCAAAATTGTGATAATCCAAAAGTTTATACCAATCAAGGCAAGATGCTCAGTGCAAAAACAGAATACCAATCAGGACCAAGTTATTGAATAAAAAAGATGGATCAATCAAGCTAAGATTTAATGTTCAAA
Source organism: Acer saccharum (assembly GCA_030490815.1). Taxonomy (NCBI): domain Eukaryota; kingdom Viridiplantae; phylum Streptophyta; class Magnoliopsida; order Sapindales; family Sapindaceae; genus Acer; species Acer saccharum. The sequence goes on from CM059867.1 coordinate 1,496,944, forward strand.
GGAAGTGTCATTAGAATATTTATCTTTTATATCTCAAAGCTCTACATCAAGCATTCCAAATAATTTGGTATTTGAGTTAAGAGAAGCTGCAAATGGGATAAGCAAACCTGCTTACAAAGTTTCTCAGGACTCAAAAATACAAGCAATAATCTATAACAGAACAAAGATAAAATATTAGACCAGTGAATCCAACAACTGAAAGGACGAGAATAAATATCTATAAAGCCTTTCAGTTTAAAAAATGTGTAGCACACTCTTGTCATTGAAGCAAAGAGAAAGTATTGGACTCTTATTATTCTTCACACGTATAACTAGTAACTTAAAATAAGCAAATAAAACAAATCAATTCGAAAAGCAAGAGTAGTCTTCCTACATTGGGATTCAGCTAGCAAACGAGTAAGGTTTTTGTCCTAAAATATACAAATCAATGGATAAGCGAGGAGTTCAGCACAAATAATATCACATTTGTTTTTCTCTTCATATAGATAACATCACATAATCTTGAGGAAAAGTAGAAGTCTCTGAAATCTACTCATGTTAGTATTAATCTGAAACTTGATTTATGATATAACATTTACTTTTCAGGAGGAAAATGAACAAAACAAAAACTATGTGTCAACTATTCTATTCTTAATGCACTCCATATACACAAATAAAACAAAACATCAAATAAGCCATTTCTACAAAGCAATTACCACTTTCAAACCCTTTGTTTTCAAGGTCTATCAGTTCTCCGGTACAACTCCAAGGAGCTCTTCTTCGTCTGCCATTAAAAATGAAAAAGAATAAACCAAAAAAAAAAAAAAAAAAAAAAAGTATAAGCTAACAAAATTATTGATTAGCTGAGTTCCTCCTAGAAGCGTTTGCATGTTATCAATCAGCATCATTCAATTTCAATTTCGAAGGAAACTCAATGACATATGAAATAAAATCTAATGATCTGTTAAAGTAAAAATCTCTCCTCAGCAAAGTTAATTAAATTTTGTTAGTAAAATAAATAAAAACTTTGTATTCAAACACCAACCAGAATCTCAATTGAGAGAAAATGAAATTAGAAAAACACACCCACATATTAACATATCAAAAGTAAGCAAAAAATTACAAAAGAGACGGTAATAATAAAGTGAACAAATAAGAACCTGATTAGAAGGGGAGTGTTGAAGCTCGTATTGGATCTCTATACGAATGTTGTCTGCGAAGGCGGCCTTGCGCATCTCCAAGACGCAGCTTCTGGTGGTTGTTATTTGAGAAACCGGGTGCAGTTTGGATGTAAAGAGAGATGGGTTTTGTTTAGTGGTGCTGAACAAGTTGGAAATGGAGAGGCTTTGATGGCTTCTTCTTAAACTAGGGATCAATTTCGCGGCTCTCGCCATTTTTGTTGGTGTTTGACTGTTTGGATTATCTGAAGTAGTTTAGAAATGAGAAAAGAGATGACTTTTAACGGATCGGTGCCGTTTTAGCGTTTTAAGTAGTGACCAAATGACCAAATAAGTAGTGATGTGTTCGGCCACATCATCACATATTTGGTGATTTGTCCAAACACATCATCGCATGGCTAATAAAAAGTTTCTCGACATGTCATTAAATGAATGGTGACGTGGCAGAACACATCAACAAATGGCACATGAAAAGACAGTGACGTGCTCAGACACGTCATTAAATGACGTCATCACCTGGTTGAAAAGATCGAAAAGCTTCGAAGCATAGACGACGACGACGTCTACCATTTCCTCTTCTGCTTGTCTCAGATCCCACACAATCTGGGTAGGTTCCATCATGTCCCTCCTCGCCGGCGCCACCAAGGAGACCGCCGACAACCTCGGTATCTCCCCTTCCACTGGCGCCTCTTTTTAGTTTATGAAGCCAAATTTGTATGTGCAAATGATAAAAGGTTCATTGAATTTGAATCATTGGAACTTATGAGAAATTTCTGATAGAGATTCATGTAAAAATATTTCCCAGAAGCATCAAGGTATAGACTATTTGAATTGGTCATTTTGGGGTATTGAAACTTCATTTTGCTGTTAATTTTAGCTGCCAAGAAAAGCTTTGAATCAATTTGGAATCTTTTACAGTGCAGTGACTCACCCTTACACCCATCTCTGCCATCATACGCTGTGGTGGTTGGGACCGTGCCGGATTCGGTTGATAACCAAATCCAGGTCTGTAATTTGAATCTGTTGTACCCAAACACCATGGTCTAATTCTTTCTAGTAACCGTTCAAGTCATAGTGTCAAATGAAGGAGAGCTCAGCAGAGAGGCTAGCAAGAACTACAGATATCGAGACGATTATCAAGACCAGTCACTACTTAACTTGAAGAGTAACAGAACCTGTAATTAATGGTGGAGAAATCCAAACTAAAAAAATCATTGTTTGCCATTTAATTAGTCAATCAAAGTTACATAACTTGCATAGTCCATTCTGCTTGAAAAGCTGACTAGTGAGGGAAGAAAATAGAATGAAGTAGAGACAAATACACATAGCAATTGTAACCAAGCAAACCACCATTCAAGTTAGTAGAATCTGTATTTCTTGCAGATAACCATTCAAATGAAGGCGACCACTGCAGAGAGGCTGGCATCGTCATCTGCTTACAAACTCACAATTCGAGATGTTGTTAGACATGGAAAAGCTCCAAAAGCCCACATTGTTGCTCACGATAGGATTGAACAACTACAAGCATCTCACATGCTTACGCTATTCGAGCATGAACATTTCTCAGCCTCATCAGTAATGTACATCAAAATGGCTTTTCGGGACCAATAACAGCTCCATACATTTATCAGAGCATACGAAAAGCAGCTCAGCTTAAGTGAGTCATCTCCATCCTCCAAGACCAAGGAGCACCAATCTAAGTTGTACCACAACATCAAATAATCATGAGCTGCTGCAGATGTTCAACAAAGAAAAAAAGTTAGATAACATCAAGCCAAGCTATGTTCATTCATAGTTTCATACATGATAATATTTGTCATTGCCCTCTTAAGGATAAAACATTTCACAATAAATGTGTTGCAGCAGCACAAAATAACAAGAACTGAAATGTGCAATGTCAATTAACGCATGTCTGTAAAAGACTTTGAAATTCAAGTGCTTGTACTACACCTCGTCAATAAGATGAACCGATCATATCTGTAGAAGTCCAGGACATGGGATCCAAATCTAAAACCAGGAGACTAACACACGGAAATGCTTGTGCCTTGGTCCCAAATAATAATTGAAATTCCGTGGCAAGGAGACGAGCCAGATCCGAGTTGCTAGAAAAGGAGCATCCGACTAAAACTCATGGACTGATTTCCATGCATACAAGCCTATCATTAGAAAATCCATTTTGCAACCAACTGCATGGACTGATTTCCAGCCAAAAGAATTACATTCTCCTGAAATAAAGTGAAGAAACTAAAACTCATTTTTGAATTACTGTCATGCGTATGGCAGCATCTAAAGAGCTTAGACCACTCTTAGATTAAAAATGAAACACATGGATTAAACTAAAGCTCTAGAAGTATAAAAGCAGGGTTGAATTTGTTTACCTATGGATGGAGAAGAAAGAACCACATAAAGAAGACGTTTTAAGTAAAACTGCAAACACAGCCTCCTTTTAGGCATCGGAAGTTGAGTAAGTGTAGTGGTCTTCTGAAAGAAACCTGGACGTGGCAGCAAAAAAAATTAAGTAACTTGCATATATAGGCATCAGAAATTGAAAACATCAAAATTGAAGAGAGTTTACATATTTCAAAATTGAAGGTAAACCACCGGTCGCTTCACTTTCTGTATAAAAGTTAACCTTGACAATGACATTGTTAGGAATCACAGATGGGGGACGCTGGAATTGGAGGCAACATTTGAATCAGAAGATAAAAAAGTTAGAACCGAAACTTTACAATGCCTGTGCATCGATGGCAGGTTGAGGCATTGCATGGCAAGACCTGCAGAATGGCAACTGCTGTTTACTAGAAGACAACAACACGCAAGCTCTAAAAGCTCACTGATTTGGTTGCTTTAGTCCTTCGTCTCAGCTCTATCCATACCAAGTTTGTTGTAGAAGAAGGAACACCGAACCCGACATGGAAGGACCTTCCTCATGGACAGAATCATTGAACATTGCTAGCTTTCATAGTTGCTGTCTCTCATAGATATCCTAGTTTCTGTTCTAAACAAAAAGAGAAACAAATCAAGTAGACATTCTATCTGAGAGAGATGGCAATGATACCGAAAAAGAAAAAAAAAAAGTAAGAAAAAAATTTTCTACACAAGGGAAAAGGTTGTTCACCACAGGCTTGAGCAGATCTTTCTAGTATCTCACACATTTCCATTAGGGGCTTCAACAAGATTCATTCAAATGCTCATCATACCCAGGTTTCCTCTCATCCTTTCTTCCTTGAAATATAAACAAGACCATAGATTAATTTTGATGATAAAGTGAAACAAAAAAAGGAAATGAAGAATATTCTATTCATAAATGTACACTATACAGAGAAGTCTTCTTGGTCTCGCCAAATCCAGAAACATACAAGCATGGAGAATCATTAAAATAAATAAAGACCATTCATAAATGTACACTCTACGGTTCATTTTTACCATTTTTACCATCCTTAATGCTGCCATGCCCTCTTCAGAACACAACACTCTGCACAAGCTTCCACTAACTCTAGAACCAAGGCGTGTCCAACAATGTATGAGCACAAAAAATCAAGAAGCTTATCACAAATTTTATTCTATTAGAATATAAAATTATTAACATAATCTAAGATATTTAAATTTGACAATAGTGACATAGTCACACCCCTCCAAATTCGAAAATCAAACTTCAAGACCATGGTACGCCAAACGCACTACAATGTTAAATTATTATGAAAATGCGGTGTAAATGAAAATTTCTAGCATTCTGTTACATGAAAATTGTTATGTTGTTTTTTTCTTTTTTTTCTATTTTAACACACACAAATTCTGTCATAATTGTCATAAGAAATTATGACATGCTTCCTATCACAGCAGCAAGATGGATCAGGATGAATCCCACCGGACTTGTGTGTATGCCAGAACTAAATCAGAGCTTCATCCTCTCACCTTTCATTACATCTTTCCTGCAATTAGTGAGCTCTAGCTATTCATTAAACAAAATAAACTGCTAGAAGAATTACAAATATCAATCATAAGAAGCAAATGATTAGTCCAGGAGCCAAAAGAATTCTTCAAAAAAAAGATGGGATCAAAGAGTTCCAGAGAATTGCAAGTACTAGTTGCATAAAATGAAATTAAACAATTTTCATGTTATCATGCATTCATGCCCATCTTTTCACAGATCTTGCAACCATCTGCTTGAATATCTAAACACTAAAATAAGAAAAAGAAAATTATATTTTTTTGCTTATACTAAGGATTATATTCAACACAATTGAACAGAAATGAAACAATTAATACAACAAAACTAAATAAGTAAAAGATAATTAAAGGCTCATTACTGCATGCTAACAGAAGATTAAAAACTAGAGAGTAAAAAAATGTGTGATATGGTTGGTGTGTTAGAAATTTTATTGACCTGGTATAGATAGATTATAAAGATTGAATGTGGTGTTTCTCTGATTTTTTTCTCTTTCACTGTTGTTACTCAGATGAGATTGAGCTCATTCTTCTTCCTCTCTCAATCGTAGATGAATTTGCCATCCATGTAAACAGAAGGGATGTAGGCTATCTTGGACCACTCCCGTCCCTTATCCCTTTTGCACTGCTTTTTTAGCAAAGGACAGTCATTAATAGATAATCGCAAAAGTGAGGATGGCAGGCCTACTTTTGGTAAGGATGTGAGATTTGGGCAATTAGAGATGAACAGAGATTCAAGGGAGGTGAGGTTTTGAAAACCATTGGGAAACAGGTATTTTAATTTTGGGAAACTTCTAATTGTCAAATGTTTAAGAGAAGGGGGCAACATCATTCCGATCTCTTCCTGTGGGAAAGCCTCTGCTTCCGGACATCCTTCTATTGAAAGGTATGTAAGAGAGGTGAGGTTGTGCAACCCCCACTCAACCAGTGGCTTATATATATTGAGACCTTCAACGGTAAGATCTGTTAGGTTGGTGGAAAAACCGTCTTGTGGAAAAGATGTGATACTTGGACATCGTTGAATGTATAACAGGTAAAGTGAGTTGATGTCGTGCAAGTGATTGGGTAGGGCTCTGAGTTTCTCACAGACATCAATATAAAGACTTTCTAAATTGGTTTTGGGAAGCCCTTCTTCAGGGAAGGAAACAAGACTTGGGCAATCAAATATACTGAATTCACTTAGATGGATAAGATTGTGTAGGCCTGCGGGTATAGATTTAAGATTTTTACAAGACACGAATTCTATACATCTAAGAGACGTATTGTTAAGAAACCTCTCTGTTATAGATTCCAGCTTTGGGCAATATTTAATCACAAGCACTTCAAGCGCCTCAGGCAACCAGTCTCTTGGTGATAAGATCGTGAGCTCCGAGCAATCCTCAATCTTAAGGTGTTTGAGTGATGCAGGAAACTGACCTTTTGAAAATATGCATGTGAGAGATGCGCAACAGGAGACAGACAACATCTCAAGAAGAGATATGCTGCTCTTGTTGATAATCTCCATTTGAATTGCCGAAGAAGAAGACAAAGAAGTGCAAGTATATATATCCTCTCTGTGATCAACCAAATACTGCAACTTCTCGCAGTTCTTTATCTTGAGCTGTTTCACAGAAGAAGGTAAATGATCTATTACAATAAATGTAATAGAATGACAATCTTTAATCTCCAAGCATTGAAGATGTGCAATGTTGTGCTTTATTCCCTCAGGTAAGGATGTCAGATCACTACAACCTTCAATACAAAGCTCTCTAAGGGAGATGAAACTATGAAACCCTTTTGGTGGCTGCTCAACACAATTCTCATTCTGCCATAAATAAATCTTTAAATGTTCTACTTTCTGAAACCCTTGCCTTAACCAATTTCCGAATTCTGAAAAATGTGAAAGAGCCATAGACTTCAATGACTCGTAGTCCATCTCACTGCTGCACGTCATAACTTTGCATGCATCTACTTTTAACTCAAAAAGCATTGGAAGACTTGAGAATGAAACTGCCAACTGCTGACATTCACGAATCACAAGTTTCTCTAGTGAAGGAAGATGGTTAGGTAGTCTTCCAGAGAGCTTTGAGCATTTTACAATGGAAAGCTCTCGGAGATAAGGAAATCTCCCAATATGCTGCTCATCTTCATCCATAGAATTCCAGCATTCCCATTCTTGTAAATCATCAAAACAAAGAATCTCCAATGATTGGAAAGAGCAACCCCCTCCATAAATTTCAGAACCTATGTTTTTTAAATTCCACATTCCTTTGATGGTGAGGTCTTTAAGTGAGCTCAATAACCCAAGTGATGGCAATGAAGTGCATTTCTGACAATTTTCCAATCTTAACACCATCATATTGGAGAATGATGGATCCCCAACCCAAGATGGAAATCTCCTGCCACCATAGAACTTGATGGAGAGCTCTGTAAGATTTTTATGAGGTCGGAGCATGTTGAGTACATTTTCTTCTGCTTCCTCGTTTCGTGAGTCATCAAATTGAGACCCCCACTCTAAATGCAACACTTTTAGGCCATTTTTATCACCTAATATCGCCTCTCTTTTGTCCTTCAAATAAATGACATTTTCTAACCTCCAAATGTGAAGTTCTCCGCTCACAAACTTTAAATACTTCAAATCTTTCAAATCACATCCACTACTTTTGCCTACAATAAAATTAGACAATGTATGAAGATTTTTCAAATCTTTCATCCCTACCGGCATCTCTTCCAAACTTACACCCGTGATATCAAGATGACGTAGATTAATCAAATTCCTCATATTAGAAGGTAACTTCTTGATGCGTATACAATCTCTTAATAGCAAAGTTTGCAAGTTAATAAGCAAACTTGTTGATTTAGGTAGACCAGTGATCATAGTGCCAGAAAGATTAAGATACCTTAGAAGCCTTAAATTTCCTATTGAATTGGGAAGCTCCGTAATATAATATTTTCTCAAAGACAACACTCTCAATCTTTTGAATTTTGGGAGCAAATTCAAAACAACATAACTGGTTATGTAGATATTAGAAAGGCGATATCGTTCAAACATATGCTCAATGAAAATTGGCAGAAATGTTCTTATAAGCTCAACTTTACGAAACACCTCAAATTTATCTTTGTCATCTCTAAGCCCACAAATATAAGAAGAATGGCGAGACCTTTCTAATCTCTTTGATTGCAAATTGAGCTTCAAGGAACTATCCATTCTAAAACTTGTGTCTCCGGAAACCAATTGTGCCAAATCATTGACAAGGTCATGCATAACAAATTTAGTATCATTACCAATTGCTTGTTGGAATATCGACCTTGACAATAGATCACGAAAATACTCGCTGCCTAAATCTTCCGGCTGTCTATCGTCTTCTGAAGGTTGAATCAAACCTTCTGCCATCCATAACAGGACAACCTCATTCTCTTCAAATTCGTAATCCTTTGGAAGGATAGCACAAAAAGCGAAGCATCTCTTCAGATGTGAAGGAAGATGATGGTAACTTAATCTTAAGACTGGGAGAACACTATTTTCATTGGATAAATTCCATATTTGGTTGTTCAATATATGCTCCCAATCTGATCTTGGCTTACAACGAAGAAGGCCACCAAGAGTTCGTGCTGCCAAGGGCAAACCTCTACACTTTTCAACAACTTTCACACGAGTTGGTTCCAAATGTGCACCAACAACCTCGCTCTTGAAGGCATGCTTCTTGAACACAGACCAGCAATCATCATCGCACAAAAGTTTTAACTTATAACAATCAATGTCTCGTCCCACTATCAATGCAACATCTTCTAGACGTGTTGTCACAATCATCTTACTTCCCTTCGCACCACCTAAAAAGGGAGATTTTAGGATTTCCCACGAGCCATAGTCTTTATTCCAAACATCATCCAAGACTAGCAAGAATTTTTTCCCAGCTACTTGATTTTTCAGTTGAACCTGCACTTCATTCAAACTTTTGAGGTTGCAAGGAGAGCATGTGATTGACTCAAGAATTGCTTTTGAGCTTCCCAATACATCAAACTCATCAGATACACAAACCCATATTCTTGGGTTGAAACCTTCCACTGCCTTGTCATTATACACCTCCCGCGCCAGTGTTGTTTTACCAACTCCTCCCATGGCGACAATGGATATCACACGAAAGTTGACATCAGCATGAGGTCCATCTTTCCGCACCATTTCAAGTACTTTAGCTTTATCTTGATCTCTTCCGTAAACAGCAGGTTCAGGTTGCACACTTGAAGTGGGTGGCCGTCTCTGCTGTCCAAGTGTTGATACCCCTCCGACGTTCATTTGCAATCCAAGATCATTTCTCTGCTTATAGAGTTCTTCCAAGCGGCCACTAATATCTTTGATCTGGGACTTCATATGAGCACTAAACTTGACAGTACTTGGACTCCAGTTACTTAAACGAGCTGGGATGAGTTTTCGTACCTTGCTAGTGCTAGTGCTGGCCTGATCAAATTGTTGCATCTTCAACTTCCTTGACAAAGCTTCGGTTGCAAACTCATCAAGTACGTCCTCCACATCATAAGCCAAGTCTCGGAGATCGTCCAGCCACATCTTCACAGCCATATCAGTCAGTTGTTTCTCCTCTGCATCGCCGAGCACTGCCTGAACCATATTCAGAGTTTGTTCCCACTTCTTGAGCTTTGAATGCAACCCCTCTTGACGCAGGAACTCCAGCAGCTCACGAGAAGCCAATCTGTCGAACAGCACCTGAAGGAAAGCAGAGAGAAAGAGCTCTCCTATAGCCATATGTGACCAGGATCTGGTTTGTGTGTTGTGTTGCTTTTTAGAAGGAATTTGGTTCTTCAGTTAAAAAAGAGGAAAGTAAAGCCAACAATAATGGCGTGTGGACTCCACCACTAGTGCAATGATATCATTAAATTTGAATCATTGCAACTTGTGGGTCAATGGCCAGTTGGCCACAAACCCATGAAAAATTTCATTTTGAATTTCTACCATACTAACCACCTTGCCATAGACTATTTGAATCGGTGAATTTGAGGTATTGAAAATTCATTTTGCACAAATCAATCAATTTGGATTCTTTGCTTTGCAGGGACTCACCCTCTCACCCATCTCTGCTCTTCTTGTTGAAACAAATGCGGACATCCGAATTCGAATGATCGGCACCTAAGGATTTTGCTTATGCAATTCAGTAGGCTTTATGATAATATGGATCCACATACCACAAATATGAACAATATTTTTCAAACAAATCGTCAAACTATAAGATGAAAGCAAATACATTTTGCAATACAGGATGGCAAGAACTACCTCACAATAAAATATCCACACCATTGATAATAAGACGATTGATATAGAAACAAGTTAGAACTGGCACATTATAGTGCCAGTGCCCCGATTGCAGTTGGAAGCACTGTCTGACAGGCACAGCAACACCTGTGGACTGTGGTAGGAAAACTGCTGTTTACTGGCAGACGCTTGAACACGCAAGCTCCAATTTGGTTTTTCTTGTGTCCACCGATTTGGTTTTTGATTTTATTTTATTTTTAAATTTTTTATATTTTAATTTTATTAATAGCCATTAAAAATGGAAAAAAATCCCATATTTGAGTTTAGTTCCTTGTGCCACTTTCGTATTGGTCCGTCCCATACCAGCCATGTCAACTTTTTCTTTTGCTTTTTTTTTTTTTTAACAATAGTTTGAACCCATATTGTAATATTTTTTAAAAATATATATTCTCGTAAGAGTAACGTTATTTTATCTAAATTTAGTGTTCAAATGTGGTACATGTGGTATTATTAAAATCTAATTTTTTCTACTAAAATCATACAAGTCTACTGTAAAAAAATTAAAGTTGCAATATTATTTAGATACTAAATTTGGACATCAAATTTGAACAAAATAATATTACGCCATTACACATTCTCGTAAATACGTAAATATCGACTTTTTTAATGGTGGGCCTGCTGCAAGCAAATTTTCTACTACTTAAATTATTTGTTTTCTTGATATGGGACAGAACACTCAATTTTCTCCTACTTTTATTATTCTTTTTCTTGATAAAAGAGATATATTTTAGTAACATAACTTTTTATATTTTAAATAGCCATTAAAAATGGAAAAAATTATATTTTAGTCTAGTGCCTTGTGCCACTTTTGTATTGGTCCGTCCCATCCCATGTCAACTTTTTCTTTTGCTTTTTTTAATAATGTTAGATGACTCAAAAAAGTGACCCAAATTTTGGTTCCAAACATATGTGGCAACATCACACACAATATGGGCCAACGTCACTCTTTCTAAAGATTCCATGTGATGTTGACACATAGGTTTAGGTCCAAAATTCGGGTCACTTTTTTGGATCCTCTAACATTATTGTTATTTTTTTGTTAACAATACTTTTTCTTTTGCATTATAAGTATCGAGGTTAGTTCAGTTGTTTGAACCCAATCTTATGGGTTCATATTGTAATATTTTTTTTAAAATATTTTCTCATAAAAGTAATCTTATTTTGTTTAAATTTGGTGTCAAGACATCACTAAAATCTAATCGTTTATTTGAACACCAAATTTGAATAAAGTAGATGTCTGTCAGACGTATCAAATTTATTGAGGGAAAATTTCTAAAATTATCCCTAATTTCTCATATTCTTGTAAAATACCAATGCATTCCCCTTTTGTTTGAAAATATATCATTTTAATCATTCATTCAATTTTTTGAGTCAAATTACACGGCCAATAGTATATACCTTTTACACAAATAAAATTTAATAACAAAAACGTTTTTTTTTTTTTTTAAATGGATAAGATAAAAAAAAAAAAAAATTGTTATTAATAATATTCCAAATGTCAAAACAAAATTAAACAATGCTTCAAGGATGTGAACAAAATAAAATATCAAATTACCAGAATTATCAAGATATGGTAATTGCTAGTTTGCTACCATGCTATATAGACTATTTGAGTTGTTCAATTTGGGGTATTGAGACTTGCAAGTGTTGAGTTAACCAAGTCTTCCACATGCGTACTTTTATTTTTCGGTTTTTCAAGTTCTCCAAAAACGATTAATTTTGCAAGATGTGGGAATCTGCATTGGAATAATAATAATCTTAGACATCCCGACTGTAAAAATGAAATCTGTTACAATGTAAAAAAGAAATTGCAATGATAATCTGTTACAAAACACATCAAATAAAGCGAAATGGCGGTAGGCTAAAGCATTGGTCTGTCTATGAACCTTATCTCATTCATACAAACCAAACACCCTATCACAGTATCAAACATGTCATTACAATCTCATGGTAGGCTTAATAATACAAGACTGGCACTGGGTGCCTGGGAGGCCTAACAATTTCACCATCTAAAGCGACACAAAATGCAAAACTCTGCAACTCAACTGATCCATTTACTAGACGATATTCAACCTCCTTGGATAAGAAGATTAACAAGTTAGAAGAGGAACATTATAGTGCCTGTGCACCGATGACAGGTTTGAGGCATTGGCATGGCAAGACCTGCAGAATGTCAACTGCTGTTTACTTGAAGACCATAACACACAAGCTCCAAAAGCTCACTGTTTTTGAAGAGGGAACGCTGAACCGGACATGGAAGGACCTTCCTCATGGACAGTATAATTGAACATTGCTAGCTTTCATAGTTACTCTTTCTCATAGATATCCTAGCTTTTGTCCTAAACAAAAAGGGAAACAAGTTAAGTAGACATTCTATCCAAGATAAATGGTGATGGTACCGGAAAAAAAATTAAGAAAAAGAGCTTCTACATGGGGGAAAAATTTATTCACCACAGGCTTGAGAAGATCTTTTAAGCATCTCACACATTTGCATTTGGGGTTCTACTTCAAAAAGGTTATGGAGATATTCATTCAAATGCTCAGGTTTCCGCTCATCATTTCTTCCTTGTGGTAGGAAAACTGCTGTTTACTAGCTGACACTTAAACATGCAAGCTCCAAAAGCCCCACGTAAAGGATCAATCACCCCCTAGTCTTTGCTCTCTTTGTACCAAGGCTGTTATGGAAGGGGGACACGGAACCAGACATGGGAGAACCTTCCTTGTGCAGTGTACCATTGAGCATTGCTAGCTCTCTTAGTTGTTGTTTCTTGTAGAAATCATGGGTTTCATCCTAAACAGGAGAGACAGAAATAAGCCGACTATCAAAGAAAGAAAAAGAGCCGTCGCACAGACTGTAGAAGGAATAAGGTTGCTCACCACAGGCTTCAGCAAATCTTTGAGTATCTCACGAGATTGCATTAGGCGAGCATCAATTATTTCAACTGGCAGTTCTGCCTCAACAAGGATATGGAGAGGTTCATTCAGATGCTCATATCAAGGCTTTCCTCTCATCATGTCCTTAAAAAAAAGTCAGAATACAAATAAATAAGAAAAAAAAAAGGAGAAACATGGACTTTCTAATTTACAAGCGCTGTGTAGACAACTTTAAAGTCATACAGGAATGTAGCCTATAATGTTCAAGGAAACACGGTGTAACATGGTTGGGGAACATGCAAATACAAGTTTTTAATAGATTATGCATATGAATTTAGATTCAGTTTTTGTAAGAACTATATTTGACAAGACTTGATCATCTAAGTGAATGAAACAACCATATACCATATTTTAGATAGTAGAATAGATGCCAATGAAGAAGAAAGATAAAATCACAATGAAAGCTAGATCAAGAGTTGAATAACAATATGTATTATTTTGAGGTTTTGGCTCCCGCCAAATTCTTAATCAATTAGTGTCCCACCAGATTTGTCTACAACCAAAACCAGAATGGAGGACATCTCAGAGACCTTAGTATGAAATTTATTGGTTTCAGCTTGACCAGTAATGTTTCACAACGGCCTCTAGTGATCAAAATTAAGTAGCTTAAGAGTTCAGATAGATGTCAGATGTTGATATTTAATCTGTCAATATAAAAAATACAAAGAATAATTCCAATCTGATCAAATTTAGAAAGATGCAGGTATGAACAATTAAAAAAGAAATCAGGATAAGAATTATTCACCATTACCCTTCCTAGATCCTTGATGTTGCCTCAGCCTCTGATCAGAACACAGCACTCCATACTTGTTTCCACTCTTTTAAGAGAGTTACCTCTAGGACAAGGAGGCACCCAACAAAGTTGTGCTGCAAAACTTAATTATTATAAGACACTGCCAAAACAAAAATATAAAAGCAAAGCAGAGCAAGATGCCTTCACTCATACGTTAGGATATTTGTTGATTGGAATATCCACTATGATTGCTCTCTTCACAATAAGAGTGGATGAGCTACTTTGAGAGCTAAGCTAGTTCTGAGTTAAAGAGGGCTGCATTAAACCAGAAATCTGCACATTGTTATCCCAAACATCATTAATACAGATAAAGACAGATAAATGCAATTGTCTGCATATGATAAGAATAATAAACACTGAATCATTAGATGACCTCCAGTGAATCCCATAGCCATTATACAATATTGTCTTGCAGCAGCTCAAATCAAATTGAACAAACATAAAGAAGAATATACATACATTAGCAAACAAGTGTAGCTTAACAGATACAACCAATCAGAAGCCCAAAATATCAACTATCATTTAGATATGATCCATGCTAGACCATGAAATTCAAGGGTTCTAAATCCAAAGAGAGGAATAAAGTGCAGAATTGATTAGTTGAGCTGAAACTAACAGCACTAACGAACTAAACACCCAGGTTGAAGGCAATTTGAAAGCAGATTCAGTAGCTCTCTAGCTAAGCATTTTTATGAACACTAAAACTGTCTAACTGAGTTCATGAAACACTTTTTGCAAGGTAAACTGAAAAACAATAATTTATTACTTGAAAAGGTCAGCACAAAATACAAAATGCCTGTTGTCTCAGCACTCATAAACAAGGACGACCTCTCACTCAATACCTAGCATGTAAGGTTGTCCCTTTCACTACCATTCACCGCCACCATTACCATCATGACATGTTATCAAATTTCATTACTTCACTTGTCACAATCGCATCGAAAGATGCCTGGTGTATCTCGCTCCACCGAAGATTTTTCCCATTCATCTACCTACTTCCACATTCAAACACAAAATCACTTTAACCTATTTTCATCATTTATAATGTTCAGATTTTGTTAGTTATGCGTTACACAAATGTTAGTTAGTTAGTGGCAACTTGATTATATATAAATGATTTGTTTAGTCAAATGATCGTTAATGCTTCAAGATATTTTTCATGGTTCAAGACAAATATGGGGCCATGACTTGCAATGAATTTGGCGGACAGACCTCACTGAAAATGACATGTGTGTCCATACATTCCCCAACAGTGCGGTTACATGGTTGAAACAAGTTAGAACTGGCAGTGTGGACAATTTTAAAGTCATACATAAATGTAGCCTATAATGTAAGAGGAAACACTGAGTAACATGATTGGTGAATTCAAATACAAGTTTTTAATAGAGTATGCACATTAATTTAGATTTAGATTCAGTTTTCGTAAAAACTATATTTGGCAAGACTATGATCATCTCAGTAACTAAATCTATCCTCAGCAAAGCCAATTAAATAGTGTTAGGATTTTGTTTCATTTTCTTGCAACCCAAAGCAATCAACTCAAACCTCCTCCTTAAAATTATCTCACCAACCAACCAGACTCTCAATTGAAAAGAATGTATTGAAGCAAATATGACAGAAACAGAACAAACTGTCATTTGCAGAGACCCACTTCAAAACACCCAATCAAATATTATTCTTTTCGTACAAAAAAGTAAAACTTGTATTCAAACACCAGAGGAAATGAAATTACAAAAACGCACTCACAAACATATTATAACCAAGCAAAACAAATTACAACAGAGACAATAATAATAAAGTGAAGAAATAAGAACCTGTTTAGAAGGGGAGTGTTGAAGCTCGTATTGGATCTCTCTACGATTGATTCGAGAAACGAGACGCGGTTTCTGGTTGTAAAGAGAGATGGGTTTTGTTTTGTGGTGTTGAACATGTTGGAAATAGAGAGGCTTTGATGGGATCTTCTTAGACTTGGCATCAATTTCGCTTTTTTTGTCGGCGTCTCAAGTAGCTGACAATCGAGAAAAGAGAAGACTTTAGAGAGAGATCGGTGGTTTTTTTTTTTTTTTTTTTTGTTCTTTTAATTTAAAGTAGTGACGTGCCTGGCACATCATCAAATACGTGTTGACATGTCCGGACACGTAATCGCATAATAAGGTAATAAATACTGATTTGTTCGGCCACATCATCAAATACTTAATGATGTGCACAACACATCATTGTCGAGTGGTTACTAAATAGACTCCTCAGCAAAGTCCATTTTTGCTCAACCCACTACAAGGGGGGTAAGAATTACCTCCCTCCTAAAAAGATGACATGTGTCTAGGGAGGAGTAAATTTATTCAAAAAGATAACTGTGTTTGGACAAATTTACCCCATCCATGGACACATGTTACCCATTTAAGAGGGGGGTAATGGTTACCTCCCTTGAAAGGGGGGTGAGCAAAAGTGCCCTCCTCCTCAGCCACAAATATGTACAATATCTTTCTATGCAAATCATGTAGTCTGTCCTTACACTAGACAGTACAGATTGCAGGACACTGGAATTGGAGGCAACTTCGAAACGTTGGTTGATGATGCAATTGCATTCTTGGACAATAAATGCACCTTTAATAAAGAACGACAAAAACTTGCTATTAACAAGCCACATTGCATAAAGTGAAATGAAACACTTATTGATTACCTGACCTCCTCCTAGAAGAGTTTGCATGGTATCATGCCCATCCTCTCACAGATCTTACAACCATCTGCATGAACATCAAATTTCATATACAAAGGATTATATTCAACTCAATTGAACTGAAATGAAACAATACAACAATACTAAATAAGACTCATTACTACAGGCTGGAAGAAGATTTTGAACAGCAGAGTAAAAATAAAAATGTGTGATATAGTAAACATTGTTATAGCATTAAAAATATGAACAATGGTTGGTGTGTATTGAAACAGAGAGATGAGTAGATTAAAAAACCGGGTGCAGTTTGGATGTAAAGAGAGATGAGTTTTGTTTTGTGGTGTTGAAAAAGTTGGAAATGGAGAAGCTTTGATGTGTTCTTAGACTTGGCATCAGTTTCGCCATTTTTGTTGGTGTTTGAACTAGCTGCTGAGAAACGAAAAAAGAGAAGACTGAAAAGTGTATCCTTGGTAAGGATCCTTCCTTTTGATAACACTGACAAGTGTTTGATAGAAGTGCTAAAGTGTTCGACAAAATGACTACGAGATAAACTAAAAGTGAAAAGCTTGAAGAGACTTCATTAATGGAGTTTTCACAGAGATATCTCTCTTCTATGTTCTATGTATTGATTAAAAATTCGTTTACAAAAGCGTTGTATATATACAAGTAGATTCTAACATGTAAAAAGCATTCCCTTAAATTCACGAATCGACAACTAACTTTTACTACATCAGCTGGTTTGTTAATAACCATATCTAACTAACACCACTTCTATAAACATTTTAATAAGTGTAGGTTCTATTAGTTGCACTGATTTGTAAATTGTAATTGATCAAGTATAAATACAGCACCTTCAAAATAAGACAAGTTCTCAGTCCCAAATTTCGCTTTGCAGAACCCAATGTTATCATTTGTTTGCAGTCCCTGAAAATCCCCATAGAAATTGATATCCCCATAGACATGCTATATCCAGATATTGTTTTCAGCAGCAGTTCTGGAATATCCCGTCCCGTCAGAATTCATTGGAACTGCATCCAATGCGGCAGCTTGCAAAATTACTGGCCAGGCTTCTTCCAAACAAGGCAGCAACCTTGACGAAACCAGGGGTGATTGGATTCCAGTACTGTATGAAGAAAGAAACAACAATAACAATAAGAAGGTTGGCACAGAACAACCGGAAAAATTCCATCTTATAACAGATTAGTAAATAATAAAACTTACATTTCTATGGAGATTCAACCCCAAGAAAATATGGTTGTAATCCTTCAAATGATTAACATGGTTGTAATCCTTCAAAAGTAATCATTCAAGTTCGGTGTCAAATGAAGGTGACCACTGCAGAGAGGCTGGCATCGTCCTCTGCTTTCACACTCACAATTCGAGGCGTTGTCAGACACAGAAAAGCTCCTAAAGCTCAAATGCAGATTGATTAGAGTCCATGCCAATACTCACATCAAAAAAAATGAAGAAGAAGAGAAGTAATGATTATTTCTCTTCCGGTTACCTTTCTCTAGTATCCGGAAGTAATGTGCGGAGAAAGTTCACATATTTCTTCCGGTTACCTTTCGCTAGTAACAGTTCAATAAATCAACGAAGAGAGGAAGCAGTCAAATTTCAACAACAGAGATGAAGATTTTGATTTCAAGTATCTGCACAGCCTGATGCCAATAAGCCCAAGTTTTCAAAGATCTATTGGGTAATGTCCACCACTTCTGGACAGAAAAGTCGCTTGCTTCCCACTGGAAAGACAAAAAAAAGAAAAGTAAACATTAAAACCAAAGAAGGAAAACAAGGATAAAAGTATAGACTAAAACTTAATGTTTTTCAAAATTAATGTTACTAGACAACCTGAATTTATTGTACAACTTTCAAGCTGCAATATGAATTTTGACTAAATAAAACGAAATTAAGAAATTGTTGATTATCTGACCACAAGCTTCCGTGTAAAATATCAATCAACATCATTCAATTTCAAAGGAAACTCATGAAAAATAAAATCTAATGATTTGTTTAAGTAACTAAATCTCTTTTTAGCCAAACCAATTATATAGTGTAAGGATTTTGTTTCATTTTATTGCAACCCAAAGCAATCTCACCAACCAACCAGACTCTTAATTGAAAAGAATGTATTGAAACAAATATCACAGAAACAGAACAAAATGTCATTTGTAAAGACCCACTTCAAAACACCCAATCAAATAATGTTCTTTTACTAAAAAAGAAAACTCTGTATTCAAACACCAACCAAAGTCTCATTTGAGAGAATGAAATTATAAAAACACAAGCACCCAGTCACTGCATTAAATAAGGTGTGACGTGCCTGGGCACGTCATCAGCTGCTCAGCTGACATAAAATCCTATGTGTTTTGTAGTCTCTCTGAAAAATTGGTGCAGCGAAGAAGAATGAAGAAGGAAGATGACTCACTCTCACAACAAATCGTATAATGACGTGTTGTCTCAGTAATCCGTACCGACGAACAATTTCTGTATCTAGTTTCGGCTGTTAACACTGACCCCAGCTGAGCTTCACTGTTTTTTTCTTCATCTGAGAGGCAAAAACAAAAAAAACAAAAATCAATACTAGGTAAGTAATGATTATTTCAATTAAAGGCAGAAACTAATTACTACATGATAACAGAAGAATAAAACTAGAGAGTAAAAAAACGTGTGATAAAGTAAACGTTTTATAACATTACAATCTGAAAAATGGTTGGTGTGTTATAAATTTGACAGACCTGGCATAATTTATAAAGACTGAATGAGGTGTTTCTCTGATTCTTCTCTTTTTCTTTGTTGTTTCTCAGATGAGATTGAGCTCATTCTTCTTCCTCTCTCAATCGTAGATGAATTTGTTGTCTATTTCAACATAAGGGATGTGGGCTATCTTAGGCCACTCTCGTCCCTTATCCCTTTTGCACTGCTTTTTCAGCAAAGGACAGTTAAGGATATATAATTGCAAAAGTGAGGATGGCAAGCCTACTTCTGGGAAGGATGTGAGATTTGGGCAATTAGAGATGAACAGATGTTCAAGGGAGTTGAGGTTTTGAAAACCATTGGGAAACAGGTATTTTAATTTTGGGAAACTTCCGATCGTCAAATATTGAAGAGAAGGGGGCAACATCATTCTGATATCTTCCTGTGGGAAAGACTCTGCTTCCGGACATTCATAGATTATGAGAAATGTAAGAGAGGTGAGGTTGTGCAACCCCCACTCAACCAGTGGCTTATATATATTGAGACCTTTAATGGAAAGATATGTTAGGTTGGTGGAAAAACCGTCTTGTGGAAAAGATGTGATACTTGGCCATAGTTCAATGGACAAGTATTGGAGTGAGTTGATGTTGTGAAAGCGATTGGGTATGGCTCTGAGTTTCTCACAGTCAGAAATAAAAAGATATTCTAAATTGGTTTTGGGAAGCCCTCCTTCAGGGAAGGAAACAACACTTGGGCAATCAAATAGAGTGAAGTCACTTAGATGGATAAGATTGTGTAGGCCTGCGGGTATAGATTTAAGATTTTTACAAGACCAGAATTTTATACATCTAAGAGACGTGTTGTTAAGAAACCTCTCTGCTATAGATTCCAGCTTTGGGCATTTTTCAATCTTGAGCTCTTCAAGTGCCTCGGGCAACTGGTCTCTTGGTGATAAGATCGTGAGCTCCGAGCAATCCTTAATCTTAAGGTGTTTGAGTGATGCAGGAAACTGACCTTTCAAAAATATGCATGAGAGAGATGAGCAATAGGAGATAGACAACATCTCAAGAAGAGATAAGCTGCTCTTGTTGATATTCTCCATGTGAATTGCTGAAGAAGAAGATGAAGAAGTACAAGTATCCTCTCTGTGATCCACCAAATACTGCAACTTCTCGCAATTCTTTATCTTGAGCTGTTTCAAAGAAGAAGGTAAATGGTCTATTACAATAAATGTAATAGCATTACAACCTTCAATCTCCAAGCGTTGAAGATGTGCAATGTTGTGCTTTATTCCCTCAGGTAAGGATGTCAGAGCATTACAACCTTCAATACAAAGCTCTATAAGGGAGGTGAAGCCATGAAACCCTTTTGGTGGCTGCTCAACACAATTCTCATTCTGCCATAAATAAATCAGTTCCTCACAACCTGAAATATTTAGATATTCTACCTTTTGAAACCCTTGCCTTAACCAATTTCCGAATTCTGAAAAATGTGAAAGAGCCATAGAATTCAATGACTCATAGTCTATCTCGCTGCTGCAAGTCATACCTTTGCATCCGTCTATTTCTAACTTGCAAAGCATCGGAAGACCTGAGAATGAAACTGCCAACTGCTGACATTCACGAACCACAAGTTTCTCCAGTGAAGGAAGATGGTTAGGTAGTCTTCCAGAGAGCTTTGAGCATTTTACAATGGAAAGCTCTCTGAGACAAGGAAATCTCCCAATATGCTGCTCATTTTCTTCCATAGGATTCCAACACTCCCATTCTTGTAAATCCTCGAAACAAAGAATCTCCAATGCTCGGAAAGAGCAACCCCCTCCGTAAATTTCAGAACCTATGTTTTTTAAATTCCACATTCCTTTGATGGTGAGGTCTTTAAGTGAGCTCAATAACCCAAGTGATGGCAAGAAATTGCAATTCTGACAATTTTCCAATCTTAGCACCATCATATCGGAGAATGATGGATCCCCAACCCAAGATGGAAATCTCCTGCCACCGTAGAACTTGATGGAGAGCTCTGTAAGATTTTTATGAGGTCGAAGCATGCTGAGTACATTTTCTTCTGCTTCCTCATTTCGTGAGCTGTCAAATTGAGACCCCCACTCTAAATGTAACACTTTTAGGCCATTCTTATCACCTAATATCGCCTCTCTAGTGTCTTGCAAATTAGTGGCATTTTCTAACCTCGAAATGTGAAGTTCTCCACTAAGAAACTTCAAATACTTCAAATCTTTCAAATCACATCCACTTCTTTTGCCTACTATAAAATTAGACAATGTACGAAGATTTTTCAAATCTTTCATCCCTACCGGCATATCTTCCAAACTTACACCCATGATATCAAGATGACGTAGATTAATCAAATTCCTCATATTATAAGGCAACTTCTTGATGCGTTTACAATCTCTTAGTAGCAAAGTTTGCAAGTTAATAAGCAAGCTTGTTGATTCAGGAAGACTAGTGATCATAGTGCCAGAAAAATTGAGATACCTTAGATGTCTTAAATCTCCTATTGAATTGGGTAGCTCGGTAATATAATATTTTCTCAAAGACAACACTCTCAGTTTTTTTAATTTTGGCAACAAGTTCAAAACAGCATAACTAGTTATGTAGATATTATTATTGCGATACCATTCATACATACGCTCAATGAAAATCGGCAGAAATGTTCTTATAAGCTCAACTTTATGAAACACCTCAAATTTATCTTTGCCATCTTCGATCCCACAAATATAAGAAGAATGGCGAGACCTTTCTAATCTCTTTGATTGCATATTGAGCTTCAAAGAACTCTCCAATCTAAAACTTGCATCTCCTGAAACCAATTGAGCTAAATCGTTGACAAGGTCATGCATACCAAATTTAGTATCATTACCAACTGATTGTTGGAATATTGACCTTGACAATAGATCATGAAAATACTCACCGCCTAAATCTTCCAGCTGTCTATCATCTTCTAAAGGTTGAATTAGACCTTCTGCCATCCATAACAAGACAATTTCATTCTCTTCGAATTCGTAATCCTTTGGAAGGATTGCACAAAAAGCGAAGCATCTCTTCAAATGTGATGGAAGATGATGATAACTTAATCTTAAGACGGGGAGAACACCATTTTCATCAGACAAATCCCATATTTGGCTGTTCAATATATGCTCCCAATCTGATCTTGGCTTACAACGAAGAAGGCCACCAAGAGTCAGTGCTGCCAGGGGCAAACCTCTACACTTCTCAACAACTTTCGTACGAGTTGATTCCAAATTCTGATGTGCACCAACAACCTCACTCTCCAAGGCATGCTTCTTGAACACAGACCAACAATCATCATCAGACAAAAGTTTTAACTTATAACGATCAATGTCTTGTCCCACTGTCAATGCAACATCATCAAGACGTGTCGTCACAACCATCTTACTTCCCTTTGCTCCACCTAAAAAGGGAGATTTTAAGATTTCCCAAGAGACATAGTCTTTATTCCAAACATCATCTAAGACTAACAAGAATTTTTTCCTAGCTACTTGATTTTTCAGTTGAACTTGCACTTCATTCAAAGTTTTGAGGTTGCAAGGAGAGCTAGTGATTGACTCAAGAATTGCTTTTGAGATTCCCAGTACATCAAACTCATCAGACACACAAACCCATACTCTTGGGTTGAAATCTTCCACTGCCCTGTCATTGTACACCTCCCGAGCCAGAGTTGTTTTACCAACTCCTCCCATGGCGACAATGGATATCACACGAAAGTTGACATCAGCATCAGGTCCATCTCTCAGCACCATTTCAAGTACTTCAGCTTTATCTTGATCTCTTCCATAAACAGCAGGTTCAGGTTGCACACTTGAAGTGGGTGACCGTCTTTGCTGTCTAGCTATTGATAACCCTCCAGCATTCACTTGCAAACCAAGATCAATCCTCTGCTTACAGAGTTCTTCCAACCGACCACTCATATCTTTGATTTGGGACCTCATATGCGAACTAAACTTGAAAGCACTTGGACTCAAGTTACTTAAACGAGCTGGGATGAGTTTTCGTACCTTGCTAGTGCTAGTGCTGGCCTGATCACGTTGTTGCATCTTCAACTTCCTTGACAAAGCTTCGGTTGCAAACTCATCAAGTACGTCCTCCACATCATAAGCCAAGTCTCGGAGATCGTCCAGCCACATCTTCACAGCCATGTCAGTCAGTTGTTTCTCCTCTGCATCGCCGAGCACTGCCTGAACCATCTTCAGAGTTTGTTCCCACTTCTTGAGCTTTGAATGCAACCCCTCCTGGCGCAGAAACTCCAGCAGCTCACGAGAAGCCAATTTGTGGAACAACACCTGAATGAAAGCAGAGAGAAAGAGCTCTCCTACTGCCATGATTTTGTTTGTAGAAAGCAAAGAAAGAGATTTGATTGAGAGCAAGAAATTGTTTGTAGAAATCAAAGAAAGAGAAGTATGTGAGCAAGGGTAAGAGAGGCTTGTATGTAGAAAGCAAAAAAAGGAGACTTGCTTTGTATGTTCAGACTTACTTTTTGACTTACTTTTTAGAAGTATCTTGGTTCTTTCGTTCAAGAGAGTAGTATAAAGCCAGCCAACGGTAATATTAATATGTGGACTCCACCACTAGTACAATAATTGAATGTGAATTATTAGATGTTATGATGGGTCAATTCCTGATAGAGGAACAGGTGAGAAATTTCCCAGAAACAACCATGTTACACTATTCGAATTACTGAAATTGGTTTATTGCTGTCCATCTAACCTAAGTACAGTACATATCACACTACAACCCAAACCACCTTATACCATTAGATTTTTTTTTGAAGTATTATAAATTTTTTATATAGCATTGGATTCAAATCCTATCATAATAATAATAATATTTTCTCTTTAGGAGAAAAGTCCAACTACTTTGACGTGGGTCCCATGTGGGGTCGACGATTTGCACGGCTGAGATGAAGCGGTGTCACCGGTTGTTATTGCGAATGCGTCTAGAAGATATTTTTGGGAGAGCGGTAATTGCCTGGCATGTGAAGTGTGGGTGGAGGTTCTGCCAGACAATATTATTAAACTTCTCAGTCTTTTTTTTTTTTTTTTTTTTTTAATTCTATAAAGTTTAAAATTCTTAAGGTCCACAAATTTGATTTTAATTATTTTATCCTGATAAAAATTTATTATTTTCTTTTTAAAAGAAAAGTAATGGATTATTTTCCTATTTTTCTTTTTTTTTTAAAAAGTTTTAAAAAAAATATTTAAGGGTATTTCTATAAATTGAATACATTTCTTTAATTATGCCATAGTGTAATTAATTTTCTTTAATTATGCCGTAGTGTAATAAATTGAACTGCCTTATATTCCGCTGTCACTATTTTTCTTTTTGGAAAAAAGAAAATTGCATCTATAAATTTATATAAACTATGAAATTAGCTTTATAACTTACAATAAAATATTAGGAATTTTCATTAGAGTAACTTTTTTATTAAAAAAAAAAAAAACAATAACTATGTACTTTTTAGTAATTTAGTATCGGACCATTTAGTAATAAAACTTTTCATTAAAATATGGGTAATAGAGCCACCCAAAAACAAAAGGACCACCAATTTCCTGCATAATTAGTGGCAGCCCTTTTTTATTGTTTATTGTTTATTTTATTTTATCACAAAGCCTCACTTGTTTATAATAATGTTAGTTGGAAGATATGGGTGAGTGGGAATCTAATGATCAATATTGCTATACTTTTATTCTTAATTTATGTTAAATTAAAATTGAAAAAAATAATAATATTGTATTGATAGTATCAATCCAATAACAAAAACCAAAAAACAAAAGGACCACCAACTTCCAACAAAATTAATGGCTGGAATTGTATATGTTATATGTACTCTGGAGCATGTGGACTACATGACTAGGAATCTAGGATGTTAGATGGAATTGTAAACTTGATTATATTTTATAATTTAGGGTGGTTTTATTGCCATCCAAAAACGTTTTTCTTATTTTTTTTTGGATATACCAAATATATGACGGTGACTCAAACCGAACGAATGCTCTTACAAATATGTTCTCTTTTTCCTCCTATACTTTAATGCATATTTTTACTATTAAAATGTTATTTAACAAATTACTTAAGAGGACATAGCAATGTAACTAAAAAAAAATAGTTACCTTCTGCACCCATAATACACCCACCTCATTAAAACCCCTAATATTTTATGAAGATATAAATTCAAATATTTTTCAACTGCAATTAAAAATTGGAGAAACAAATCATCGATTGAACGGGTTCGAAATACATGAAGTCTGATGAAAATAGATTGTTGAATAACAAAGAAAAAAACTTTTAAAAAAATTCTTCAATTTTGTATTGAATTCAATCATGAACATCACCGCTTCTTTGATTCAAAGAAGCTTATGGGGGCTCACTAACAGATATTAACCAGCAAATAATTCCTACTTTTAGAATAACTCCGGCATGAAATGAGATTGACAATTAAAATATAATGATGTGTTTAAGTAACTAAATCTCTCCTCAGCCAAGCCAATTAAATAGTACTGTTATGAGTTTGTTTAATTTTCTTGCAATCAACTCAGACCTCTCCACCTTTGCATTTTCTCACCAACCAACCAGACTCTCATTGAAAAGAATGCATTGAAACAAATATCACAGAAACAGAACAAAATGTCATTTGCAGAGTACAGACACAGACAAAGTCCCGGAAATCGTCTAGCCACATTTTCACAGCCCTGTCCGTGAGTTGCTTCTCCTCTGCATCGATGAGCACTGCTTCTATCATCTTCAAAGTTTTTTGCCATTTTTTCAGCTTCGAACACACCCCCTCTTTGCGTGTGTAAATTGCAGCAACTCAGGTGACATCAATCTCTCGAACAACACCTGAAGGAAAGCAGAGAGGAAGAGCTCTCCTATAGCTATGGGTTTGTCTGTCAAAGAAAGGATTCAGGAGGATTAATATCACACAAAGACTGGTTTTCTCTCTACAAACCTAAACAATTTCAGAACCTATAGATAACATCCTAGTCATGTTAATAAACTATTCACTTCTTTCACAAATTAAAAAATTATATTAAATTGTCTACAATTCCACCATCCCAGTCATGTTCGCATTCTATAAAAAAAAACCTAGAATGGTGCTGCAGTCCCTTACTTTTGTTGGAGCACTAGTTGGTGCCTTGGTGGTATATATATATAGAATTCATAAATTAACATCATGCTTCAACATGGTCCTTCGTTGATCAGGTCAGTCCTTAAAAAAATAAATTCAGAGCCAAGACTATGTAGCAGTCCTTATTTTTTATTTATTTATTCTTTTTTAGGACTGATCTGACTAAAGAATTTTTATACTAAATATAAAAGAAAGAAAACAAGCTCACTGATTTGGTTGCTTTACTCAGTCTCAGCTATCAATACCAAGGCTGTAGTAGAAGAGGGAACACCTTATCCGACTTGGAAAGACTTTCCTCCTTGACAGTATCATTGAACATTTGCTGTTTCTCATAGATATCCTAGTTTTTGTCCTAAATAAAAAGAGAAATAAGTTGAGTAGACATTTCTATCCAAGAGAGATGGCAATGATACCGAAAAAAAAATTTCTACACAAGGGCAAATATTATTCACCATAGACTTGAGCTGATCGTTTAAGTATCTCACAAATTTGCTTTTGGGACTCTGCTTCATCAAGATTATGGAGATATTCCTTCAAATATACCAAGGTTTCCTCTCATCATTTCTTGCTTAAAATATAAACAAAACCATAGATTAATTTTGATGATCAAATGAAGCAAAAAAGGAAATGAAAAATATGATATTTGGTCTGTCCAAATCCAGAAACATGCAAGCATGGACAAACATTAAAATATATAAAAAGATTCATTTTTACCCTTTTTAAAATATATAAAGGAAAGTGTTATTTTTTCCAATTTTTACATACAAATTCTGTTCTAATTGTCAATAAAAAATCTTTACTTCTTAAGAAATTATGACAAATCAGACCGGACTTGTGTGTATGTCATAACTAAACCAGCGCTTCATCATCTCACCTATCATTACATCTTTTCATTAGTGAGCTCTGCTGTAAGCTGAAAAAAACAGTAAAAAGTATTAAACAAAATAAATTGCTAAAAGATTTACAAATAGCCAACATACTGAACTAATGCTTATTCCAGGAGCCAAAAGAATTCTTCTAACTAAAGATGAGATGAAAGACTTCCAAGAGAATCTTAAGTACTAGTTGCATAAAACGAAATGAAAAAAAGTATCGATTACCTTAATTTTTCTCTCATGAGTATACACTTTAAGCATATCTTGAGCATACTAATACATGTTACCACACTTTTTCCATATGTATCATTATGATTGATGTTATGCTGCTGAGATGGTAAAAGTATGATGATGTGTATTAGTTTTTTTTTTTTTTTTGAATGGCAAATTTTATTGAATCAGAAATAAAAAGGCAAAGCCCTACAAAGCACAAACCAAGCAAGCAAAAGAAGACAACCTCCCTAAAAGGAAACAACTCAAACAGCAACACCAAATGATGGTGTATTAATATGCTCAAGATATGCTCACAATTGTGTGTTCATGAGAGAAAAATTGTTGTTTACCTGACCTCCTCCTAGAAGCACACATCACACAAGCTTCCATGTAAAATATCAATATATCAACCATTCAACATAATTCAATTTCAAAGAAAACTCAATGAGACATGAATTAAAATCTAATGATTTGTATAATTCTTTCAAGTAACCCATTTTAAGTCATATTGTCAAATGAAGGAGAGCTCGACAGAGCTAGAGACCGCCATCCAATATAGATATCGATACGATCAACTTTAAAAGTAACGTACAGAACTTGTAATTAATGGAGGAGAAATCAAAGCTAAAAAAAAAAAAGCATGACTTGCCATTTGCTTAAATGTTCATACAAAGTAACAGAACTTGTAATTAATCAATCTTGCATAGTCCATTCTGCTTGTAATTAAACTACTTTTTTAGTTTAATTAGTATTACTTGTTATTCAATCATACTTTTTTTTTTAATGAAGTTGGTAAACAAGTTGATTTAGAAAAAAAAAAAAAAAAAAAAGATTTGATTTTTGAATTAGAGTTGACGAACATTACAGGAAATTGTTCATTACAAACATAATTATAAAAAAATAAAAAATGTGTTTTTTTTTTAATTTCTAAATCAACTTGTTTACCAACTCTAAAGAGGAAAGAGTTTGGCTTGATTCAAAGCCCGGTTGTATTCTTCTCTTGTTTAATGAAAGTTCCTTTTCAAAATATATATATATATATATATATATTTACAGGGAGTATATTTTATAGAACATATGATCACAAGACTTGAACATAAATTAAGTTGTGTGGTTATAGATTACCACTAAGTTATGTCTATGAGCACTAATTTGTGAGAGACGTTTGAGGTATCAATACCAATAACAACAGAGTATATATGTCTTTGGATTCTAAAATTTTAATATTTTCTAGAGAGTTGCTGGTATTGTATCCACGTACTGTGTTAGTCTTGCAAGTGTTTATACTGAGAGATCAAAATTATAAAAGCAAATGTGTTGTAGGAAAAAGGAAGCTGCCATTAACGAATCAAAGTACTATGAAAACTATTACAAAACACTTCAAACAACACAAATTGCATAGGCTATTCAAACAACATTTTACATGCTTCCATAGGGCAAGCTTCACACGAAAATCCTGTGTGTTTACTTGAGTCTGAAAAGTCTCTGCTTTCTCAATTCTCTTTGAAAAGTTGGTGCAGCAAAGAAGTATGAAGAAGGAAGATGGCTCACTCTCACAACAATCGTATAATCCCAACTCAAAACTATCCTACAACGTGTTGTCTCAACATTACAGACGACAAGTTCCTCATCTGGGTTTGGCTGCAAACCGACCCAAGCCGAGCTTCACTGTTTTTTCTTCATCTGAGAGGCAATAAACCTTGAAAACCATAACAATGGCTATAAAAGTAGACCCAAATTGATCCTACCGATATGTGACTCAAATGATGTGGTAAGTAATTAGAGAAACCAGTTGAAACATGTTTCTCATGTAGTCTGTCCTAGGCTAGATTGGGACTCTTGTATTCATTGATATTGCTAGAAATCACAGATCAAGGATTGGGGACACATTTGAAACATTAGTTGATTCATTTGTATTCTTGAACAAGATCAAGGATGGTTGTGTCAGCAAATTAAACCGGACACAGGAAATAAGAACGAGGGCAGGCACTCTCATCTCTCACTTCCCCCCGAGGTATGTAGGAGACATGAGAAAGTGAGATTTAGTGGAATGTGAGTTTGATGGTGTTTGCTTTTTCGTGAGCAAGTTCAAATAGAATGCAAATGATGATTTCACTCCTTTACGAAAATCATTTTTGAAAGGTCTTAGATTGGATTTGACTATAAGTCTAACAAATATGCTTTGTGCTAGCATCCTGCTACAAGATGTTGAACAGCATCTTCAAAATTGTGATATTCCAGAAGTTTATACCAATCAAGGCAAGATATATAATAAAGGCTCGCTCAATGCAAAAACAGAATACAAATCTGGACCAAGTTATTGAATAAAAATGATGGATCAATCAAGCTAAGATTTAATGTTCAAAGGAAGTGTCATTAGAATATTTATCTTTTATATCTCAAAGGTCTACATCAAGCATTCCAAATAATTTGGTATTTGAGTTAAGAGAAGCTGTAAATGGGATAAGCAAACCTGCTTACAAAGTTTTCA
Source organism: Acer saccharum (assembly GCA_030490815.1). Classification (NCBI taxonomy): domain Eukaryota; kingdom Viridiplantae; phylum Streptophyta; class Magnoliopsida; order Sapindales; family Sapindaceae; genus Acer; species Acer saccharum. The sequence goes on from CM059867.1 coordinate 1,527,186, forward strand.
GGACTCAAAAATACAAGCAATAATCTATAACAGAACAAAGATAAAATATTAGACCAGTGAATCCAACAACTGAAAGGACGAGACTAAATATCTATAAAGCCTTTCAGTTTAAAAAATGTGTAGCACACTCTTGTCATTGAAGCAAAAAGAAAGTATTGGACTCTTATTATTCTTCACACGTATAACTTGTAACTTGAAATAAGCAAATAAAACAAATCAATTCGAAAAGCAAGAGTAGTCTTCCTACATTCGGATTCAGCTAGCAAACGAGTAAGGTTTTTGTCCTAAAATATACAAATCAATGGATAAACGAGGAGTTCAGCACAAATAATATCACATTTGTTTTTCTCTTCATATAGATAACATCACATAATCTTGAGGAAAAGTAGAAGTCTCTGAAATCTACTCATGTTAGTATTAATCTGAAACTTGATTTATGATATAACATTTACTTTTCAGGAGGAAAATGAACAAAACAAAAACTATGTGTCAACTATTCTATTCTTAATGCACTCCATATACATAAATAAAACAAAACATCAAATAAGCCATTTCTACAAAGCAACTTACCACTTCCAAACCTTTTGTTTTCAAGGTCCGTTCTTTGGTACAACTACAAGGAGCTCTTCTTCGTCTGCCATTACAAATGAAAAAGAATAAACCAAAAAAAAAGTAGAAGCTAACAAGTGCATGCTAGTCTAAAACTATCCAATTCAAATCATGTTAATATCTAACATATGAAACAAATGGTTGGTCCAGGAGCCAAAAGAATTCTTCAAATTAAAGATGAGATCAAAGATTTCCGAGAGAATTTGAAGTACGAGTTGCATTAAAATGAAAGAAAAAAAAAAAAAAATTATTGATTACCTGAGCTCCTCCTAGAAGCGTTTGCATGTCATCAATCAGCATCATTCAATTTCAATTTCAAAGGAAACTCAATGACACATGAATAAAATCTAATGATCTGTTAAAGTAAATAAATCTCTCCTCAGCAAAGTTAATTAAATTTTGTTCGGATTTTTTGTTTCATTATCAACTCAAAACTCATCCTTTGCATTTTCTCTAAAATATAAAAAACATTATATCGCCAACCAATCAACCAGACCCTCATTGAAAAGAATGTCATTTGCAGAGCACAGACATAGACCCAATCAAATATTGTTCTTTCAATACAAAAAAATAAAAATTTGTATTCAAACAGCAACCAGAGTCTCAATTGAGAGAAAATGAAATTATACAAACACAAGCACATACATATCAAAACTAAGCAAAACAAAAATTACAACAGAGACAATAATAATAAAAAAGTGAACAAATAAGAACCTGTTTAGAAGGGAATATTGAAGCTCGTATTGGATCTCTCTACGAATGTTGTCTTCGAAGGCGACGTTGCGCATCTCCGATATGCAGTTTCTGGTGGTTGTGATTCATCGAAACCGGGTGCAGTTTGGATGTAAAGAGAGATGGGTTTTGTTTAGAGGTGTTGAACAAGTTGGAAATGGAGAGGCTTCAATGGCTTCTTCTTAAACTAGGCATCAATTTCGCAGCTTTCGCCATTTTTGTTGGTGTTTGACTTTTAACGGATCGGTGCAGTTTTAGGGTTTTAAGTAGTGACGAGGCCAGGCACTTCATCAAATACATGTTGATGTGTCTGAGCACGTCATCACATAATAATTAAATAAGCAGTGATGTGTTCGGCCACATCATCACATATTTGATGACTTGTCCAAACACATCATCGTATGGCTACTAAAAAGTTTCTCAACATGTCATCAAATGAGTGGTGACGTGGCTGAACACATCAACAAATGGCACATGAAAAGACAGTGACGTGCTCAGACGGTCATTAAATGACGTCATCACCTGGTTGAATAGAAAAGCCTCGAAGCATAGGCAACGACGATGTCTACCATTTCCTCTTCTCCTTGTCTCAGATCCCACACAATCTGGGTAGGTTCCATCATGTCCCTCCTCGCCGGTGCCGCCAAGGAGACCGCCGACAACCTCGGTATTTCCCCTTCCACTAGCACCTCTTTTAGTTTATGAAGCCAAATATGTATGTGCAAACGATAAATGGTTCATTGAATTTGAATCATTGGAACTATAGTCACCAACCCATGAGAAATTTCTGATAGAGATTCATGTATAAATATTTCCCAGAAGCATCAAGATATAGACTATTTGAATTGGTCATTTTGGGGTATTGAAACTTCATTTTGCTGTTAATTTTAGCTGTCAAGAAAAGCTTTGAATCAATTTGGAATCTTTTACATTGCAGGGACTCACCCTTACACCCATGTCTGCCATCATACGCTGTGGTGGTTGGGACCGTGCCGGATTCGGTTGATAACCAAATCCAGGTCTGTATTTTGAATCTGTTGTACCAAACACCATTGTCTAATTCTTACAAGTAACCGTTCAAGTCATAGTGTCAAATGAAGGAGAGCTCAGCAGAGAGGCTAGCAAGAACTACAGATATCAAGACCAGTCACTACTTAACTTGAAGAGTAACAGAACCTGTAATTAATGGTGGAGAAATCCAAACTAAAAAAATCATTGTTTGCCATTTAAATAGTCAATCAAAGTTACATAACTAGTGAGGGAAGAAAATAGAATGAAGTAGAGACAAATACACATAGCAATTGTAACCAAGCAAACCACCATTCAAGTTAGTAGAATCTGTATTTCTTGCAGATAACCATTCAAATGAAGGCGACCACTGCAGAGAGGCTGGCATCGTCATCTGCTTACAAACTCACAATTCGAGGTGTTGTTAGACTCCAAAAGCCCACATTGTTGCTCACGATAGGATTGAACAACTACAAGCATCTCACATGCTTACGCTATTCGAGCATGGACATTTCTCAGCCTCATCAGTAATGTACATCAAAATGGCTTTTCGGGACCAATAACAGCTCCATACATTTATCAGAGCATACGAAAAGCAGCTCAGCTTAAGTGAGTCATCTCCATCCTCCAAGACCAAGGAGCACCAATCTAAGTTGTACCACAACATCAAATAATCATGAGCTGCTGCAGATGTTCAACAAAGAAAAAAAGTTAGATAACATCAAGCCAAGCTATGTTCATTCATAGTTTCATACATGATAATATTTGTCATTGCCCTCTTAAGGATAAAACATTTCACAATAAATGTGTTGCAGCAGCACAAAATAACAAGAACTGAAATGTGCAATGTCAATTAACGCATGTCAGTAAAAGACTTTGAAATTCAAGGGCTTGTACTACACCTCGTCAATAAGATGAACCGATCATATCTGTAGAAGTCCAGGACATGGGATCCAAATCTAAAACCAGGAGACTACCACACCGTAATGCTTGTGCCATGGTCCCAAATAATAATTGAAATTCCGTGGCAAGGAGACGAGCCAGATCCGAGTTGCTAGAAAAGGAGCATCCGACTAAAACTCATGGACTGATTTCCATGCATACAAGCCTATCATTAGAAAATCCATTTTGCAACCAACTGCATGGACTGATTTCCAGCCAAAAGAATTACATTCTCCTGAAATAAAGTGAAGAAACTAAAACTCATTTTTGAATTACTGTCATGCGTATGGCAGCATCTAAAGAGCTTAGACCACTCTTAGATTAAAAATGAAACACATGGATTAAACTAAAGCTATAGAAGTATAAAAGCAGGGTTGAATTTGTTTACCTATGGATGGAGAAGAAAGAACCACATAAAGAAGACGTTTTAAGTAAAACTGCAAACACAGCCTCCTTTTAGGCATCGGAAGTTGAGTAAGTGTAGTGGTCTTCTGAAAGAAACCTGGACGTGGCAGCAAAAAAAATTAAGTAACTTGCATATATAGGCATCAGAAATTGAAAACATCAAAATTGAAGAGAGTTTACATATTTCAAAATTGAAGGTAAACCACCAGTCGCTTCACTTTCTGTATAAAAACCATACCTTGACAATGACATTGTTAGGAATCACAGATGGGGGACGCTGGAATTGGAGGCAACATTTGAATCAGAAGATAAAAAAGTTAGAATCTAAACTATACAATGCCTGTGCATCGATGGCAGGTTGAGGCATTGCATGGCAAGACCTGCAGAATGGCAACTGCTGTTTACTAGAAGACAACAACACGCAAGCTCTAAAAGCTCACTGATTTGGTTGCTTTAGTCCTTCGTCTCAGCTCTATCCATACCAAGTTTGTTGTAGAAGAAGGAACACCGAACCCGACATGGAAGGACCTTCTTCATGGACAGAATCATTGAACATTGCTAGCTTTCATAGTTGCTGTCTCTCATAGATATCCTAGTTTCTGTTCTAAACAAACAGAGAAACAAATCAAGTAGACATTCTATCTGAGAGAGATGGCAATGATACCGAAAAAGAAAAAAAAAAGTAAGAAAAAAATTTTCTACACAAGGGAAAAGGTTGTTCACCACAGGCTTGAGCAGATCTTTCTAGTATCTCACACATTTCCATTAGGGGCTTCAACAAGATTCATTCAAATGCTCATCATACCCAGGTTTCCTCTCATCCTTTCTTCCTTGAAATATAAACAAGACCATAGATTAATTTTGATGATAAAGTGAAACAAAAAAAGGAAATGAAGAATATTCTATTCATAAATGTACACTATACAGAGAAGTCTTCTTGGTCTCGCCAAATCCAGAAACATACAAGCATGGAGAATCATTAAAATAAATAAAGACCATTCATAAATGTACACTATACGGTTCATTTTTACCATTTTTACCATCCTTAATGCTGCCATGCCCTCTTCAGAACACAACACTCTGCACAAGCTTCCACTAACTCTAGAACCAAGGCGTGCCCAACAATGTCGTACTACAATGTTAAATTATTACAAAATGCCGGTAGATGGATAATGTATGAGCACAAAAAATCAAGAAGCTTATCACAAATTTTATTCTATTAGAATATAAAATTATTAACATAATCTAAGATATTTAAATTTGACAATAGTGACATAGTCACACCCCTCCAAATTCGAAAATCAAACTTCAAGACCATGGTACGCCAAACGCACTACAATGTTAAATTATTATGAAAATGCGGTGTAAATGAAAATTTCTAGCATTCTGTTACATGAAAATTGTTATGTTGTTTTTTTCTTTTTTTTCTATTTTTTCGCACACAAATTCTGTCATAATTGTCATAAGAAATTATGACATACTTCCTATCACAGCAGCAAGATGGATCAGGACGAATCCCACCGGACTTGTGTGTATGCCAGAACTAAATCAGAGCTTCATCCTCTCACCTTTCATTACATCTTTCCTGCAATTAGTGAGCTCTAGCTATTCATTAAACAAAATAAACTGCTTGAAGAATTACAAATATCAATCATAAGAAGCAAATGATTAGTCCAGGAGCCAAAAGAATTCTTCAAAATAAAGATGGGATCAAAGAGTTCCAGAGAATTGCAAGTACTAGTTGCATAAAATGAAATTAAACAATTTTCATGTTATCATGCATTCATGCCCATCTTTTCACAGATCTTGCAACCATCTGCTTGAATATCTAAACACTAAAATAAGAAAAAGAAAATTATATTTTTTTGCTTATACTAAGGATTATATTCAACACAATTGAACAGAAATGAAACAATACAACAATACTAAATAAGTAAATGGTAATTAAAGGCTCGTTATTGCATGCTAACAGAAGATTAAAAACTAGAGAGTAAAAAAATGTGTGATATGGTTGGTGTGTTAGAAATTTTATTGACCTGGTATAGATTATAAAGATTGAATGTGGTGTTTCTCTGATTTTTTTCTCTTTCATTGTTGTTACTCAGATGAGATTGAGCTCATTCTTCTTCCTCTCTCAATCGTAGATGAATTTGCCGTCCATGTAAACAGAGGGGATGTAGGCTATCTTGGACCACTCCCATCCCTTATCCCTTTTGCACTGCTTTTTTAGCAAAAGACAGTCATTAATAGATAATCGCAAAAGTGAGGATGGCAGGCCTACTTTTGGTAAGGATGTGAGATTTGGGCAATTAGAGATGAACAGAGATTCAAGGGAGGTGAGGTTTTGAAAACCATTGGGAAACAGGTATTTTAATTTTGGGAAACTTCTAATCGTCAAATGTTTAAGAGAAGTGGGCAACATCATTCCGATCTCTTCCTGTGGGAAAGACTCTGCTTCCGGACATCCTTCTATTGAGAGGTATGTAAGAGAGGTGAGGTTGTGCAACCCCCACTCAACCAGTGGCTTATATATATTGAGACCTTCAACGGTAAGATCTGTTAGGTTGGTGGAAAAACCGTCTTGTGGAAAAGATGTGATACTTGGACATCGTTGAATGTATAACAGGTAAAGTGAGTTGATGTCGTGCAAGTGATTGGGTAGGGCTCTGAGTTTCTCACAGACATCAATATAAAGAATTTCTAAATTGGTTTTGGGAAGCCCTTCTTCAGGGAAGGAAACAAGACTTGGGCAATCAAATATACTGAAGTCACTTAGATGGATAAGATTGTGTAGGCCTGCGGGTATAGATTTAAGATTTTTACAAGACACGAATTCTATACATCTAAGAGACGTATTGTTAAGAAACCTCTCTGCTATAGATTCCAGCTTTGGGCAATATTTAATCACAAGCACTTCAAGCGCCTCAGGCAGCAGGTCTCTTGGTGATAAGATCGTGAGCTCCGAGCAATCCTCAATCTTAAGGTGTTTGAGTGATGCAGGAAACTGACCTTTTGAAAATATGCATGTGAGAGATGCGCAACAGGAGATAGACAACATCTCAAGAAGAGATATGCTGCTCTTGTTGATAATCTCCATTTGAATTGCCGAAGAAGAAGACAAAGAAGTGCAAGTATATATATCCTCTCTGTGATCCACCAAATACTGCAACTTCTCGCAGTTCTTTATCTTGAGCTGTTTCACAGAAGAAGGTAAATGATCTATTACAATAAATGTAATAGAATGACAATCTTTAATCTCCAAGCATTGAAGATGTGCAATGTTGTGCTTTATTCCCTCAGGTAAGGATGTCAGATCACTACAACCTTCAATACAAAGCTCTCTAAGGGAGATGAAGCTATGAAACCCTTTTGGTGGCTGCTCAACACAATTCTCATTCTGCCATAAATAAATCAGTTCTTCACAACCTGAAATCTTTAGATATTCTACCTTTTGAAACCCTTGCCTTAACCAATTTCCGAATTCTGAAAAATGTGAAAGAGCCATAGACTTCAATGACTCGTAGTCCATCTCACTGCTGCACGTCATAACTTTGCATGCATCTACTTTTAACTCAAAAAGCATTGGAAGACTTGAGAATGAAACTGCCAACTGCTGACATTCACGAATCACAAGTTTCTCTAGTGAAGGAAGATGGTTAGGTAGTCTTCCAGAGAGCTTTGAGCATTTTACAATGGAAAGCTCTCGGAGATAAGGAAATCTCCCAATATGCTGCTCATCTTCATCCATAGAATTCCAGCATTCCCATTCTTGTAAATCATCAAAACAAAGAATCTCCAATGATTGGAAAGAGCAACCCCCTCCATAAATTTCAGAACCTATGTTTTTTAAATTCCACATTCCTTTGATGGTGAGGTCTTTAAGTGAGCTCAATAACCCAAGTGATGGCAATGAAGTGCATTTCTGACAATTTTCCAATCTTAACACCATCATATTGGAGAATGATGGATCCCCAACCCAAGATGGAAATCTCCTGCCACCATAGAACTTGATGGAGAGCTCTGTAAGATTTTTATGAGGTCGAAGCATGCTGAGTACATTTTCTTCTGCTTCCTCGTTTCGTGAGTCATCAAATTGAGACCCCCACTCTAAATGCAACACTTTTAGGCCATTTTTATCAACTAATATCGCCTCTCTTTTGTCCTGCAAATAAATGACATTTTCTAACCTCGAAATGTGAAGTTCTCCGCTCACAAACTTTAAATACCTCAAATCTTTCAAATCACATCCACTACTTTTGCCTACAATAAAATTAGACAATGTATGAAGATTTTTCAAATCTTTCATCCCTACCGGCATCTCTTCCAAACTTACACACGTGATATCAAGATGACGTAGATTAATCAAATTCCTCATATTAGAAGGTAACTTCTTGATGCGTATACAATCTCTTAATAGCAAAGTTTGCAAGTTAATAAGCAAACTTGTTGATTTAGGTAGACTAGTGATCATAGTGCTAGAAAGATTAAGATACCTTAGAAGCCTTAAATCTCCTATTGAATTGGGTAGCTCTGTAATATAATATTTTCTCAAAGACAACACTCTCAATCTTTTGAATTTTGGGAGCAAATTCAAAACAACATAACTGGTTATGTAGATATTAGAAAGGCGATATCGTTCAAACATACGCTCAATGAAAATTGGTAGAAATGTTCTTATAAGCTCAACTTTACGAAACACCTCAAATTTATCTTTGTCATCTCTAAGCCCACAAATATAAGAAGAATGGCGAGACCTTTCTAATCTCTTTGATTGCATATTGAGCTTCAAGGAACTATCCATTCTAAAACTTGTGTCTCCGGATACCAATTGTGCCAAATCATTGACAAGGTCATGCATAACAAATTTAGTATCATTACAAATTGCTTGTTGGAAAATCGACCTTGACAATAGATCACGAAAATACTCGCTGCCTAAATCTTCCGGCTGTCTATCGTCTTCTGAAGGTTGAATTAGACCTTCTGCCATCCATAACAGGACAACCTCATTCTCTTCAAATTCGTAATCCTTTGGAAGGATAGCACAAAAAGTGAAGCATCTCTTCAGATGTGAAGGAAGATGATGGTAACTTAATCTTAAGACTGGGAGAACACTATTTTCATCGGATAAATTCCATATTTGGTTGTTCAATATATGCTCCCAATCTGATCTTGGCTTACAACGAAGAAGGCCACCAAGAGTTCGTGCTGCCAAGGGCAAACCTCTACACTTTTCAACAACTTTCACACGAGTTGGTTCCAAATGTGCACCAACAACCTCGCTCTCGAAGGCATGCTTCTTGAACATAGACCAGCAATCATCATCGCACAAAAGTTTTAACTTATAACAATCAATGTCTTGTCCCACTATCAATGCAACATCTTCTAGACGTGTTGTCACAATCATCTTACTTCCCTTCACACCACCTAAAAAGGGAGATTTTAGGATTTCCCACGAGCCATAGTCTTTATTCCAAACATCATCCAAGACTAGCAAGAATTTTTTCCCAGCTACTTGATTTTTCAGTTGAACCTGCACTTCATTCAAACTGTTGAGGTTGCAAGGAGAGCATGTGATTGACTCAAGAATTGCTTTTGAGATTCCCAATACATCAAACTCATCAGATACACAAACCCATATTCTTGGGTTGAAACCTTCCACTGCCTTGTCATTATACACCTCCCGCGCCAGTGTTGTTTTACCAACTCCTCCCATGGCGACAATGGATATCACACGAAAGTTGACATCAGCATGAGGTCCATCTTTCCGCACCATTTCAAGTACTTTAGCTTTATCTTGATCTCTTCCGTAAACAGCAGGTTCAGGTTGCACACTTGAAGTGGGTGGCCGTCTCTGCTGTCCAAGTGTTGATACCCCTCCGACGTTCATTTGCAATCCAAGATCATTTCTCTGCTTATAGAGTTCTTCCAAGCGGCCACTAATATCTTTGATCTGGGACTTCATATGAGCACTAAACTTGACAGTACTTGGACTCCAGTTACTTAAACGAGCTGGGATGAGTTTTCGTACCTTGCTAGTGCTAGTGCTGGCCTGATCAAATTGTTGCATCTTCAACTTCCTTGACAAAGCTTCGGTTGCAAACTCATCAAGTACGTCCTCCACATCATAAGCCAAGTCTCGGAGATCGTCCAGCCACATCTTCACAGCCATATCAGTCAGTTGTTTCTCCTCTGCATCGCCGAGCACTGCCTGAACCATATTCAGAGTTTGTTCCCACTTCTTGAGCTTTGAATGCAACCCCTCTTGACGCAGGAACTCCAGCAGCTCACGAGAAGCCAATCAGTCGAACAGCACCTGAAGGAAAGCAGAGAGAAAGAGCTCTCCTATAGCCATATGTGACCAGGATTTTAGTTACAGAAAGCAAAGAAAGAGAAGTATGTGAGCAAGAGCAAGAGAAGTATAAGTGAAGGCCTGGTTTGTGTGTTGTGTTGCTTTTTAGAAGGAATTTGGTTCTTCAGTTAAAAAAGAGTAAAGTAAAGCCAACAATAATGGCGTGTGGACTCCACCACTAGTGCAATGATATCATTAAATTTGAATCATTGCAACTTGTGGGTCAATGGCCAGTTGGCCACAAACCCATGAAAAATTTCATTTTGAATTGCAACCATACTAACTACCTTGCCATAGACTATTTGAATCGGTGAATTTGAGGTATTGAAAATTCATTTTGCACAAATCAATCAATTTGGATTCTTTGCTTTGCAGGGACTCACCCTCTCACCCATCTCTGCTCTTCTTGTTGAAACAAATGCGGACATCCGAATTCGAATGATCAGCACCTAAGGATTTTGCTTATGCAATTCAGTAGGCTTTTCAAACAAATCGTCAAACTATAAGATGAAAGCAAATACATTTTGCAATACAGGATGGTAGGAAAACTGCTGTTTACTGGCAGACACTTGAACACGCAAGCTCCAATTTGGTTTTTGATTTTATTTTATTTTTTAATTTTTTATATTTTAATTTTATTAATAGTCATTAAAAATGGAAAAAATCCCATATTTGAGTTTAGTTCCTTGTGCCACTTTCGTATTGGTCCGTCCCATACCAGCCATGTCAACTTTTTCTTTTGCTTTTTTTTTTTTTTTTTAACAATAGTTTGAACCCATATTGTAATATTTTTAAAATATATATATTCTCGTAAGAGTTAAATTTAGTGTTCAAATGTGGTGCATGTGGTATTATTAAAATCTATTTTTTTCTACTAAAATCTAATTACTAAAATCATACAAGTCTACTATAAAAAAATTAAAGTTGCAATATTATTTAGACACTAAATTTGGACATCAAATTTGAATAAAGTAGTATTACGCCATTACACATTCTCATAAAATACGTAAATATCGACTTTTTTAATGGTGGGCCTGCTGCAAGCAAATTTTCTACTACTTAAATTATTTGTTTTCTTGATATGGGACAGAACACTCAATTTTCTCCTACTTTTATTATTCTTTTTCTTGATAAAAGAGATATATTTTAGTAACATAACTTTTTATATTTTAAATAGCCATTAAAAATGGAAAAAATTATATTTTAGTCTAGTGCCTTGTGCCACTTTCGTATTGGTCCGTCCCATCCCATGTCAACCTTTTCTTTTGCTTTTTTTAATAATGTTAGAGGACTCAAAAAAGTGACACAAATTTTGGTTTCAAACCTATGTGGCAACATCACACATAATATGGGCCCACGTCACTCTTCCCAAAGATTCTATGTGATGTTGACACATAGGTTTAAGTCCAAAATTTGGGTCACTTTTTTGGATCCTCTAGCATTATTGTTATTTTTTTGTTAACAATACTTTTTCTTTTGCTTTATAAGTATTGAGGTTAGTTCAGTTGTTTGAACCCAATCTTATGGGTTCATATTGTAATATTTTTAAAAAATATATTTTCTCATAAAAGTAATCTTATTTTGTTTAAATTTGGTGTCAAGACATCACTAAAATCTAATCGTTTATTTGAACACCAAATTTGAACATTAAATTTGAATAAAGTAGATGTCTGTCAGACGTATCAAATTTATTGAGGGAAAATTTATAAAATTATCCCTAATTTCTCATATTCTTGTAAAATACCAATGCATTCCCCTTTTGTTTGAAAATATATCATTTTAATCATTCATTCAATTTTTTGAGTCAAATTACACGGCCAATGGTATATAACTTTTACACAAATAAAATTTAATAACAAAAACGTTTTTTTTTTTTTTAAATGGATAAGATAAAAAAAAAAAAAAAATTGTTATAAATAATGTTCCAAATGTCAAAACAAAATTAAACAATGCTTCAAGGATGTGAACAAAATAGAATATCAAATTACTAGAATTATCAAGATATGGTAATTGCTAGTTTACTACCATGCTATATAGACTATTTGAGTTGTTCAATTTGGGGTATTGAGACATGCATTGAGACTTGCAAGTGTTGAGTTAACCAAGTCTTCCACATGCGTACTTTTATTTTTCGGTTTTTTCAAGTTCTCCAAAAACGATTAATTTTGCAAGATGTGGGAATCTGCATTGGTATAATAATAATCTTAGACATCCCGACTGTAAAAATGAAATCTGTTACAATGTAAAAAAGAAATTGCAATGATAATCTGTTACAAAACACATCAAATAAAGCGAAATGGCGGTAGGCTAAAGCATCGGTCTGTCTATGAACCTTATCTCATTCATACAAACCAAACACCCTATCACAGTATCAAACATGTCATTACAATCTCATGGTAGGCTTAATAATACAAGACTGGCACTGGGAGCCTGGGAGGCCTAACAATTTCACCATCTAAAGCGACACAAAATGCAAAACTCTGCAACTCAACTGATCCATTTACTAGACGATATTCAACCTCCTTGGATAAGAAGATTAACAAGTTAGAAGAGGAACATTATAGTGCCTGTGCACCGATGACAGGTTTGAGGCATTGGCATGGCAAGACCTGCAGAATGTCAACTGCTGTTTACTTGAAGACCATAACACACAAGCTCCAAAAGCTCACTGTTTTTGAAGAGGGAACGCTGAACCGGACATGGAAGGACCTTCCTCATGGACAGTATAATTGAACATTGCTAGCTTTCATAGTTACTCTTTCTCATAGATATCCTAGCTTTTGTCCTAAACAAAAAGGGAAACAAGTTAAGTAGACATTCTATCCAAGATAAATGGTGATGGTACCGGAAAAAAAATTAAGAAAAAGAGCTTCTACACGGGGGAAAAATTTATTCACCACAGGCTTGAGAAGATCTTTTAAGCATCTCACACATTTGCATTTGGGGTTCTACTTCAAAAAGGTTATGGAGATATTCATTCAAATGCTCAGGTTTCCTCTCATCATTTCTTCCTTGTGGTAGGAAAACTGCTGTTTACTAGCTGACACTTAAACATGCAAGCTCCAAAAGCCCCACGTAAAGGATCAATCACCCCCTAGTCTTTGCTCTCTTTGTACCAAGGCTGTTATGGAAGGGGGACACGGAACCAGACATGGGAGAACCTTCCTTGTGCAGTGTACCATTGAGCATTGCTAGCTCTCTTAGTTGTTTCTTGTAGAAATCATGGGTTTCATCCTAAACAGGAGAGACAGAAATAAGCCGACTATCAAAGAAAGAAAAAGAGCCGTCACACAGACTGTAGAAGGAATAAGGTTGCTCACCACAGGCTTCAGCAAATCTTTGAGTATCTCACGAGATTGCATTAGGCGAGCATCAATTATTTCAACCGGCAGTTCTGCCTCAACAAGGATATGGAGAGGTTCATTCAGATGCTCATATCAAGGCTTTCCTCTCATCATGTCCTCCTTAAAAAAAGTCAGAATACAAATAAATAAGAAAAAAAAAAGAGAAACATGGACTTTCTAATTTACAAGCGCTGTGTAGACAACTTTAAAGTCATACAGGAATGTAGCCTATAATGTTCATGGAAACACGGTGTAACATGGTTGGGGAACATGCAAATACAAGTTTTTAATAGATTATGCACATGAATTTAGATTCAGTTTTTGTAAGAACTATATTTGACAAGACTTGATCATCTAAGTGAATGAAACAACCATATACCATATTTTAGATAGTAGAACAGATGCCAATGAAGAAGAAAGATAAAATCACAATGAAAGCTAGATCAAGAGTTGAATAACAATATGTATTATTTTGAGGTTTTGGCTCCCGCCAAATTCTTAATCAATTAGTGTCCCACCAGATTTGTCTACAACCAAAACCAGAATGGAGGACATCTCAGAGACCTTAGTATGAAATTTATTGGTTTCAGCTTGACCAGTAATGTTTCACAATGGCCTCTAGTGATCAAAATTAAGTAGCTTAAGAGTTCAGATAGATGTCAGATGTTGATATTTAATCTGTCAATATAAAAAATACAAAGAATAATTCTAATCCGATCAAATTTAGAAAGATGCAGGTATGAACAATTAAAAAAGAAACCAGGATAAGAATTATTCACCATTACCCTTCCTAGATCCTTGATGTTGCCTCGGCCTCTGATCAGAACACAGCACTCCATACTTGTTTCCACTCTTTTAAGAGAGTTACCTCTAGGACAAGGAGGCACCCAACAAAGTTGTGCTGCAAAACTTAATTATTATAAGACACTGCCAAAACAAAAATATAAAAGCAAAGCAGAGCAAGATGCCTTCACTCATACGTTAGGATATTTGTTGATTGGAATATCCACTATGATTGCCCTCTTCACAATAAGAGTGGATGAGCTACTTTGAGAGCTAAGCTAGTTCTGAGTTAAAGAGGGCTGCATTAAACCAGAAATCTGCACATTGTCATCCCAAACATCATTAATACAGATAAAGACAGATAAATGCAATTGTCTGCACATGATAAGAATAATAAACACTGAATCATTAGATGACCTCTAGTGAATCCCATAGCCATTATACAATATTGTCTTGCAGCAGCTCAAATCAAATTGAACAAACATAAAGAAGAATATACATACATTAGCAAACAAGTGTAGCTTAACAGATACAACCAATCAGAAGCCCAAATGTCAACTATCATTTAGATATGATCCATTCAAGACCATGAAATTCAAGGGGTCTAAATCCAAAGAGAGGAATAAAGTGCAGAATTGATTAGTTGATCTGAAACTAACAGCACTAACGAACTAAACACCCAGGTTGAAGGCAATTTGAAAGCAGATTCAGTAGCTCTCTAGCTAAGCATTTTTATAAACACTAAAACTATCTAACTGAGTTCATGAAACGCTTTTTGCAAGGTAAACTGAAAAACAATAATCTATTACTTGAAAAGGTCAGCACAAAATACAAAATGCCTGTTGTCTCAGCACTCATAAACAAGGACGATCTCTCACTCAATACCTAGCATGTAAGGTTGTCATCTCTACACGTGAATGCCCCCCCATTGCATTTTCCCTTTCGCTACCATTCACCACCACCATTACCATCATGACGTGTTATCGAATTTCATTACTTCACTTGTCACAATCGCATCAAACGAAGATTTTTCCCATTCATCTACCTACATCCACATTCAAACACAAAATCACTTTAACCTATTTACATCATTTATAATGTTCAGATTTTGTTATGCGTTACACAAATGTTAGTTATTTAGTGGCAACTTGATTATATATAAATGATTTGTTTAGTCAAATGATCGTTAATGCTTCAAGATATTTTTCATGGTTCAAGACAAATATGGGGCGTTGACTTGCAATGAATTTGGTGGACAGACCTCACTGAAAATGACATGTGTGTCCATACATTCCCCAACAGTGCGGTTACATGGTTGAAACAAGTTAGAACTGGCAGTGTGGACAATTTTCAAGTCATACAGAAATGTAGCCTATAATGTAAGAGGAAACACTGAGTGACAAGATAGGTGAATTCAAATACAAGTTTTTAATAGAGTATGCACATTAATTTAGATTCAGTTTTCATAAAAACTATATTTGGCAAGACTATGATCATCTCAGTAACTAAATCTATCCTCAGCAAAGCCAATTAAATAGTGTTAGGATTTTGTTTCATTTTCTTGCAACCCAAAGCAATCAACTCAAACCTCCTCCTTAAAATTATCTCACCAACCAACCAGACTCTCAATTGAAAAGAATGTATTGAAGCAAATATGACAGAAACAGAACAAACTGTCATTTGCAGAGACCCACTTCAAAACACCCAATCAAATATTATTCTTTTCGTACAAAAAAGTAAAACTTGTATTCAAACACCAGAGGAAATGAAATTACAAAAACGCACTCACAAACATATTATAACTAAGCAAAACAAATTACAACAGAGACAATAATAATAAAGTGAAGAAATAAGAACCTGTTTAGAAGGGGAGTGTTGAAGCTCGTATTGGATCTCTCTACGATTGATTCGAGAAACGAGACGCGGTTTCTGGTTGTAAAGAGAGATGGGTTTTGTTTTGTGGTGTTGAACATGTTGGAAATGGAGAGGCTTTGATGGGATCTTCTTAGACTTGGCATCAATTTCGCCATTTTTGTCGGCGTCTCAAGTAGCTGACAATCGAGAAAAGAGAAGACTTTAGAGAGAGATCGGTGGTTTTTTTTTTTTTTTTTTTTTTTGTTCTTTTAATTTAAAGTAGTGACGTGCCTGGCACATCATCAAATACGTGTTGACATGTCCGGACACGTCATCGCATAATAAGGTAATAAATACTGATTTGTTCGGCCACATCATCAAATACTTAATGATGTGTACAACACATCATTGTTGAATGGTTACTAAATAGACTCCTTAGCAAAGTCCATTTTTGCTCAACCCACTACAAGGGGGGTAAGAATTACCTCTCTCCCAAAAAGATGACATATGTCTAGAGAGGAGTAAATTTATTCAAAAAGATAACTGTGTTTGGACAAATTTACCTCATCCATGGACACATGTCACTCATTTAGGAGGGGGGTAATGGTTACCTCCCTTGAAAGGGGGGTCAGCAAAAGTGCCCTCCTCCTCAGCCACAAATATGTACAATATCTTTCTGTGCAAATCATAAAACTAAGAGATGTGGCAGCTAATTTGAGAAACTAGTTGAAACATGTGTCTCATGTAGTCTGTCCTTACACTAGACAGTACAGATTGCAGGACACTGGAATTGGAGGCAACTTCGAAACGTTGGTTGATGATGCAATTGCATTCTTGGACAATAAATGCATCTTTAATAAAGAACGACAAAAACTTGCTATTAACAAACCACATTGCATAAAGTGAAATGAAACACTTATTGATTATCTGACCTCCTCCTAGAAGAGTTTGGATGGTATCATGCCCATCCTCTCACAGATCTTACAACCATCTGCTTGAACATCAAATTTCATATACAAAGGATTATATTCAACTCAATTGAACTGAAATGAAACAATACAACAATACTAAATAAGACTCATTACTACAGGCTGGCAGAAGATTTTGAACAGCAGAGTAAAAATAAAAATGTGTGATATAGTAAACATTGTTATAAAACCGGGTGCAGTTTGGATGTAAAGAGAGATGAGTTTTGTTTTGTGGTGTTGAAAAAGTTGGAAATGGAGAAGCTTTGATGTGTTCTTAGACTTGGCATCAGTTTCGCCATTTTTTTTTGGTGTTTGAACTAGCTGCTGAGAAACGAAAAAAGAGAAGACTGAAAAGTGTATCCTTGATAAGGATCCTTCCTTTTGATAACACTGAAAAGTGTTTGATAGAAGTGCTAAAGTGTTCGACAAAATGACTAAGAGAGAAACTAAAGGTGAAAAGCTTGAAGAGACTTCATTAATGGAGTTTTCACAGAGATATCTCTCTTCTATGTTCTATGTATCGATTAAAAATTCGTTTACAAAAGCCTTGTATATATACAAGTAGATTCTAACATGTTAAAAGCATTCCCTTAAATTCAAGAATCGACAACTAAGTTTTACTACATCAGCTGATTTGTTAATAACCATATCTAACTAACACCACTTCTATAAACATTTTAGTAAGTGTAATTAAAATGTTGCACTGATTTGTAAATAGTAATTGATCAAGTATTAATACAGCACCTTCAAAATAAGACAAGCTTGCAGTCCCAAATTTCACTTTGCAGAACCCAATGTTATCATTTGTTTGCAGTCCCTGAAAATCCCCATAGAAATTGATATCACCATAGACATGCTATATCCAGATATTGTTTTCAGCAGCAGTTCTGGAATATCCCGTCCCGTCAGAATTCATTGGAACTGCATCCAATGCGGCAGCTTGCAAAATTACTGGCCAGGCTTCTTCCAAACAAGGCAGCAACCTTGACGAAACCAGGGGTGATTGGATTCCAGTACTGTATGAAGAAAGAAACAACGATAACAATAAGAAGGTTGGCACAGAACAACCGGAAAAATTCCATCTTATAACAGATTAGTAAATAATAAAACTTACATTTCTATGGAGATTCAACCCCAAGAAAATATGGTTGTAATCCTTCAAATGATTAATATGGTTGTAATCCTTCAAAAGTAATCATTCAAGTTCGGTGTCAAATGAAGGTGACCACGGCAGAGAGGCTGGCATCGTCCTCTGCTTACACACTCACAATTCGAGGTGTTGTCAGACACAGAAAAGCTCCTAAAGCTCAAATGCAGATTGATTAGAGTCCATGCCAATACTCACATCAAAAAAAATGAAGAAGAAGAGAAGTAATGATTATTTCTCTTCCGGTTACCTTTCGCTTCACATATTTCTTCCGGTTACCTTTCGCTAGTAACAGTTCACAAAAATCAACGAAGAGAAGAAGCAGTCAAATTTCAACAACAGAGATGAAGATTTTGATTTCAAGTATCTGCACAGCCTGATGCCAAAAAGCCCCAAGTTTTCAAAGATCTATTGGGTAATGTCCACCACTTCTGGACAGAAAAGTCGCTTGCTTCCCACTGGAAAGACAAAAAAAAGAAAAGTAAACATTAAAACCAAAGAAGGAAAACAAGGATAAAAGTATAGAATAAAACTTAATGTTTTTCAAAATTAATGTTACTAGACAACCTGAATTTATTGTACAACTTTCAAGCTGCAATATGAATTTTGACTAAATAAAATGAAATGAAGAAATTGTTGATTATCTGACCACAAGCTTCCGTGTAAAATATCAATCAACATCATTCAATTTCAAAGGAAACTCATGAGAAATAAAATCTAAAATCTCTTTTTAGCCAAACCAATTAAATAGTGTAAGGATTTTGTTTCATTTTATTGCAACCCAAAGCAATCTCACCAACCAACCAGACTCTTAATTGAAAAGAATGTATTGAAACAAATATCACAGAAACAGAACAAAATGTCATTTGCAAAGACCAACCAAAGTCTGTATTCAAAAAAAGAAAACTCTGTATTCAAACACCAACCAAAGTCTCATTTGAGAGAATGAAATTATAAAAACACAAGCACCCAGTCACTGCATTAAATAAGGTGTGACGTGCCTGGGCACGTCATCAGCTCTCAGCTGACATAAAATCCTGTGTGTTTTGTAGTCTCTCTGAAAAATTGGTGCAACGAAGAAGAATGAAGAAGGAAGATGACTCACTCTCACAACAAATCGTATAATGACGTGTTGTCTCGGTAATCCGTACCGGCGAACAATTTCTGTATCTAGGTTCGGCTTTTAACACTGACCCCAGCTGAGCTTCACTGTTTTTTTCTTCATCTGAGAGGCAAAAACAAAAAAAAACAAAAATCAATACTAGGTAAGTAATGATTATTTCAATTAAAGGCAGAAACTAATTACTACATGGTAACAGAAGAATAAAACTAGAGAGTAAAAAAACGTGTGATAAAGTAAACGTTTTATAACATTACAATCTGAAAAATGGTTGGTTTGTTATAAATTTGACAGACCTGGCATAATTTATAAAGACTGAATGAGGTGTTTCTCTTATTCTTCTCTTTTTCTTTGTTGTTTCTCAGATGAGATTGAGCTCATTCTTCTTCCTCTCTCAATCGTAGATGAATTTGCCGTCTATTTCAACACAAGGGATGTAGGCTATCTTGGACCACTCTCGTCCCTTATCCCTTTTGCACTGCTTTTTCAGCAAAGGACAGGCACGGATATATAATCGCAAAAGTGAGGATGGCAAGCCTACTTCTGGGAAGGATGTGAGATTTGGGCAATTACAGAGGAACAGAGTTTCAAGGGAGAGGTTTTGAAAACCATTGGGAAACAGGTATTTTAATTTTGGGAAACTTCCGATCGTCAAATGTTTAAGAGAAGGGGGCAACATCATTCTGATATCTTCCTGTGGGAAAGACTCTACTTCCGGACGTTCATAGATTATGAGTGATGTAAGAGAGGTGAGGTTGTGCAACCCCCACTCAACCAGTGGCTTATATATATTGAGACCTTTAATGGAAAGATATGTTAGGTTGGTGGAAAAACCGTCTTGTGGAAAAGATGTGATACTTGGACATCGTTGAATGGACAAGTTTTGGAGTGAGTTGATGTCGTGCAAGTGATTGGGTATGGCTCTGAGTTTCTCACAGTCAGAAATAAAAAGAGATTCTAAATTGGTTTTGGGAAGCCCTCCTTCAGGGAAGGAAACAAGACTTGGGCAATCATATATACTGAAGTGATTTAGATGGATAAGATTGTGTAGGCCCATGGGTATAGATTTAAGATTTTTACAAGACCAGAATTTTATATCTCTAAGAGACGTGTTGTTAAGAAACCTCTCTGCTATAGATTCCAGCTTTGGGCATTTTTCAATCTTGAGCTCTTCAAGTGCCTCGGGCAACTGGTCTCTTGGTGATAAGATCGTGAGCTCCGAGCAATCCTTAATCTTAAGGTGTTTGAGTGATGCAGGAAACTGACCTTTCAAAAATATGCATGAGAGAGATGAGCAATGGGAGATAGACAACATCTCAAGAAGAGATAAGCTGCTCTTGTTGATATTCTCCATGTGAATTGCTGAAGAAGAAGATGAAGAAGTACAAGTATCCTCTCTGTGATCCACCAGATACTGTAATTTCTTGCAATTCTCTATTTCGAGTTGTTTCACAGAAGAAGGTAAATGGTCTATTGCAATGACCGTAAGAGAATGACAACCTTTAATCTCCAAGCGTTGAAGATGTGCAATGTTGTGCTTTATTCCCTCAGGTAAGGATGTCAGAGCATTACAACCTTCAATACAAAGCTCTATAAGGGAGGTGAAGCTATGAAACCCTTTTGGTGGCTGCTCAACACAATTCTCATTCTGCCATAAATAAATCAGTTCTTCACAACCTGAAATATTTAGATATTCTACCTTTTGAAACCCTTGCCTTAACCAATTTCCGAATTCTGAAAAATGTGAAAGAGCCATAGAATTCAATGACTCATAGTCTATCTCGCTGCTGCAAGTCATACCTTTGCATCCGTCTATTTCTAACTTGCAAAGCATTGGAAGACTTGAAAATGAAACTGCCAACTGTTGACATGCACGAACCACAAGTTTCTCCAGTGAATGAAGATGGTTAGGTAGTCTTCCAGAGAGCTTTGAGCATTTTACAATGGAAAGCTCTCGGAGACAAGGAAATCTCCCAATTTGCTGCTCATCTTCATCCATAGGATTCCAACACTCCCATTCTTGTAAATCCTCAAAACAAAGAATCTCCAATTTTTGGAAAGAGCAATCCCCTCCATAAATTTCAGAACCTATGTTTTTTAAATTCCACATTCCTTTGATGGTGAGGTCTTTAAGTGAGCTCAATAACCCAAGTGATGGCAATGAAGTGCATTTCTGACAATTTTCCAATCTTAACACCATCATATTGGAGAATGATGGATCCCCAACCCAAGATGGAAATCTCCTCCCACCATAGAACTTGATGGAGAGCTTTGTAAGATTTTGATGAGGTCGAAGCATGTCAAGTACATTTTCTTCTGCTTCCTCAGTTCCTGAGTCATCAAATTGAGACCCCCACTCTAAATGCAACACTTTTAGGCCATTCTTATCACCTAATATCACCTCTCTAGTGTCCTGCAAATTAATGGCATTTTCTAACCTCGAAATATGAAGTTCTCCACTAAGAAACTTTAAATACTTCAAATCTTTCAAATCACATCCACAACTTTTGCCTACAATAAAATTAGACAATGTACGAAGATTTTTCAGATCTTTCATCCCTACCGGCATCTCTTCCAAACTTACACCCATGATATCAAGATGACGTAGATTAATCAAATTCCTCATATTAGAAGGCAACTTCTTGATGCGTCTACAATCTCTTAATAGCAAAGTTTGCAAGTTAATAAGCAAGCTTGTTGATTTAGGTAGACTAGTGATCATGGTGCCAGAAAGATTGAGATACCTTAGATGCCTTAAATCTCCTATTGAATTGGGTAGCTCAATGATATAATATTTTCCCAATGACAAAGCTCTCAGTTTTTTGAATTTTGGCAACAAATTCAAAACAACATAACTAGTAATGTAGATATTGCCATATCGTTCCTTCATGAAAATTGGCAAAAATGTTCTTATAAGCTCAACATTATGAAACACCTTAAATTTATCTTTGCCATCATAGAGAGCACAAACATAAGAAGAGTGGCGAGACCTTTCTAATCTCTTTGACTGCTTATTGAGCTTCAAGTTACTCTCCAATCTAAAACACGTGTCTCCTGAAATCAATTGGGCCAGATCATTGATAAGGTCGTGCATAACAAATTTAGTATCATTACCAATTGATCGTTGAAAAATTGACTTGGACAATAGATCATGAAAATACTCCCTTCCTATATCTTCCAGTTGTCTATCATCGTCTTCTAAAGGTTTAATTAAACCTTCCGCCATCCATAAAAAGACAAGTTCATTTTCTTCGAATTCATAATCCTTTGGAAGGATTGCACAGTAAGCAAAGCATCTCTTTAGATGTGAAGGTAGATGATGGTAACTTAATCTTAGAACCGGGAGAACATCATTTTCATCGGATAAATTCCATATTTGGCTGTTCAATATGTGCTCCCAATCTAATCTTGGCTTACAACGGAGAAGACCACCAAGAGTTCGTGCTGCTAGGGGCAAACCTCTGCACTTATCAACAACTTTCAAACGAGTTGATTCTATTTGCTGATGTGCACCAACAACCTCACTCTCGATGGCATGCTTCTTGAATACAGCCCAGCAATCATCATCAGACAAAGGTTTTAACTTATAACAATCAATGTCTCGTCCCATAGTCAATGCAACATCATCAAGACGTGTCGTCACAACCATCTTACTTCCCTTTGCTCCACCTATAAAGGGAGATTTTAACACTTCCCACGAGCCATAGTCTTTATTCCAAACATCATCTAAGACTAGCAAGAACTTTTTCTCAGCTACATGACTTTTCAGTTGAACCTGCACTTCATTCAAATTGTTAAGTTTACAAGGAGAGCGTGTGATCGACTCGAGAATTGCTTTTGAGATTCCCAGTACATCAAACTCATCAGACACACAAACCCATACTTTTGGGTTGAAATCTTCCATTGCCTTGTCATTATACACCTCCCGCGCTAGTGTTGTTTTACCAACTCCTCCCATGGCAACAATGGATATCACACGAAAGTTGGAATCAGCATCAGGTCCATCTCTCAGCACCATTTCAAGTACTTTAGCTTTATCTTGATCTCTTCCATAAACAGCAGGTTCAGGTTGCACACTTGAAGTGAGTGTTCGTCTCTGCTGTCCAAGTGTTGATACCCCTCCGACGTTCATTTGCAATCCCAGACCAAGTCTTTGCTCATAGATTCCTTCCAACCGGCTACTAATATCTTTGATCTGGGACCTCATATGAGAACTAAACTTGAAAGCACTTGGACTCAAGTTACTTAAACGAGCTGGGATGAGTTTTCGTACCTTGCTAGTGCTAGTGCTGGCCTGATCACGTTGTTGCATCTTCAACTTCCTTGACAAAGCTTCGGTTGCAAGCTCATCAAGTATGTCCTCTACATCATAAGCCAAGTCTCGGAGATTGTCCAGCCACGTCTTCACAGCTCTGTCAGTCAGTTGTTTCTCCTCTGCATCGCCGAGCACTGCCTGAATCATATTCAGAGTTTGTTCCCACTTCTTGAGCTTTGAATGCAACCCCTCTTGACGCAGGAACTCCATTAGCTCATGAGAAGCCAATCTGTCGAACAGCACCTGAAGGAAAGCAGAGAGAAAGAGCTCTCCTACTGCCATGATTTTGTTTGTAGAAAGCAAAGAAAGAGATTTGATTGAGAGCAAGAAATTGTTTGTAGAAATCAAAGAAAGAGAAGTATGTGAGCAAGGGTAAGAGAGGCTTGTATGTAGAAAGCTAAAAAGGAGACTTGCTTTGTATGTTCAGACTTACTTTTTGACTTACTTTTTAGAAGGATCTTGGTTCTTTCGTTCAAGGGAGTAGTATAAAGCCAGCCAACGGTAATAATTAATATGTGGACTCCACCACTAGTACAATAATTGAATGTGAATTATTAGAAGTTATGATGGGTCAATTCTTGATAGAGGAACAGGTGAGAAATTTCGTAGAAGCAACCATGTTGGACTATTCGAATTACTGAAATTGGTTTATTGCTGTCCATTTTTGCTGCCAAAAATTTCTTTGTATAATTGCACAAATCAATCAATATAGAATCTTTCCATTGCAGGGACTCACCATTACACCCATCTCTCCTCTTCTTGGTGAATCCTACTCAAAGGCAGACGTACGAATTCGAATGGATTTGTTTATGCAATTCAAGAGGCTTTGAGATAATACAGACACAAATATTTAGAAATGCTTCTGCCACAAATATGTACAATATCTTTCAAACAAATCATCAAACTATAAGATGAAAGCAAATACATTTTGCAATAGAGGATGGCAAGAACTGCCTTTTAAAACAAAAATCTAAACCAAGTACAAATAACACTCCAACCCAAACCACCAGCATTAAGGTAAACCATCGGTAGATTCACTTTCTGTATAAAAACCATACCTTAAACTACCTCGCATTAAAATATCCACACCATTGATAGTTTATCAAAACTCTCATTACAAGCTTTATAATAATATGGCCTAATAATAATAATAATAAGACAAGAACGGCATTGGAGAGACAATGTCCTACTCAACTCCCTAATTCAACATTATAAATGCAAACCTACTATACGACACCGTCATTGCAGTTGGAAGCACTGTCTGACACAGGGACAGCAACACCTGTTTACTGGCAGACACTTGAACACGCAAGCTCCAATTTGGTTTTTCTTGTGTCCACCGATTTGGTTTTTGATTTGATTTGATTTTTTAATTTTTTATATTTTAATTTTATTAATAACCATTAAAAATGGAAAAAATCCTATATTTGAGTTTAGTTCCTTGTGCTACTTTCGTATTGGTCCGTCCCATCCCGGCCATGTCAACTTTTTCTTTTGCTTTGTTTTTTTTTAACAATACTTTTTCTTTTGCTTTGTAAATATTGAGGTTGGTTTAGTAGTTTGAACCCAATCTTATCGGTTTATATATATATATATATATATATATTTACAGGGAGTATATTTTATAGAACATATGATCACGAGACTTGAACATAAATTAAGTTGTGTGGTTATAGATTACCACTAAGTTCAATCTATGAACACTAATTTATGAGAGGCGTTTGAAGTATCAATACCAATAACAACAGAGTATATATGTCTTTGGTTTCTAAAATTTTAATATTTTCTAGAGATATCTTCAAATTTTTTTATTTAATTTTAAAATATTGACAATTCTAAATCATTAGATTTCAATTCTATTGCCATTCATCATTAAAATTTTGTCCCAAGAATTTATACTGAGAGATCAAAATTATGAGAGCAAATGTGTTGTAGGAAAAAGGAAGCTGCCATTAACGAACCAAAGTACTATGAAAACTATTACAAGCCACTTCAAACAACACAAATTGCATAGGCTATTCAAACAACATTTTACATGCTTCCATAGGGCCAGCTTCACATGAAAATCCTTTGTGTTTACTTGAGTCTGAAAAGTCTCTGCTTTCTCAATCCTCTGTGTGCAGCGAAGAAGAATGAATAAGGAAGATGGCGCAGTACTCTCACAACAATAGTATAATCCCAACTCAAAACGATCTTACAACGTGTTGTCTCGGCATTACAGACGACAAGTTCCTCATCTGGGTCAAACTGACCCAAGCCGAGCTTCACTGTTTTTTCTTCATCTGAGAAGCAATAAACCTTGAAAACCATAACAATGGCTATAAAAGTAGACCCAAATTGATCCTACCCATATTTGACTCAAATGATGTGGTAAGTAATTTGAGAAACCAGTTGAAACTTGTTTCTCATGTGGTCTATCCTAGGCTAGATTTGGACTCTTGTATTCATTGATATTGCTAGGAATCACAGATCAAGGATTGGGGGCAGATTTGAAACATTGGTTGATGCATTTGTATTCTTGGACAAGATCAAGGATGGTTGTGTCAGTAAAACCGGACACAGGACGTAAGAACGAGGGCAGGCACTCTCAGCTCTCACTTCCCCCCGAGGTATGTAGGAGACATGAGAAAGTGAGATTTAGTGGAATGTGAATTTGATGGTGTTTGCTTTTTCATGAGCAAGTTCCAAATAGAATGCAAATGATGATTCCACTCCTTTATGAAAATCATTTTTGAAAGGTCTTAGATTGGATTTGACTATAAGTCTAACAAATATGCTTTGTGCTTGCCATTAAAAAGCATCCTACTACAAGATGTTGAACAGCATCTTCAAAATTTGGATATTCCAAAAGTTTATACCAATCAGGACCAAGTTATTGAATAAAAAAGATGGATCAATCAAGCTAAGATTTGAAGTTCAAGGAAGTGTCATTAGAATATTTATCTTTTATATCTCAAAGGTCTAGATCAAACATTCCAAATAACTTGGTCTTTGAGTTAAGAGAAGCTGCAAATGGGATAATCAAATTAACTTGCTTACAAAGTTTCTCAGGACTCAAAAATACAAGCAATAATCTATATAACTTTTCGGTATACAAAATGTAGACTAGATTTTGACCAACAGAACAAAGATAAAATATTGGACCAGTGAATCCAACAACTGAAAGGACAAGACTATATAATCCTAAAGTTTAAAAAATGTGTAGATTAATATCTATATATTAGTCTGAAACTTGATTTATGATATAACATTTACTTTCAGAAGAAAAATGAACAAAACAAAAACTATGTGTCAACTATTCTATTCTGAATGCACTCCATATTCTATTCTATTCTTAAAACAAAACATCAAATGAAAAAGCAACTTCCAAACCTTTTGTTTTCAAGGTCCATCAGTTCTCCGGTACAACTACAAGGAGAAGCTAACAAGTGCATGCTAGTCTAAAACTATCCAATTCAAATCATGTTAATATCTAACATATGAAACAAATGGTTGGTCCAGGAGCCAAAAGAATTCTTCAAATTAAAGATGAGATCAAAGATTTCCGAGAGAATTTGGAGTACCAGTAACATTAAAATGAAAAAAAAAAAAAAAAAAAAAAAAAAAAATTATTGATTACCTGAGCTCCTCCTAGAAGCATCATTCAATTTCAATTTCAAAGGAAACTCAATGACACATGAAATAAAATCTAATGATCTGTTAAAGTAACTAAATCTCTCCTCAGCCAAATCAATTAAATTTTGTTAGGATTTTTTGTTTCATTTTCTTGCAACCGGAAGCAATCAACTCAAACCTCCTCCTTCGCATTTTCTCAGAAACATAAAAAACATTATCTCGCCAACCAACCAACCAGACTCTCATTGAAAAGAATGTCATTTGCAGAGCACAGACATAGACCCAGTTCAAAACACCCAATCAAATATTGTTCTTTCAATACAAAAAAATGAAAACTTTGTATTCAAACACCAACCAGAGTCTCAATTGAGAGAAAATGAAATTATAAAAACACACCCACATATTAACATATCAAAACTAAGCAAAGAAAATTACAACAGAGACAATAATAATAAAAAGTGAACAAATAAGAACCTGTTTAGAAGGGATTGTTGAAGCTCGCATTGGATCTCTCTACGAATAATGTCTTCGAAGGCGGCGTTGCGCATCTCCGAGATGCAGTTTCTAGTGGTTGTGATTCATCGAAACTGGGTGCATTTTGGATGTAAAGAGAGATGGGTTTTGTTTAGTGGTGTTGAACAAGTTGGAAATGGAGAGGCTTTGATGGCTTCTTCTTAAACTAGGCATCAATTTCGCGGCTTTTGCCATTTTTGTTTGTGTTTGACTGTTTGGATTATCTGAAGTAGTTTAGAAATGAGAAAAGAGATGACTTTGAACAGATCGGTGCCGTTTTGAAATAATTGATAAATAAATGACAACGATTGAATTTGAATCGTTGGAACTGGTGATGGGTCAGTCAATATCTATAGACCCAAGAAATTTCTGATAGAAAATTTCGTAGAAGCATCGAGATATGTTAATTATTGCTACCATGCCAGAATATTAAAAAAAATATTGTATTGATACTATCAACCCAAAAACAAAAAACAAAACAAAAAAAAAAAAAAGACCAATATTACTGTTCTCACGTAGAATCAATCTACTTCGTGTTCTTCATCGATATTACTGTTCTCATATATAGAGAAAAACTCAATATATATGAAGGCGTGCTTTTGAATGGGGAAAGAAAACACCGATGATGATATTTTCAAAAAGCAACAATGATGATGATAAATGATAGTGTTAGTCTTCCTTTGATTTTAAGTAAATGTATCTTTTCCTTCAAAAGTGATCGATTATCTATCTTCTTATCCTTATATAAGAAATTTAGAGAAGACAAGTATGTAGAAATTAAAAATAAAAAGTTTTTATTTTTTTTATTTTATAATGTTTTCTTTAATTGACTTGGAGTCTTCTCCATTATTACAAGGAAACACACCATCACACTGGGACCTATAGCAATTAATCGTGTTCAATATTTGACGAAAAGTTATAATCAACGAAATTTTCTACCACTTCCTCAAATTTGATTCCAAATGGATGTTCAAGTGGTCATGTTAAGACACTTTTTGAGTTACTTGAACTTATCCAATAACAACTTGATTGGAAAGATTCTTATAAGCACTCAGCTTCAAACTTTTGATCCAACTTGTTTTATGGACAATGAACTTTGTGGATCTCCACTTCCTAGGAATTGTAATTCTCCAACACCAGGGCGCAATGAAAATGACAGAGGAAAAGATGATGAAGAACACAAAGTAGATTGGTTCTATAGTAAGCATATGATAACTCTTATTTCTACACATTGTGTAGCCCCTTACTTTTATCTTTTATGCTTGTTTTCCGGGTAAAACCGGGTATTTAACGTTTTAAATAAGTGTTTCAGGATATTTTTCATCACAGGGGCTAAAGTGTAAAAATAGAGAAATATTGGGGCAAAAGTGTAATTTTTGAAAGTTGGTTTTGCGCCCTTGTTCTGCGTTAAGGGGCAGCAAAAATGGGCGCAGAAAGGGACCAGAAGACCCACTTTTTGTAATTCTGCGCCCTAGGGCGCAGAATAGGGCGCAAAAGCCAAGGCGGAATTTCGACGAAAGTTTCCTGCAAAATGCTCAACTTGCGGGGGCCATATCTCTCTCCTCCGATCGAACTGGGTTTTTTACTATATATGGTTGGAAAGCTCCAGAAGTCTTCTTTCCAACGGTTCATCAAGAACACGATTCCAATGTTTATGGAGAAAGTTATGCCCGTTTCCGTAATGGTGCGCGCTGCTGGAAAGTCATCCGCGAGACCCCCCAAAAAAATCTGCCACTTAAGGGCATTTTCGTCTTTTCCCCTCAATTCTGACCTAAACCCTTCTCCCCACTATATATATCCCCTCTTCTCTTCAGTTCTTTCAGAATCTCTTCCACCCCTCTCTCTCTCCTCCGCCCAACTCTCTCTCTCTTCCATCTTCTTCATCCTTCTTCATCTTCTTCACATAATAAGGAGAGACCCAAGCTCCCATGGAGGTTCTTCCTCCATGGGAGCTCACCATACACCTCCACCACCATTTTTACACCTCCTACACCACA
This sequence comes from Acer saccharum, assembly GCA_030490815.1. NCBI lineage: Eukaryota > Viridiplantae > Streptophyta > Magnoliopsida > Sapindales > Sapindaceae > Acer > Acer saccharum. The sequence goes on from CM059867.1 coordinate 1,556,887, forward strand.
TTTAGGAGTAGATTACAAGGGAAAGGAGTGGTCTTTGGACCAAATCCGAGCTAGGAAAGCATGGAGCATCTTTGGAGGAGTTGTCTTCAAGGGTTGTTTCTATTTACTCTTTCTCTTGTATTTCTTGTTTTCCTTTGTGTGTAACCCCAATTTGGGAATTTTGTAAACCCACAATTATTGCAATATATGTATGATTGCTCTTATATTCTTTGAGTTTTGTTCTACTCTTTGTTTTATTTATGATTAAATCTCTTGTTGTGATATTCCTGTGTGTGATGGGTCTAAATTGATATGTGTCCATGAATGGGATTAGGAGTAGTGTAATTTAATTTAGGAGTAGAGATAATTTAACATCCCATGATTGTTGATTGATTGATGGATGATCCAAAATACCATGTATAGAATGATTTGAGTGTTGAGTATTAGCTCTAAAGAGTGGGAGAAGTTTGATTGATGCATGTATTTGCTAAATTAGACTTTGGTTCTATATTCTTGTACTTAATGGGTCTTTGTTTCAAAGACACTATTGCTCATCCTTGGCCGGATTGGGTAGTAAATTGATTTAGGGAAAATTCCCAAATCAAGAGAATGAACCCTTAACCCATATTGAATGGTCTTAATGAATAACAACCAACTTATTGCACATTGTTGTTCGGTAAACTTGTTTCCCATGTTTAGCCATCCTAGGGAGATTGATAAAACCGAATCCGTATCTAGAGTAAAGACAAACTGAATTCCTCTTGTGCTTGTGTAGTTATATGGTATTTCATTGCTTAATGCTTTCACTCGGTTAGCCACCTTGTGGATGATATTTAGGCTATGTGTTATATATTGCGTGGTTCACATTAACATGTCCAGCGTGATATCCTCTACATTTGACCAGACAGTGAGAGATACACTAGGCTGGCGTGTAGAGCTCGTGTGTGTGTCCCACAGTCCTTAATGAATCCAAGCATTTATGCATGGATGTAATCTCTAAGACATCGAGAGAGATTAGAGATTAATTAAGGGGACACGAGCATATAACATACGTGTTGTATGGGTATCTCGTATTCTTAATGCTTTCACTTGGTTGCCATCCCGTATTTGGTTAGCCATTGTGAATGAATTATTGGCTATAGTATGGCCCATGCGGTTGCGCATTAAATGCCCAACGAAATAACCACTGTATATGACCAGACAGTGAGAGATACACTAGGCTGGCATACAGGGCTCTTGTGTGTGTGCCACGGTACTTAATGAATTCATGTGTACTTTGTATGTGTGGATGTGATTTCTAAGACTCGAGAGAGATTAGAGATCAATTAAGGGGACACAAGCCTATGATATACTTGCATATTGAGGGACTAAGTGAGTCTAGCGCTTAATTAGGTGGATTATTACGGTTGAATCGTTTCTCTAGTGTACACCACATTTCATGCATCTCTCCATTCCATTCTATCCATGTATATATTATGTTATGTGATTTATTTATTTATATTATCATTTACACTTTTCCGCACCCGCAATACACGAGTTCTCTCGGAGTGTTGTAATAATAGCTAGAACTGGTGACGGTTGGCGAATCCCACCTCCCTGCGGAACGATACCCTCACTTGCCGCTGTGCTAGTCCCTGTGACTCGCGCGCTAGCGAGGTCGAACTTAAATGTTCATCTTTTGACCGACATCGCAACGACGTGTCGTCAGCATAGCACTTGGATTTGTAGTGGGCTTTTGGAGTTTGATTGGTCCTTTGATTGTCAATAGAAGATGGAGGTATATGTACCGTCATTTCTTGAATCGACTTGGTGAGATAATTGGCAGTATTGTAAGAAAATGTTTCTAGGCATTTCAAAGTTTGTACTTATGTCTTTTATTGTAATATTATCATCAAGTGGAGCACTATATATAATAAGCGAAGGCATTTTACTCTCAATAAAGTTACTGCATAACAGATTCAGCTGATCATCATCACTTGCTAATGTCGATGGCAGATCAATGTGAAGATCTGCAGGTTAATGCCTCACTTGTTTATCATAATGTTAGTTGGAAGATATAGGCGAGTGGTGAGTCTAATGACCAATATTACTGTACTTTTATTTTTGTATTCATTTTTTGACTTGGACTATTGTTCTTTTATCTTAATTAAATTTGAAAAAAAATAATGTATTGATAGTATCAACCAAAAACAAATCAAAACAATAAAAAAGAAGGGTGACTCTCTTGCCAGTGGCCACTCAAAAATAAAATCATTTCACACCCACCCCAACCCACCTTCAAATTTAAAATTTTTATTATTTGCTCACTACACCTATATAATACCAAAACTAACCTTACAAATTAGTCTCTTTAATTATATCACTTTTCTCTCTAAACCCATTATTTGTTAACTAAACAAACCTTTTTTTTTTTTTTTTGGATTAAAACCTCTGATCAAGGCTGAAAAAACTAGGGCTTGTTGAATTAAAATGAAACACCAAAAACTAGGGCTTATTGGTAATCCAAAAACAAAAGGACCACCAACTTCCAACAAAATTATTGGCAGGAATTGTCTATGTTATATGTACTCTGTAGTCATGTGGACCACACGACTAGGGTGGCTCTATTCCCATTTGCAGAATAAATGCCACTTAACTCCGGCAGAATAAATGTGTTTTAAGTAACTAAATCTCTCCTCAGCCAAGCCAATTAAATAATACTGTTATGAGTTTGTTTAATTTTCTTGCAACCCAAAGCAATCAACTCAAACCTCCTCCTTTGCATTTTCTCACCAACCAACCAGACTCTCATTGAAAAGAATGCATTGAAACAAATATCAAAGAAACAAAACAAAATGTCATTTGCAGAGCACAGACACAGACAAAGTCTCGGAGATCGTCCAGCCACATGTTCACAGCCCTGTCCGTGAGTTGCTTCTCCTCTGCATCGATGAGCACTGCTTCTATCATCTTCAAAGTTCTTTGAGTGCAAATTGCAGCAACTCAGGGGACATCAATCTCTCGAACAACACCTAAGGAAAGCAGAGAGGAAGAGCTCTCCTGTAGCCATGGATTAATATATATGAGTCATATGACACAAAGACTGGTTTTCTCTCTACAAACCTGAACAATTTCAGAATCTATAGATAACATCCTAGTCATGTTAATAAACCATTCACTTCTTTCATAAATTAAAAAATTATATTAAATTGTTTACAATTCCATCATCCCAGTCATGTTCACATTCTATAAAAAACCTAGAATGGTGCTGCGGTCACTTACTTTTGTTGGAGCACCAGTTGGTGGTTTATAATATATATATATATATATAATTCATAAATTAACATCATGCTTCAACAGGATCTTTCACTAATCAGGTAGGTCTTTGAGAAAAAAAAAAAAATTAGGGTCATGCCTATCAACAAATCAACATTACATGGTAATGGTCCTGAATTTTTATTTTTATGCAGGACCGACCCGACTAGAGAATTATCATACTAAATATAAAAGAAAGCAAACAAGCTCAATGATTTGATTGCTTTACTCAGTTTCAGCTATCAATACCAAGGCTGTAGTAAAAGAGGGAACACCATACGGTTCATATCCGACTTGGAAGGACCTTCCTCCTTGACAGTATCATTGAACATTGCTCTAGCTTTCATAGATATCCTAGTTTTTGTCCTAAACAAATAGAGAAATAAGTTTGATGATACTATATTCATACCAAGGTTTCCTCTCATCATTTCTTGCTTAAACTATAAACAAGACCATAGACTACTTTTGATGAAATATGCTATTTGGTCCGACCAAAACCAGAAACATGCATGCAAGCATGGACAAACATTAAAATATATAAAAAAGATACTTTTTTACCCTTTTTAAAATATATAAAGGAAAGTGTTCATTTTTCCAATTTTTACATACAAATTCTGTCCTAGCTAACTGTCAATAAAAAATCTTTGCTTCTAAGAAATTATGACATACTCCTATAGTCCTAATGAAACCGTACCAAGACTTGTGTCCTAGCAGCAAGATGGATCAGGACGAATCAGACCAGACTTGTGTGTATACCAGAATGAAACCGTACCAATTTACTCCTTAGTCTCAGCTCTATCCATACCAATTGCAAGTTTGTTGCAGAAGAGGAGACACCGAATCCGACATGGGAGGACCTTCCTCATGGACAGTAGTATTGAACATATTGCTAGCTTTCATAGTTGCTGTTTCTCATAAACAAAAAGAGAAACAAGTTAAGTAGACATTCTATCAAAGAGAGATGACATTAATTGGTACCTAAAAACTCAGCATATATACCCAGGTTTCCTCTCATTATTTCTTCCTTATAATATAATCATGACCATAGATTAATTTTGATGATCACTGAAAAAAACAGTAAAAAGTAAATAAATTGCTAGAAGAATTACAATTTACAAGTATCTAACATATTGCTCAGTCAAAACTCTTTTTCAAAGTAAATAGTACTGGTCCTTCTGGACAGGGGCGGGAATTTCAGGTTCAAGTCGGTGGTGGCCCAAAACCGAACAGAACAGGTTCGGTTGTGATTCCTCGGTATTGGGCCTTATTGGGCCTTTGGCCCAAACTATTTTTGAAGTCCAATGCCAGTCCAATTTGCATAATTCTAGGGTTTCAAATGAATTTGGGTCAGGCCCAACTCCAAATAAACCCCAACCCAGAGAGTTTCAACACCTAAAAAATGGACAAAATTCATTATCTGAAATTCCAAATGAAACCAAAAGGGCACCTGTCAAAAATTGCTAACAAAAGGGTCAAACCACCCCACAAAATTGCTCTCATAAATCTTTTCTCATCAATGAATATTCAAAAGATCGAGTTGCCAACAAAGTTCATCCAATTTTCAGCACATGGAGATTTGAGAGACAATTAGTATTAATAGTAACAAGTTGAGCAAGTTGAGAGACGAATCCTTTGGATCCAAACTGCATATTTGTTGCTATGGATGAAGATTCCTTTGATTTGACACCGTCCTTTTGCCACGTGAGGAGACAAGCACTGGACGGTCATAGAAAATTTTAGCCGACATCTCTACTACCTCCTATCAAATATCTTGGGGAATCACATATACGTTGGCTTGCATTATCAACACAGTGGTGGGAATTACTTGGTCGAGTTTGATGGCGATCTCTTACGTGTGATCAAGATGTTCTCTTATGGATGGTAATAATAATAATAATAATATTATTATTATTAATAGCATGATCTACCAATGCGGATACATATATGCTTCATGACACATATATATCATGGTAAGGACAAGCAATGATGATTGTATAGAAGCTCGCATGTTCTATGGAAAATGGATTTGGATGACTATAGTGACAAGTCCATAATGACAAACGCAAGGATCACGTTGAAGGAAGTCCAAATGTTATTAAAGCTTCAACTTTGAGGGTGGTAGCCGCTGATCATCAGGAAATATCTTCAAAACAAGAAAATGGAGGGAGTGCATTCTGTCACTTCGTGTGTTTGCACGAGGTAAAATTGGAACTAATCATGAAGAATATTATGAAAGTTCACAGTCACATTAAATCATTCTATGGTAAAGCGCGATCCGGTAAAGTTTTTAAAAAGGGCGTTCAACCTGAAGTAAGAATCTTTCTCACAAGCAACTACAATTGTATACAATCTGCAAATCCTAAACCGTTACCACAAATCAAAAATCTGCAACTGCTACCCATAATTTCGACACAGAATCTGCCGGTAGTTAAGGCGGATGACCGGGCCCCTAGGAGGACCCAAGGAGACAGAGACTACAAACTCACCGTAGACTCGCCAGTGTTCAAGGGTACACAAAACATGGAAGAATTCTTTTCTTAGGAGTATGAGGCTGAAACTGGTTTTGGAGTGATGGATTGTTCAGAAGACTGGAAACTCAAAGTTATTGTAAACAAGCTGAAGGGATCTGCTTAGACTTGGCACGGTTCCGGTTGGAACCGTCGGAACCGGAACCGAAAAAAACCGAAACCGAAACTGGAACCGGAACCGGAACCTGAACCGGGTGGACCAGTTCCGGTTCCGGTTCGTTAGTTGGTTCGAACCGCCGGTTCGAACCGGATTGGAACCAGCGGTTCCACGAATAAAAAAAAAAATTTTTTTTTTTTTTTTTTTTTTGGTTGGGTGCCGTTGGAGCCCAATGGTCGGCTGACGTCAGCCGACCGTTTGGCCCAACGGTCTGTTGAGTCAGCCGACCGTTTGGCCCAACGGCTACCCTCTTTTCAATTTTTTTTTTTTTTTCTTTTCTATAAATACCGCCCCCGCCCGCCCCCGCCCGCCCCCCCCCCCCCCCCCCCCCCCCCCCCCCCCCCCTCTTTCATTTTTCCTCACACCAATTTCTTCTCAATTCTCTCTAATTTCTCTCCAACACTCTCAACTCTCAAGTCTCAAGTGATAAGTCTCTCAAATCTCCAATTTATTTTATTGTCAATTTATTTTATTTTCAATTAATTTTATATCCAATTTATTTTATTTGCAATTTATTTTATTTCCAAATTCCAATATATTTTATTTTCAATTAATTTTATATCCAATTTATTTTATTTGTAATTTATTTTATTTTCAATTTATTTTATTTCCAATTTATTTTATTTGCAATTTATCTTATTTCCAATTTATTTAATTTCCAATTAGTCAATTATTCTTCTAAGTTCTAAGTTTCCAATTGTCTCCCAAATTTATTTTTAAATGGCAAGTGGAAGTGGAAGGGGTCACGGCCGTGAAGGTCCTAGGCGTTCGATTTCGATGAAAGGTAAGGGTGCTATGGTCGATAATCTCGGTCATAACGACTCCACCTATCACGAATATCTGCAACGTCGGGCCTATGCTGAAGACCTAGGCCTAAACTGTCCTACTCCCCCTCTAATAATTTCTGAATCTGATCCCAATGACAACACCCCCAATTTGACAAGCCAGTCAGAAAATATGCCTGATATTGATACACCTCCGGATTATGGTTTTGATACACCAGAAGTGGATCTAGAAAGGGAGGAAGATTTGATACAGAAGCAGAGCAAATCTGATCTCTTCGTCAAACATATGAAGAAAATTAGGAGTGAAGATGGAAGCATTACAGTAGCTTGCAATTACTACAACAAAGTATATAAATGGAGCAGATCCGGAGGATATGGCACTTATTGGAAGCATATTGAAGCCAAACATCCAGAAGCAGTGATCAGAATGAGGTCACAAACACAAATTCCCAGGTACGCTACTCCTAACCAACAATTATTTCGTTATAACGATGAACAAAATAGAGAAGAATTAACTAGGATGGTAGCAGTAGAACATTTATCATTCAGTTTTGGTGAGAGGGTTGGCTTTATTAACTATTGTCGACGAGCATTAAACCCTGCTGCATGCCGTGTCCCTAGATCCACGCTCACACAAACACTTGAAAAGATTTATGTGAGAGACAAAAAAAAGTTAGAAAAATATTTTGAAAAATATAATGGTCGTGTTACCGTATGTGCCGACATATGGACTGACCATTGGCAAACACATTCATACTTGGGTGTCACTTGCCATTTTATGGATAATGCATGGACAATCCAAAAAAGAATTCTTGCTTTTAGAGTTTTTGATGATTCACACAATGCTCAAAATATTTTTAGACAGCTTAGAATTATTTTTTCAGAGTATAATATTGAAAACAAAATTTTTGCAATTGGTTTTGATAATGCTTTTGCCAATACCGCTGCTATTCCACTTTTAATTGATTTATGCAAACCCTTTCTTAGTGGTACATTTTTTCATCAAAGATGTGCATGCCATGTTTTAAATATATGTGTTCAAAAAGGATTAGAAACTCTTCAATGTTTTATTGAACCTATTAAAAAAGCCCTAATGTTTTTATGGAGAAATCCTTCTACAATGAAAGTATGGGCAAGATATTGTAAACAAAATGGTAGACGTGCCATTAAATTTGCTCGTGATGTTCCAACACGTTGGAATTCTACTTATAAATTGCTTGCTCAAAGTTATGAGTATAGGGATTTATTAGTTTCTTTTATTCAATTTCATGTTCCTAACATTCAACTTTTTGAAGCTCATTGGGATGCTTGTTACAATGTTTTCAATTTGTTAAAAGTTTTGTATAATGCTACAAAAAAAATTTCAAAAATTTATTTTCCTACAACACATTTATTTGTTATTGAAAGTATAAATATTGCTAGTGCATTTTTGTATTGTGAATCTGACCCAGCAATAAAGGAAGCCGTTAGTGCTATGAAGCAAAAATGGTTAAATTATTATACGGATTTTCCAAATATTTATTTGATTGGTATGGTTTTTGATCCACGACACAAATTACAATCTTTGTCTTATTATCTAGAGGGTTATTATGGCAAAGATGGTTTAAATATTGAATATGATGTTGAAGCATGTTGTGATAGAGTTAAGAAATTATTGTATGATTTATATGATGAATATGTTACATTTTATGGATCCGGTACTCCGAACGTAGATGTTACACGAACCAAAACTGCATCTCAGCCTCCATCATCTTCCTCTGGATTTATGAATTTAGGGTATAGTATGTTCTCCAAAAAAAACAAAAAACCAAGATGTTCTTCATCAAGCTCCGATTCGCATGCCGAGCTTGAATCTTATCTAACTTCTTCTTGTGACTTTCCTGAAGAATTTGAACTCTTAAAATATTGGAGTGACGCTACAAAGTACTATCCAATTATGGCTATGATAGCCAAAAATATTTTTTCAACACCGGTTTCTACTGTGGCGGTGGAACAAGAGTTCAGCGCCGGGGGGAATATTTTGGATGAAAAACGTTCGTGCTTGACTCCAAAAGCACTACAAATACAGGTTTGTGTTGACGATTGGACAAAAGCAGAATATAGACAACAAGAGCTCCAACAAGAGCCAACATATGATTTCTTTAAAGAAGACGAACCCGAAGCGGGCGAAGGCTCTGGAGCAAGCTGAGCAGCGGAACCATAAATCTGTAAATCTGTAATAAAAGGTATGAGAACTACGTGACATTTGATTCCTCTAAACCCCCCTAAGAGGATACGTAGGCAACTTAATTGTGGTAAAAATTAAGTGCAAGGCTAATAACTTTACTTTTTTTTTTTTAGTTTTATTTTATTTTAATTTAATTTTGTAATTTGTCATTTATTTATTTTATGTTATTTTTGAAATTTGGGTGACTCAATTTCCAAATACCCAATGAAATGTAAATTGTAACTTTGTTTACTTTTATTTTAATTTAATTTTGTAATTTGTCATTTGTTTATTTTATTTTATTTTCGGTTGGATACTCAGATAGTCGGATGACGATGATCTAACTTCCAACATCCAATGAACTTATGAACTCAATGAATTTTATTTTGTAATTTGTCATTTATATATTTTATTTTATTCAATTACAATCTACAACTTATAAGTTACAAGTTAGAACTTAGAAAGATTTTTTTTTTTTGTTTATTAAAAAAAAAAAATTCCAGTTCAAAACCGCCGGTTCCTGTAGAACCGGAACCGGAACCGGTTCTATCCGGTTCTGGTTCCGGTTCCACTAAACCGTGGAACCGGAACCGTCGGTTCCGAACCAGAACCGGAACCGTGCCACCTCTAGATCTGCTATGGCACACTGGAAATAACTTAAAGAACAAACGTGTTCTGGATGGGAGTCTACCATTTTCGTCATGGGAGAAGATGAAGGATAAGTTCATGGCTAAATTCCTTTCTCTTGATTATGAGTAACAACTATATGTACGACTGCAAAATTGTAGGCACAGAATGTGGAGGAATATATTGATGAATTTATTCGTCTGAATTCATAGAATTTACTACCGGACAACAAAAAATGCAGATTGCAAGGTTTCAAGGAGGTTTGAAGCGTGAAATATGATCACACCATTTTTAGATATATATTTAGCCCCCATTTCCTATTTTTTGTGCTCGTTTCTTAGGTAAAACCGGGTATTTAATGGGTTAAATAAGTGTTTCATGTGATTTTGGGAATTCAGGGGCATTGTTGTAATTTTGGATAAATCACGGGCGAAAATGTAAAAGTCGATCCAGGATTGAAGTTTGTGTGATTATGGAAAAATACAGGGGCCTAAAGGAAATTCGCTAGCAGCCCACGGCGCCTCATTTCAGGAAACGGTGTGTTTTGGAGCAGTCCAAATAATGCTTCTATACGCACCCAACAGCCTTCTAATTGTAGTCTAAAGAGCAAGCCTAAGATGCAGCCCACAGAAGAAGCCCAGACGGGTCCAAGCCAAGAAGACCCTTGCTAAGCGCACCCCAGAAAATAGTTAACTGCACCCCAGTGCTCAAATCACCGATTCGCAGCGCCTAGGCAACGACATTCAATTGCAAAATTCAGACCAGTGAATCTCGCGGTCTTGCTTGCGCGGTCCAGTTCAATGAAATCCAAGATCGCAAAATTACACCCAGCTCCCTGAGGGTATTTTTGTAATTTTCCATTGATGGATGTTTTTTACAATTTTCCAATTTCGTGAACACTATTTATACCCCCATTTTTAGCCATTTTTCGGAAGCGATCTAGCAAGCAGCCAAGGGTGGCTACCAAGCCACCCACAACCTCCAACCTCAAAAACACTCCATTTTCACCTAAAATTATCATATTTTCCATAATTTTTCTCACACATCTCCTAGTCCCACCATTGTTGCACATTAAGAGCTTTATTGGAGAGAGAAAGAGTAGGACCAAGCTTGAAGAATGAAGACTCTCTAGAACATCACTTGGGTTTCTTCTTACCTTTTCTCTTTTCTCTTTAATGTTACTTTGTAATTAGATTTTATAGTAATGTTATTTTGTCTACATTTAGTGTTCGAATATAGTACTTAAATGATGTGGCATCACTAAAATCTAATTATTTCAATTATACAAATCTACTAAAAAATAAATAAATAAATAAAGATACAACATTATTTGGATACCAAATTTGGACATCAAATTTGAATAAAGTAGTATTACAATATTACCCATTCTTGTAAATATGTAACACGTGATATTGTCCCAACGTATCGGCTTTTTTAATGGTGGGCCTAGTGCAAGCAAATTTTCTACTATTTTTTTTTTTAAATTGACAAAAATTTGTTTCAATTGTTTTTTTTTTTTTTTTTTTTTTTTTTTTTTTACGAAAATTGTCCCTAATTTCTTTTTTTTTTGACGAAAATTGTCCCTAATTTCTCAAGTGGACGTCTGTCAAACGTATCAAATAATCAAATTTATTGAGGGAAAATTTCTAAAATAGTCACCATATTTTTGTAAAATACCAATGCATTCCCCTTTTGTTTGAAAATATATCATTTTAATCATTCATTCGATTTTCTTAGTCAAATTACACGGCCAATGGTATTAACTTTTTACACAAATAAAATTTAATGACAAAAAAGGTTTTTTTTTTTTTTTTTTTAAATGGATAAGATAAAAAAAAAATGTTATTAATAATGTTCTAAATGTCAAAACAAAATTAAACAATGCTTTAAGGATGTGAACAAAATAGAATATCAATTTCCCAACGACATCTCCGTGACATGGTAATTGCTAGTTTGCTACGATGCTAAATAGACTATTTGAGTTGGTCAATTTGGGGTATTGAAACTTCATTTTGCAGTTAATTTTAGCTGGCAAGAAAAGCTTTGAACAATTGCACAAAATCACTCAATTTGGAATCTTTGCATTGTAGGGACTCACCCTAACACCCATCTTTGCCATGATAAGCTGTGTTGTTTGTACTTAGTTAACTCTGGTTGGTACCGTACCTGGATTCGGTTAAATCAATCCATAAGTCCAATTGCCCTCTTATGAATAAGACATTTCACATTTAATGTGCATTGTCATTTAAACATATCTATAGAAGACTTTGAAAGAAATCTAAAATCAGGAGAGTACCAAACTGAAATGCTTGTGGCATGGTCCCGACTAATAATTGAAATTCCGTGGCAAGGAAGTGAGCCAGATCCAAGATGCTAGAAAAGGTGCAGTCATTAACATGCATATCAGTTTATCATGAGAATATCTATATGGCAACAAAGTGCATAGATTGATTATCAGCCAAAACTGGTAAATAGAATTATCATAGGCATCGGAAATTGTAGACATCAACATTCGACAAAGTTCACATATTTTCTTCTGGTTACCGTTTGCAGGTAATGGTAGAAGAAGAAGATAACTTCAACAACAAAGATAGAAACTCTGTTTTCAATTATCTGCACATCCCCATGACAATAAGCCTAAGTTTCAAAATTCTTCTTGATTCAAAAGGTTGACTTGCTTCCCATTGAAAACATAAAAGCAAAAAATCAAAGAAGAAAAACAAATATACATAAACAAATGTAATTACAAATGTTTGTATTTCATAAAATTACATTTGATATCAAGAAGTAAAATGTTCCACCAATTGGTTTTTTATCTTTACCTGTGTTATACTTATATGCATGTAAATTTGTGAACCATTATGGCAGTATCTAAAATGTTTAAAATACTCTTCACTATAATAAGAATAATAACCAATTATTCCATTGAAATAGACTGCACCAATAGGCTTGTGAGACAGGAATGATTTGACAGTAAGTTTTGCTACAAAAGCAATGTTGAATATGCTTACATGAAGTGGGGAGGAAACAAGAATTTAAAGGAAAATTTTGATGCCATTGCAATCACAATGTGTGCAAATGCTGAAGATTTTACAATATTTAATTAAAACGAATGCTTGCTTAGTCAAGAAGCAAGAAGATTGTTGAATCAAATGTCATGATTTTCGAATTCAAAGCCCTGTTGTATTCTTTTTTTTTTTTTTAATGAAAGTTATTCCTTTCAAATAAAAATAAAAAATAAAAAAACTATTTCCTTTTATAGAACATATGATCACGAGACTTGAACATTAATTAAGTTGTGTAGTTACAGATTACCGCTAAGTAATGTCTACGAGCATTAATTTGTGAGAGACATTTGAGGTATCAATACCAATAATAACAGAGTATATGTGTCTTTGGTTTCCAAAATTTTAAACATATTTTCTAGAGACTGATGTTTAAGATTTTACTGTAAAATTAAGAAGACAGTATAGATCCCACAACCTGGTATTGTATCCACTGTGTTAGACTTGCTAGTGTTGAGTTAACCAAGTCTTCCACATGCCTACTTTTATTTTTCGGTTTCTCAAGTTCCCAAAAACGATTAATTTTGCAAGATGTGGGAATCTGCGTAGGTATAATAATAATCTTAGACATCCCGACTGTAAAAATGATGATACCACCGCTCGCTTTACTTCGGAGGCAATGTTCGAAACATTGGTTGATGATGCATCTGTATTTTGGACAAGATAACGGATGGTTATGTCAGAAAATGTGTTTTAGGAACAAGGGAAAGTAAGTGCATCTTTAATAAAGAATGACAAAAACTGCTATTAACAAACCAAATTGCAATGAAATCTGATACAAAACACTTCAAATAAAGCGAAATGGCGGTTGGCTACTAGGCTAAAGCATTGGTCTGTCTATGAACCTTAACTCATTCATACAAACCAAACACCCTATCACAGTATCAAACATGTCATTACAATCTCATGGTAGGCTTAATAACACAAGACTGGCACTAGGAGGGCTAATAATTTCACCATCTAAAGCGATACAAAATGAAAAACTCTGCAACTCAACTGAGCCATTTGCTAGACGATATTCAACATCCTTGGATAAGAAGATTAACAAGTTAGAACAGGAACGTTATAGTGCCTGTGCACCGATGACAGGTTTGAGGCATTGGCATGGCAAGACCTGCAGAATGTCAACTGCTGTTTACTTGAAGACCATAACACACAAGCTCCAAAAGCTCACTGTTTTTGAAGAGGGAACACCGAACCGGACATGGAAGGACCTTCCTCATGGACAGTATAATTGAACATTGCTAGCTTGCATAGCTTACTCTTTCTCATAGATATCCTAGCTTTTGTCCTAAACAAAAAGAGAAACAAGTTAAGTAGACATTCTATCCAAGATAAATGGTGATGGTACCGGAAAAAAAATTAAGAAAAAGAACTTCTACACGGGGGAAAAATTTATTCACCACAGGCTTGAGAAGATCTTTTAAGCATCTCACACATTTGCATTTGGGGTTCTACTTCAAAAAGGTTATGGAGATATTCATTCAAATGCTCAGGTTTCCTCTCATCATTTCTTCCTTGTGGTAGGAAAACTGCTGTTTACTAGCTGACACTTAAACATGCAAGCTCCAAAAGCCCCACGTAAAGGATCAATCACCCCCTAGTCTTTGCTCTCTTTGTACCAAGGCTGTTATGGAAGGGGGACACGGAACCAGACATGGGAGAACCTTCCTTGTGCAGTGTACCATTGAGCATTGCTAGCTCTCTTAGTTGTTGTTTCTTGTAGAAATCATGGGTTTCATCCTAAACAGGAGAGACAGAAATAAGCCGACTATCAAAGAAAGAAAAAGAGCCGTCGCACAGACTGTAGAAGGAATAAGGTTGCTCACCACAGGCTTCAGCAAATCTTTGAGTATCTCACGAGATTGCATTAGGCGAGCATCAATTATTTCAACCGGCAGTTCTGCCTCAACAAGGATATGGAGAGGTTCATTCAGATGCTCATATCAAGGCTTTCCTCTCATCATGTCCTCCTTAAAAAAAGTCAGAATACAAATAAATAAGAAAAAAAAAAGAGAAACATGGACTTTCTAATTTACAAGCGCTGTGTAGACAACTTTAAAGTCATACAGGAATGTAGCCTATAATGTTCAAGGAAACACGGTGTAACATGGTTGGGGAACATGCAAATACAAGTTTTTAATAGATTATGCACATGAATTTAGATTCAGTTTTTGTAAGAACTATATTTGACAAGACTTGATCATCTAAGTGAATGAAACAACCATATACCATATTTTAGATAGTAGAACAGATGCCAATGAAGAAGAAAGATAAAATCACAATGAAAGCTAGATCAAGAGTTGAATAACAATATGTATTATTTTGAGGTTTTGGCTCCCGCCAAATTCTTAATCAATTAGTGTCCCACCAGATTTGTTTACAACCAAAACCAGAATGGAGGACATCTCAGAGACCTTAGTATGAAATTTATTGGTTTCAACTTGACCAGTAATGTTTCACAACGGCCTCTAGTGATAAAAATTAAGTAGCTTAAGAGTTCAGATAGATGTCAGATGTTGATATTTAATCTGTCAATATAAAAAATACAAAGAATAATTCTGATTTGATCAAATTTAGAAAGATGCAGGTATGAACAATTAAAAAAGAAACCAGGATAAGAATTATTCACCATTACCCTTCCTGGATCCTTGATGTTGCCTCGGCCTCTGATCAGAACACGGCATTCCATACTTGTTTCCACTCTTTTAAGAGAGTTACCTCTAGGACCAAGGAGGCACCCAACAAAGTTGTGCTGCAAAACTTAATCATTATAAGACACTGCCAAAACAAAAATATAAAAGCAAAGGAGAGCAAGATGCCTTCACTCATACGTTAGGATATTTGTCGATTGGAATATCCACTATGATTGCCCTCTTCACAATAAGAGTGGATGAGCTACTTTGAGAGCTAAGCTAGTTCTGAGTTAAAGAGGGCTGCATTAAACCAGAAATCTGCACATTGTCATCCCAAACATCATTAATACAGATAAATGCAATTGTCTGCACATGATAAGAATAATAAACACTGAATCATTAGATGACCTCTAGTGAATCCCATAGCCATTATACAATATTGTCTTGCAGCAGCTCAAATCAAATTGAACAAACATAAAGAAGAATATACATACATTAGCAAACAAGTGTAGCTTAACAGATACAACCAATCAGAAGCCCAAAATGTCAACTATCATTTAGATATGATCCATGCAAGACCATGAAATTCAAGGGGTCTAAATCCAAAGAGAGGAATAAAGTGCAGAATTGATTAGTTGATCTGAAACTAACAGCACTAACGAACTAAACACCCAGGTTGAAGGCAATTTGAAAGCAGATTCAGTAGCTCTCTAGCTAAGCATTTTTATAAACACTAAAACTATCTAACTGAGTTCATGAAACGCTTTTTGCAAGGTAAACTGAAAAACAATAATCTATTACTTGAAAAGGTCAGCACAAAATACAAAATGCCTGTTGTCTCAGCACTCATAAACAAGGACGATCTCTCACTCAATACCTAGCATGTAAGGTTGTCATCTCTACACGTGAATGCCCCTCCATTGCATTTTCCCTTTCGCTACCATTCACCACCACCATTACCATCATGACGTGTTATCGAATTTCATTACTTCACTTGTCACAATCGCATCGAACGAAGATTTTTCCCATTCATCTACCTACATCCACATTCAAACACAAAATCACTTTAACCTATTTACATCATTTATAATGTTCAGATTTTGTTATGCGTTACACAAATGTTAGTTATTTAGTGGCAACTTGATTATATATAAATGATTTGTTTAGTCAAATGATCGTTAATGCTTCAAGATATTTTTCATGGTTCAAGACAAATATGGGGCCTTGACTTACAATGAATTTGGTGGACAGACCTCACTGAAAATGACATGTGTGTCCATACATTCCCCAACAGTGCGGTTACATGGTTGAAACAAGTTAGAACTGGCAGTGTGGACAATTTTAAAGTCATACAGAAATGTAGCCTATAATGTAAGAGGAAACACTGAGTAACATGATTGGTGAATTCAAATACAAGTTTTTAATAGAGTATGCACATTAATTTAGATTCAGTTTTCATAAAAACTATATTTGGCAAGACCATGATCATCTCAGTAACTAAATCTATCCTCAGCAAAGCCAATTAAATAGTGTTAGGATTTTGTTTCATTTTCTTGCAACCCAAAGCAATCAACTCAAACCTCCTCCTTAAAATTATCTCACCAACCAACCAGACTCTCAATTGAAAAGAATGTATTTTTAGCAAATATGACAGAAACAGAACAAACTGTCATTTGCAGAGACCCACTTCAAAACACCCAATCAAATATTATTCTTTTCGTACAAAAAAGTAAAACTTGTATTTAAACACCAGAGGAAATGAAATTACAAAAATGCACTCACAAACATATTATAACTAAGCAAAACAAATTACAACAGAGACAATAATAATAAAGTGAAGAAATAAGAACCTGTTTAGAAGGGGAGTGTTGAAGCTCGTATTGGATCTCTCTACGATTGATTCGAGAAACGAGACGCGGTTTCTGGTTGTAAAGAGAGATGGGTTTTGTTTTGTGGTGTTGAACATGTTGGAAATGGAGAGGCTTTGATGGGATCTTCTTAGACTTGGCATCAATTTCGCCATTTTTGTCGGCGTCTCAAGTAGCTGACAATCGAGAAAAGAGAAGACTTTAGAGAGAGATCGGTGGTTTTTTTTTTTTTTTTTTTTTGTTCTTTTAATTTAAAGTAGTGACGTGCCTGGCACATCATCGAATACGTGTTGACATGTCCGGACACATCATCGCATAATAAGGTAATAAGTACTGATTTGTTCGGCCACGTCATCAAATACTTAATGATGTGTACAACACATCATTGTCGAATGGTTACTAAATAGACTCCTCAGCAGAGTCTATTTTTGCTCAACCCACTACAAGGGGGGTAAGCATTACCTCCCTCCCAAAAAGATGACATGTGTCTAGGGAGAAGTAAATTTGTTCAAAAAGATAACTGTGTTTGGACAAATTTACCCCATCCATGGACACATGTTACCCATTTAGGAGGGGGGTAATGGTTACCTCCCTTGAAAGGGGGGTGAGCAAAAGTGCCCTCCTCCTCAGCCACAAATATGTACAATATCTTTCTATGCAAATCATAAAACTAAGAGATGTGGCAGCTAATTTGCGAAACTAGTTGAATCATGTGTCTCATGTAGTCTGTCCTTACACTAGACAGTACACATTGCAGGACACTGGAATTGGAGGCAACTTCGAAACGTTGGTTGATGATGCAATTGCATTCTTGGACAATAAATGCATCTTTAATAAAAAACGACAAAAACTTGCTATTAACAAACCACATTGCATAAAGTGAAATGAAACACTTATTGATTACCTGACCTCCTCCTAGAAGAGCTTGCATGGTATCATGCCCATCCTCTCACAGATCTTACAACTATCTGCTTGAACATCAAATTTCATATACAAAGGATTATATTCAACTCAATTGAACTGAAATGAAACAATACAACAATACTAAATAAGACTCATTACTATAGGCTGGCAGAAGATTTTGAACAGCAGAGTAAAAATAAAAATGTGTGATATAGTAAACATTGTTATAACATTAAAAATATGAACAATGGTTGGTGTGTATTGAAACAGAGAGATGAGTAGATTAAAAAACCGGGTGCAGTTTGGATGTAAAGAGAGATGAGTTTTGTTTTGTGGTGCATCAGTTTCGCCATTTTTTTTGGTGTTTGAACTAGCTGCTGAGAAACGAAAAAAGAGAAGACTGAAAAGTGTATCCTTGGTAAGGATCCTTTTTTTTGATAACACTGAAAAGTGTTTGATAGAAGTGCTAAAGTGTTCGACAAAATGACTAAGAGAGAAACTAAAAGTGAAAAGCTTGAAGAGACTTCATTAATGGAGTTTTCACAAAGATATCTCTCTTCTATGTATTGATTAAAAATTCGTTTACAAAAGCCTTGTATATATACAAGTAGATTCTAACATGTAAAAAGCATTCCCTTAAATTCACAACTAACTTCTACTACATCAGCTGGTTTGTTAATAACCATATCAAACTAACACCACTTCTATAAACATTTTAATAAGTGTAGGTTCTATTAGTTGCACTGATTTGTAAATTGTAATTGATCAAGTATTAATACAGCACCTTCAAAATAAGACAAGCTTGCATTCCCAAATTTCACTTTGCAGAACCCAATGTTATCATTTGTTTGCAGTCCCTGAAAATCCCCATAGACATGCTATATCCAGATATTGTTTTCAGCAGCAGTTCTGGAATATCCCTTCCCGTCAGAATTCATTGGAACTGCATCCAATGCAGCAGCTTGCAAAATTACTGGCCAGGCTTCTTCCAAACAAGGCAGCAACCTCGAAGAAACCAGAGGTGATAGGATTCCAGTACTGTATGAAGAAAGAAACAACGATAACAATAAGAAGGATGGCACAGAACAACCGGAAAAATTCCATCTTATAACAGATTAGTAAATAATAAAACTTACATTTCTATGGAGATTCAACCCCAAGAAAATATGGTTGTAATCCTTCAAAAGTAATCATTCAAGTTCGGTGTCAAATGAAGGTGACCACTGCACTCACAATTCGAGGTGTTGTCAGACACAGAAAAGCTCCTAAAGCTCAAATTCAGATTGATTAGAGTCCATGCCAATACTCACATCAAAAAAAATGAAGAAGAAGAGAAGTAATGATTATTTCTCTTCCGGTTACCTTTCGCTAGTAACCGGAAGTAATGTGCGGAGAAAGTTCACATAATTCTTCCGGTTACCTTTCGCTAGTAACAGTTCAAAAAAATCAATGAAGAGAAGAAGCAGTCAAATTTCAACAACAGAGATGAAGATTTTGATTTCAAGTATCTGCACAGCCTGATGCCAAAAAGCCCAAGTTTTCAAAGATCTATTGGGTAATGTCCACCACTTCTGGACAGAAAAGTCGCTTGCTTCCCACTGGAAAGACCAAAAAAAAAAAAAAAAAAAAAGTGTAAAAAGTAAACATTAAAACCAAAGAAGGAAAACAAGGATAAAAGTATAGACTAAAACTTAATGTTTTTCAAAATTAATGTTACTAGACAAGCTGAATTTATTGTACAACTTTCAAACTGCAATATGAATTTTGACTAAATAAAATGAAATGAAGAAATTGTTGATTATCTGACCACAAGCTTCCGTGTAAAATATCAATCAACATCATTCAATTTCAAAGGAAACTCATGAAAAATAAAATCTAATGATTTGTTTAAGTAACTAAATCTCTTTTTAGCCAAACCAATTAAATAGTGTAAGGATTTTGTTTCATTTTATTGCAACCCAAAGCAATCTCACCAACCAACTAGACTCTTAATTGAAAAGAATGTATTGAAACAAATATCACAGAAACAGAACAAAATGTCATTTGCAAAGACCCACTTCAAAACACCCAATCAAATAATATTCTTTTACTAAAAAAAGAAAACTCTGTATTCAAACACCAACCAAAGTCTCATTTGAGAGAATGAAATTATAAAAACACAAGCACCCAGTCACTGCATTAAATAAGGTGTGACGTGCCTGGGCACGTCATCAGCTGCTCAGCTGACATAAAATCCTGTGTGTTTTGTAGTCTCTCTGAAAAATTGGTGCAGCGAAGAAGAATGAAGAAGGAAGATGACTCACTCTCACAACAAATCGTATAATGACGTGTTGTCTCAGTAATCCGTACCGGCGAACAATTTTTGTATCTAGGTTCGGCTTTAAACACTGACCCCAGCTGAGCTTCACTGTTTTTTTCTTCATCTGAGAGGCAAAAACAAAAAAAAAACAAAAATCAATACTAGATAAGTAATGATTATTTCAATTAAAGGCAGAAACTAATTACTACATGGTAACAGAAGAATAAAACTAGAGAGTAAAAAAACGTGTGATAAAGTAAACGTTTTATAACATTACAATCTGAAAAATGGTTGGTTTGTTATAAATTTGACAGACCTGGCATAATTTATAAAGACGGAATGAGGTGTTTCTCTGATTCTTCTCTTTTTCTTTGTTGTTTCTCAGATGAGATTGAGCTCATTCTTCTTCCTCTCTCAATCGTAGATGAATTTGCCGTCTATTTCAACACGAGGGATGTAGGCTATCTTGGACCACTCTCGTCCCTTATCCCTTTTGCACTGCTTTTTCAGCAAAGGACAGTCATGGATATATAAGTGCAAAAGTGAGGATGGCAAGCCTACTTCTGGGAAGGATGTGAGATTTGGGCAATTAGAGATGAACAGAAATTCAAGGGAGTTGAGGTTTTGAAAACCATTGGGAAACAGGTATTTTAATTTTGGGAAACTTCCGATCCTCAAACGTTTAAGAGAAGGGGGCAACATCATTCTGATATCTTCCTGTGGGAAAGACTCTACTTCCGGACATTCATAGATTATGAGTAATGTAAGAGAGGTGAGGTTGTGCAACCCCCACTCAACCAGTGGCTTATATATATTGAGACCGCCAATGGAAAGATATGTTAGGTTGGTGGAAAAAACCGTCTTGTGGAAAAGATGTGATACTTGGACATTGTTGAATGGACAAGTTTTGGAGTGAGTTGATGTTGTGCAAGCGATTGGGTATGGCTCTGAGTTTCTCACAGTCAGAAATAAAAAGAGATTCTAAATTGGTTTTGGGAAGCCTTCCTTCAGGGAAGGAAACAAGACTTGGGCAATCAAATAGAGTGAAGTGATTTAGATGGATAAGATTGTGTAGGCCCATGGGTATAGATTTAAGATTTTTACAAGACCAGAATTTTATATTTCTAAGAGACGTGTTGTTAAGAAACCTCTCTGCTATAGATTCCAGCTTTGGGCAATATTTAATCACAAGCACTTCAAGCGCCTCAGGCAGCAGGTCTCTTGGTGATAAGATCGTGAGCTCCGAGCAATCCTCAATCTCAAGGTGTTTGAGTGATGCAGGAAACTGACCTTTCAAAAATATGCATGAGAGAGATGAGCAATGGGAGATAGACAACTTCTCCAGAAGAGATAAGCTGCTCTTGTTGATATTCTCCATGTGAATTGCTGAAGAAGAAGATGAAGAAGTACAAGTATCCTCTCTGTGATCCACCAAATACTGCAACTTCTCGCAATTCTTTATCTTGAGCTGTTTCAAAGAAGAAGGTAAATGGTCTATTACAATAAATGTAATAGCATTACAACCTTCAATCTCCAAGCGTTGAAGATGTGCAATGTTGTGCTTTATTCCCTCAGGTAAGGATGTCAGAGCATTACAACCTTCAATACAAAGCTCTATAAGGGAGGTGAAGCTATGAAACCCTTTTGGTGGCTGCTCAACACAATTCTCATTCTGCCATAAATAAATCAGTTCTTCACAACCTGAAATATTTAGATATTCTACCTTTTGAAACCCTTGCCTTAACCAATTTCCGAATTCTGAAAAATGTGAAAGAGCCATAGAATTCAATGACTCATAGTCTATCTCGCTGCTGCAAGTCATACCTTTGCATCCGTCTATTTCTAACTTGCAAAGCATTGGAAGACTTGAAAATGAAACTGCCAACTGTTGACATGCACGAACCACAAGTTTCTCCAGTGAATGAAGATGGTTAGGTAGTCTTCCAGAGAGCTTTGAGCATTCTACAATGGAAAGCTCTCGGAGACAAGGAAATCTCCCAATTTGCTGCTCATCTTCATCCATAGGATTCCAACACTCCCATTCTTGTAAATCCTCAAAACAAAGAATCTCCAATTTTTGGAAAGAGCAATCCCCTCCATAAATTTCAGAACCTATGTTTTTTAAATTCCACATTCCTTTGATGGTGAGGTCTTTAAGTGAGCTCAATAACCCAAGTGATGGCAATGAAGTGCATTTCTGACAATTTTCCAATCTTAACACCATCATATTGGAGAATGATGGATCCCCAACCCAAGATGGAAATCTCCTCCCACCATAGAACTTGACGGAGAGCTCCGTAAGATTTTGATGAGGTCGAAGCATGCCAAGTACATTTTCTTCTGCTTCCTCAGTTCGTGAGTCATCAAATTGAGACCCCCACTCTAAATGCAACACTTTTAGGCCATTCTTATCACCTAATATCACCTCTCTAGTGTCCTGCAAATTAGTGGCATTTTCTAACCTCGAAATATGAAGTTCTCCACTAAGAAACTTTAAATACTTCAAATCTTTCAAATCACATCCACTTCTTTTGCCTACACTAAAATTAGACAATGTACAAAGATTTTCCAAATCTTTCATCCCCACCGGCATCTCATCCAAACTTACACCCATGATATCAAGATGACGTAGATTAATCAAATTCCTCATATTAGAAGGTAACTTCTTGATGCGTCTACAATCTCTTAATAGCAAAGTTTGCAAGTTAATAAGCAAGCTTGTTGATTTAGGTAGACTAGTGATCATGGTGCCAGAAAGATTGAGATACCTCAGATGCCTTAAATCTCCTATTGAATTGGGTAGCTCAGTGATATAATAAGTTCCCAAAGACAAAGCTCTTAGTTTTTTTAATTTTGGCAGCAAATTCAAAACAACATAACTAGCAATGTAGTTATTGTCAGACTCTTCATACATGAAAATTGGCAAAAATGTTCTTAAAAGCTCAACTTCATGAAACACCTGAAAGTTATCTTTGACATCATAAAAACCACCAACGTAAGAAGAATGGCGAGACCTTTCTAATCTCTTTGATTGCTTATTGAGCTTCAAGTTACTCTCCAATCTAAAACATGTGTCTCCTGAAACCGATTGGGCCAAATCGTTGATAAGGTCGTGCATAATAAATTTAGTATCATTATCAATTGCTCGTTGAAAAATTGACATTGACAATAGAACACGAAAATACTCGCTGCCTAAATCTTCCGGCTGTCTATCGTCTTCTAAAGGTTGAATCAGACCTTCTGCCATCCATAACAGGACAAGCTCATTCTCTTCGAATTCATAATCCTTTGGAAGGATTGCACAGTAAGCAAAGCATCTCTTCAAATGCGAAGGAAGATGATGATAACTTAATCTTAATACTGGAAGAACACCATTTTCATCAGACAAATTCCATATTTGGCTGTTCAATATATGCTCCCAATCTGATCTTGGCTTACAACGAAGAAGGCCACCAAGAGTTCGTGCTGCCAGGGGCAAACCTCTGCACTTCTCAACAACTTGTGAACGAATTGATTCCGAATTCTGATGTGCACCAACAGTCTCACTCTCAAAGGCACGCTTCTTGAACACAGACCAGCAATCATCATCAGACAAAAGTTTTAACTTGTAACAATCAATGTCTCGTCCTACTATCAATGCAACATCTTCAAGACGTGTCGTCACAATCATCTTACTTCCCTTTTCTCCACCTAAAAAGGGAGATTTTAAGATTTCCCACGAGCTATCGTCTTTATTCCAAACATCATCTAAGACTAGCAAGAATTTTTTTCCAGCTACTTGATTCTTCAGTTGAACCTGCACTTCATTCAAACTTTTGAGGTTGCAAGGAGAGCGAGTGATCGACTCAAGAATTGCTTTTGAGATTCCCAGTACATCAAACTCATCAGACACACAAACCCAAACTCTTGGGTTGAAATCTTCCATTGCCTTGTCATTATACACCTCCCGCGCTAGTGTTGTTTTACCAACTCCTCCCATGGCAACAATGGATATCACACCAAAGTTGGCATCAGCATCAGGTCCATCTCTCAGCACCATTTCAAGTACTTTAGCTTTATCTTGATCTCTTCCATAAACAGCAGTTTCAGGTTGCACACTTGAAGTGGGTGGTGGTCTCTGCTGTCTAAGTGTTGATACCCCTCCAGCATTCACTTGCAAACCAAGATCAATCCTCTGCTTACAGAGTTCTTCCAACCGGTTACTTATATCTTTGATCTGGGACCTCATATGAGCACTAAACTTGACAGCACTTGGACTCAAGTTACTTAAACGAGCTGGGATGAGTTTTCGTACCTTGCTAGTGCTAGTGCTGGCCTGATCACGTTGTTGCATCTTCAACTTCCTTGACAAAGCTTCGGTTGCAAACTCATCAAGTACGTCCTCCGCATCATAAGCCAAGTCTCGGAGATCGTCCAGCCACATCTTCACAGCTATGTCAGTCAGTTGTTTCTCCTCTGCATCGCCGAGCACTGCCTGAACCATCTTCAGAGTTTGTTCCCACTTCTTCAGCTTTGAATGCAACCCCTCTTGACGCAGAAACTCAAGCAGCTCACGAGAAGCCAATCTGTCGAACAGCACCTGAAGGAAAGCAGAGAGAAAGAGCTCTCCTACTGCCATGATTTTGTTTGTAGAAAGCAAAGAAAGGGATTTGATTGAGAGCAAGAAATTGTTTGTAGAAATCAAAGAAAGAGAAGTATGTGACTATGTGAGCAAGGGTAAGAGAGACTTGTTTGTAGAAAGCAAAAAAGGAGACTTGCTTTGTGTGTTCAGACTTACTTGACTTGCTTTGTGTGTTCAGACTTACTTTTTGACTTTACTTTTTAGAAGGATCTTGGTTCTTTCGTTCAAGAGAGAAGTATAAAGCCAGCCAAGGTTAAATAATTAATATGTGGACTCCACCACTAGCACAATAATTGAATGTGAATAATTACTTAGGGATATTATCACTTAGGTCCTCATATGTTTTTGAAATATCTATCTTTTACTCATTTATACATTTTCAGAGGATTGGGCCCTATATTTTTAAAAACCACTCAATTTGCTCCCTCTGACTTGATTTTTAACAATCAACGGTTACAGAAAATACTAAATGACCTTTTTACACTTCACTCTAAAATAAAAATAAAATAAAAAGAAAACTTTTATTTTCCTTAAAAAGCAAAAACTGAAAATTTTGTTTTTATTTTTCTTTATTTTTCATTCAATTAACAATCGCTGAATTTGCTCAAAAGAATATTTTTATTAATAATAATAATCAAAGATACAATAATTTGAAATAATAAAACTATTTATAATCAATTAGTTCTAATACGACTGGAATATGATTTGCTCTGTTGCTCAATTGAAGAAGAAATATTTTACTTTTATATTTTTTATAATTTTATAATTGTTTTTTGTTTATAATTTTTTAATTTATATTTATATTTATATTTTAATTTAATTTTTATTATATATAATTTCTATTTATTTATGTGTTGACATATGGCATATCCCTATTTAAAGACAAAATTACCCTTGGAAAAGTTTAATTTGACTAACGTTTGACCAACAGAAGGACCAAATTGAGTGGTTTTTGAAAGTATAAGGCCTAATCCTTCAAAAATATATAAGTGAGTAAAAGATAGATATTTCAAAAAAATATAAGGATTAAATGAATAATATCCCTATTACTTATTAGAACTTATGATGGGTCAATGGCCACCACCAACCCACGAGTAATTTCTAATAGAGGTACAAGTGAGAATTACTGAAATTGGTATATTGAAACTTTATTTTGCTGTCAATTTTAGAAGGGAAAAAAAAAAAAAAATCTTTGTATAATTGCAAAAATCAATCTGTTGGAAATTTTGTGACAAACTCTTAATTTGAGAACACAAATTGAGTATGATTAATTCCATGAAAATGGAAGATTAAAGTGGATTCAAATTCTCCTCCGTGAGAGCTTCGAAATGATATACTTAAACTCACAAAATGGTTAATGGGTGAATGAGAAATTGAGTCTCAAGATGAATCCAAAATGTGGTGAACAATGGCACATCCCACATTGGCTAGGGAAGAAACTTATATGTAGTATATAAGTAATTGTGTGATAGTAACTATCAACATGTTCGAACCTTCGAATGCACGACTCGTGTGTGGGTGCGTTCTGCGTACACAAATTTCAAAAAGTTTTTTGTAAAGAATAAGGAAAGCTTTAATTGTTTGGATTCTGATTTTAACAAGGAAATTGATTAGATAGTAATCTCCAAAGAGATTCACTCCTAATTAAAACCCGATTCTTTATTCTTAATTAAATCAAAAACGTATTAATCAAGGAATTTCCACATTAATCCCAGAAACCCTAGCAGCAGTGGAATTCCTTCTTCTCTTTTTCTATTCTTTGGTAAGTTTGAACTCGATTTGAGTTTGTACTTCGCACTTCCACCGTTCAACCGTTATATCCTAGGAGACGATCGCTAACACATACGGTATAACATACGGCGAAAATCGTTTTAAGGACACCATGTGAAACACGGACCTCGGTTCTTTGATTTGAATTTCTGACGTGATTTTTTTGTGGTTTATTTACATTCTCTTCCTGCATGTTCATGCCAAATTGTGGTCTTTGGATTCTAAAACAACACAATCAATATGGAATCTTTCAATTGCAGGGACTCACCCTTACACCCATCTCTGTTCTTCTTGATGAATGAATTAATCCTTCCCAAATATGTACGTCTGAATTCTAATGATCTGCACTCGAGGATTCATATTTACTTGCGTTCATTCATGAATTTGTTTATGCAATTCAAGAAGCTTTGAGATAAAATAGATCCACACATTTAGAAATGCTTCATCCACGAATATGTACAAGCTGAAAACAAATACATTTTGCAATAGAGGATAGCAAGAACTGCCTTTTAAAACAAAAATCTAAACCAAGTACAAATAACACTCCAACCCAAACCACCAGCATTAAGGTAAACCACCGGTGGCTTCACTTTCTGTATAAAAACCATACCTTAAACTACCTTGCATTAAAATATCCACACCATTGATAGTTTATCAAAACTCTCATTACAAGCTTTATAATAATATGGCCTAATAATAATAAGACAAGAACGGCATTGGAGAGACAATGTCCAACTCAACTCCCTAAATCAACATTATAAATGCAAACCCGGATGAACTCAACTGGATCACTTACTACACAATACTGTCATTTAAAACTCTCCAGAACACAAGATAATAAGACAATTGATATAGAAACAAGTTAGAACTGGCACATTATAGTGCCAGTGCCCCGATTGCAGTTGGAAGCACTGTCTGACACAGGCACAGCAACACCTGTGGACTGTGGTAGGAAAACTGCTGTTTACTAGCAGACACTTGAACACGCAAGCTCCAAAAGCCGCACGCATAAGGATCAATTACCCCCTAGTCTTTGCTCTCTTCATACCAAGGCTGTTATGGAAGGGAGACACGGAACCAGACATGGGAGAACCTTCCTCGCGCAGTATACCATTGAGCATTGCTAGCTCTCTTAGTTGTTGCTTCTTGTAGAAATCATGGGTTTCATCCTAAACAGGAGAGACAGAAATCAGTCAGACAGACTACCAAAGAAAGAAAAAGAACCGTCGCACAGTTTGTAGAAGGAATAAGGTTGCTCACCACAGGCTTCAGCAAATCTTCAAGTATCTCACGAGCTTGCATTAGGCGAGCATCAATTATTTCAACAGGCAGTTCTGCCTCGACAAGGATATGGAGAGGTTCATTCAGATGCACATTAAAGTGTCTGACTCAGGCACAGCAACACCTGTGGACTGTGGTAGGAAAACTGCTGTTTACTAGCAGACACTTGAACACGCAAGCTCCAATTTGGTTTTTCTTGTGTCCATCGATTTGGTTTTTGATTTTTTTTGATTTTTTTGATTTTTTTTATTTTATTTATAGCCATTAAAAATGGAAAAAAAAAATCCTATTTGAGTTTAGTGCCTTGTGCCACTTTCGCATTGGTCTGTCCCATCCCGGCCATGTCAACTTTTTCTTTTGCATTTTTTTATTTTTTTATTTTTTTATTATTATTATTTTTTTTTTAACAATACTTTTCTTTATGCTTTGTAAGTATTGACTATTGAAGTTGGTTAGTAGTTTGAATCCAATCTTATGGGTTCATATTGTAATATTTTTTTTTAAAATATATTTTCGTAAAAATAATGTTTCTTTGTCTAAATTTAGTGTCCAAATAGGATGCATGTGGTATTACTAAAATCTAATTATTTCTATTAAAATCATACAAGTCTACTATAAAATAAAATAAAAAATTAAATTGCAAAAAACATCAAAACTTGTAGAAAGCAAAATAAATTAGTAAAAAAAATAATCAACCATAATCAAAGAAAACTTGTAGAATTTTCTATAAATTAATAAATTACAGAAAGAGCTATAATTAAAATTAAAATCTCTGTTATAAAAAAATTAAAATAGAAAAAAAAAAATCAAAGTTAGGTCCAGCCACCTATTAAAACTAGACAAAATCTCTAAACATTCTAATGTATATACAAGTCAAAATCAAAAGTATTACATTACATGAAGCAATTCTAAGCAATTCTAACGAAAGAAACATGAAGCAATTCTAACTAAAGAAACATTATAATTACCTCCACATGGTGAGACCGTCACACACAAGTTTTTCTCCTGTTATGTTGTGTTGACTACGTGGACAACAGTATATGCCTTTTCACCCTGACAGCCTACCCAAACTACACGAACCCGGTTAGGGTCGGGTAGAGTCGGTTTAATAACCAACCCACGGTTTAAACGGCGTCGTTTTTAGTCTACTAAAATCATTGGTAAAGTGTAAAATTTTGAATGCTTGGTGGTGATTTGGGTGCTCACACTCCGTACACCGTTAGATCATCATGAAAGACTTCCAGTCTCTGAACTCCGAGTATAGACCGGTAGTTTTGTTGCTCTACCAAGAACACCTAAATTTCACAATCAAAACCCTAGAAATAAATCTGCAATTTTTCAACGCAATTCGACTAATCAAAGCATCCGCAACAATTTTCCAGGTAACTAACAAAAGCTTCAATTTTGATTTTATGTTGTTATTTGGTTTCGGGAATAGAAATGAATTCGAGTTTGCTAGCTATAGATTGAGGAACTTCAAGTTCGGGGCATTTAAATTTATTTTCTTTTTAATTTTTACAGCATTATAGAAATTGTCGATGTTTTGTGTTTGATCTTGATAATGTATTAGTTTACATTGGGTTTGCTTGTTGTAGTCTTGAATTCTTTTATTGTGTTCTGACTATTGGTTTTGTTCTTGAAGAAATGTTGATGGGTCACACAGACGGTATATCAGAACGTGGGTCGTCGAAGGAACAGCTACTTGCTGATCCTGAGGTGGAGACGATGACGAAGCTGCCGAATTCTATACGCAGCCGCAGCCTCGTTCGATGAACTTGCAATTAATTACATCAAGTATGACACTATTATTTTTTTAGTTGGCGTCTTCATGCTGCTTTATCTGCCCTTTAGAAGATATGTGCTTCAAAAGGACATTTCCTCTCGTAAATAAATGACAACGATTGAATTTGAATCGTTGGAACTGGTGATGGGTCAGTCAATATCTATAGAGTATAGACCCAAGAAATTTCTGATAGAAAATTTCCTAGAAGCATTGAGATATGTTAATTATGCTACCATGCCAGACAAAAAAGTATCAATAGAAAATTTACTATTTGAATCGGTCAATTTGGGGTATTAAAAAAAATATTGTATTGATACTATCAACCCAAAAACAAAAAAAAAAAAATAACAAAAAAAAATAATAATAAAAACAAAAACAAAAGACCACCAACTTCCAACCAAGCCTCACTTGTTTATGATAATGTTAGTTGGAAGATATAGGCGAGTGGTGAGTCTAATGGACCAATATTAAATTTAAAAAAAATAATGTATTGATAGTATCAACCAAAACAACAAAAAAGAAGGGTGACTCTCTTGCCAGTTGCCACTAAAAAATAAAAGGACTAATTGCACAAACGTCCCCTGAGTTTAGGCATAATTGTATGTATATGGAATTTTTATCCATAATTGCACAAACATCTCCTGTAATTAGTTGACTTCGTTAAATCTAACCATTGACCACAATTTTAACCAAAAAATGACTAAAGTGCCCCTAGTTACCTATTTTATAATTAATTTTATATATACTCTCTTTTTTTATATACTTAAAAAAATAATTATATATACTTAAAAAATTAATTATATATAATACTTAATTTATTTATTTAAAAAAATAGATTATAAAAATGTAAAAAATGGATTATAAAAATTGTTAAATAAATAAATTAAGTATTGTATAAAATTATTATTTTAAGTATATATATAAATTGTCAAAAAAATAAAGTATATATATAATTAATAATAAAATAGGTAACTAGGGGCACTTTAGTCATTTTTTGGTTAAAATTGTGGACAATGGTTAGATTTCGCCGTTCTTAACCATTGAATTGAACCCGAGAAGACCAAGGGAACAACGGCGGTTTCGTGACCGCCGATCCAACCGCCGAATCAAACCCGAGAGAAAAATCAATCAGGTTAAAACGGCGGTTTCATTCGGCGGCCAAGCCGCCGATCACCATCAGAGGTGAAAATCAAGGAGAAGCCAAGGGCATTCTCTGTAAGCGGTCTTCGCGCGAAACCAAGCACTCATTAGTGCAAGCGCGGACGTTTCCGAATTATATCGGGAAACGAATTACTAAGCACATATACAAACAACAAGATATCAATCAAGTGCTAGTGTGTAAAGTGACATGTGAAGAGTACATAGGGGATGTTTGTGCAATTATGGGTAAAAATTCTATATACATGCAATTATACCTAAACTTAGGGGTCGTTTGTGCAATTAGTCCAAAATAAAATGATTTCACACCCACCCCAACCCACCTTAAAATTTAAAATTTTATTATTTGCTCACTACACCCTATATAATACCAAAACTAACCTTAAAAATTAGTCTCTTCAATTATATCGCTTTTCTCTCTAAACCCATTATTTGTTTACTAAACAAACCTTATTTTAATTAGTAATTTAGTATCGGACCATTCAGCAATAAAACTTTTCATTAAAATCTGGGCATTGTGAAAACTTTTTTGGGAAATATAGCTACCCAAAAACAAAAGGACCACCAATTTCCTGCATAATTAGTGGCAGCCCTTTTTTTATTGTTTATTTTATTTTATTTTATCACAAAGCCTCACTTGTATATAATAATGTTAGTCGGTGGGAATCTAATAACCAATATTACTATACTTTTATCCTTAATTTATGTTAAATTAAAATTGAAAAAAATAATAATTTATTGATAGTATCAATCCAAAAACAAAAGGACCACCAACTTCCAACAAAATTTTTGGCAGGAATTGTCTTTGTTATATGTACTCTGTAGCATGTGGACCACATGACTAGGAATCTAGGATGTTGGATGGAATTGTAAACTTGATTATATTTTATAATTTAGGGTGGTTTTATTGCCATCCAAAAACATTTTTCTTATTTTTTGGATATACCAAATATATAACGGCGACTCAAACTGAACGCTCTTACAAGTATGTTCTCTTTTACCACCTATACTTTAATGCATATTTTTTACTATTAAAATGTTATATATCAAATTACCTTTTTTTTTTTTTGACACAATATATCAAATTACTTAAGAGGACACAGCAGTGTAACTAAAAAAAAAAAGTTACCTTCTGCACCCATAATAGTATAATACACCCACTTCATTAAAACCCCTAATATTTTATGAAGATATAAATTCAAATATTCAAAGAAGCTTAGATATAAACCCCTAATAGCATCTCCAATGCTATTATACATTTGGAGAAAATGGAGTGCCACATAAGATAAATATTAAAAAAGTTAGAAAAACTCTCTCCAATGATATTATCTAAGAGCATCTCCAATGTAAATATGCATTTTTGAGTTTCTAAATAGTGTCATATCAGCATTTCTATTTATTATGGGCCCACTTATGAAAAAAAAAAAATAGAAAAATGCATATTCACATCTCCAATGCAATTTTCTAAAGTCAAATATGCATCCATTTTATGTCCAATCATAATATAACAATTATTACACTCTCTCTACTCTTTTATTTTACAATTAAATGAGGTTTAATCTTATTGGTGGAAAGAGTTGAAAGCTTTAATCTTATTGATGGAAAGAATTAGAAATCCTAGTCAGCATTTCTAGGAGAGTTTCTAGAATTGGAAACTCAACTCCATATTCTCTAACTTTTTTTGCCACATCATCCCGATATTCAACTTAGAGCATATCCAATGCTATTATGCATTAAAATTGTGTACCAATGAGAGAAAAATTGTATAATTCAAATATTTTTCAACTGCAATTAAAAACTAGAGAAACTAATCATTGATTGAATGAGTTCTAACTTCTAAATACATGAAGATAGTTTTGTTCGGTTTTGAATCTAAAAATAGATTGTTGAATAGGAAAGAAAAAAACTTTAAAAAAATTTGCATTGAAACAAATATCACAGAAACCTAACAAAATTTCATTTGCAGAGCACAGAACAAAGTCTCAGAGATCGTCCAGCCACATTTTCACAGCTCTGTCTATGAGTTGCTTCTCCTCTGCATTGATGAGCACTGCTTCTATCATGTCAAAGTTTTTTGCCATTTTTTCAGCTTCGAACACAACCCCTCTTTGCGTGCAAATTGCAGCAACTCAGGGGACATCAATCTCTTGAACAACACAAGTAAAGCAGAGAGGAAGAGCTCTCCTAAAGCCATGGGTTTGTCTGTCAAATAAAGGATCCAGGAGGATTAATATCACACAAAGACTGGTTATCTCTCTACAAACCTGAACAATTTCAGAATCTTTAGTCATGTTAATAAACTATTCACTTCTTTGATATATTAAAAAATTATATTAAATTGTTTACAATTCCATCATCCGAGTCATGTTCACATTCTATAAATAAACTAGAACGGTGCTGCAGCCGCTTACTTTTGTTGGAGCACAAGTTGGTGCCTTGGTGGTTTATATATATAGAATTCAAAAATTAACATCATGTTTCAACATGGTCTTTCACTGATCAAATCGGTCCTTGAAAAAAAAAAATTAGAGCTAAGACTATGTAACTATACATAATGGCACAAAAAATCAACATTACATTGTAGTGGTCCTGATTTTTTTATTTTTATTTTCAGAACCGACCTGACTAGAGAATTATTATACTAAATATAAAAGAAAGAAAACAAGCTCACTGATTTGGTTGCTTTACTCAGTCTCAGCTATCAATACCAAGGCTAGCTGTAATAGAAGAGGGAACACCATATCCGACTTGGAAAGACCTTCCTCCTTGACGGTATCATTGAACATTTGCTGTTTCTCATAGATATCCTGGATTTTGTCCTAAATAAAAAGAGAAATAAGTTGAGTAGACATTTCTATCCAAAAGAGATGGAAATGATACCGAAAAAAAAAGTTTCTACACAAGGGAAAATGTTATTCACCATAGACTTGAGCTGATCT
The DNA here is from genome assembly GCA_030490815.1 of Acer saccharum. NCBI lineage: Eukaryota > Viridiplantae > Streptophyta > Magnoliopsida > Sapindales > Sapindaceae > Acer > Acer saccharum. The sequence goes on from CM059867.1 coordinate 1,590,786, forward strand.
TTTAAGTATCTCACACATTTGCTTTTGGGACTCTGCTTCAACAAAATTATTGAGATATTCATTCAAATACTCATCATACCAAGGTTTCCTCTCATCATTTCTTGCTTAAAATATAAACAAGACCATAGATTAATTTTGATGATCAAATGAAGCAAAAAAGGAAACGAAAAATATGCTATTTGGTCTGATCAAATCCAGAAACATGCAAGCATGGACAAACATTAAAATATATAAAAAGATTCACTTTTACCCTTTTTAAAATATATAAAGGAAAGTGTCCTTTTTCCAATTTTTACATACAAACTCTGTTCTAATTGTCAATAAAAAAATCTTTGCTTCTTAAGAAATTATGACATACAAGTCGGACTATCACAGCAGCAAGATGGATCATGACGAATCAGACCAGACTTGTGTGTATGCCAGAACTAAACCATACCAATTTACTCCTTATTCTCAGCTCTATCCATACCAATTGCAAGTTTGTTGCAGAAGAGGGAACACCGAATCCGACATGGGAGGACCTTCCTCTTGGACAGTATTATTGAACATATTGCTAGCTTTCATAGTTGCTGTTTCTCATAAACAAAAAGAGAAACAAGTTAAGTAAGTAGATATTCTATCCAAGAAAGATGACATTAATTGGTACCGAAAAACTCATCATACACAGGTTTCTTCTCATCATTTCTTCCTTATAATATAAACATGAACATAGATTAATTTTGATGATCACTGGAAAACAAAATATACTGATAGAATAATTACAAGTATCTAACATATGAAACAAATATTGCTCAGTCCAGGAGTGAAAACACTTTTTCAAAGTAAAGATGTCATCAAATAGTACTGGTCCTACTGGACAGGGGCGGGAATTTCGGGTTCAAGTCGGTGGTGACCCAAAACCGAACACGACCCGCATGTATTGGGTTTTGATGTTTGTTAACAGAATAGGGAGGTTTTTGTTCCTCGGTTTCGGCCTTATTGGGCCTTTGGCCCAAACTCTAATTTTTCAAGTCTTTTGCCAGTCCAATTTGCATAATTCTAGGGTTTCAAATTAATTTGGGTCAGGCCTAACTCTAAATAAACCCCAAAGCAGAAAGTTTCTACACCTAAAATGGACTAAATTTAAATTCATCTTCCGCAATTCCAAATGAACCCAAAAGGGCACCTGTCAAAAAATTCGCAAATTCAACACCAGAAATTCAAAAGTTCAACACCAATTTTTGAATGGTGACAGTAACATAAAAAATTCAATGGCATTGAAACAAAACTATTAAATTTGCCCAAAACTCCAAGAAACTGAGAGAGTAATTTCAGCACAATGCTTGCATCTACTTCCTCTTGTTTGGATTTGGAGTATTAGAATTTCATATGGTGGGATTCTCCACCAATTAAAAATTAAAGTTAAATTCTCAAAGATTCATTATTTCTGATTAGTAACTTGTTATTTCTTCTTATAGAAAAATATGATATAAAGTAGTAATATACATATTTTAAGATATAGAGCATATTGTTAAAAGAATAATTTGATTTCAAATATGGAGTGAACATTTTTTTTTTTTTGTTTTGTTTTGATATATTACACTTTTACATAAATCGGGTTTTTTTAGGGAGGCAGGAGGATTTGAACCTGCAATCTCAAAGTGCAGATGTGAGGAGTTTTACCACCGGACCAACCTCATCTAGTCATAGGGAGCGAACTTGTTATGCATATTACAAAAAACGGTAGTAATTTAAATTTACATTGTTACAATATAATAGTACTTTATATATTTTCTTTTGAAATAAGGTAATTTAATTTAATTTGGTAATTTATATATTTAGACATAACATTCATTATTTTAAATTATTATAATTTAAAATATAAACTGTACTATAAAACTAAATTTAAATTTAAAATATTAAAAGTAAAAAATAAGTATTATGCTGCTTCAATTTTGCAAACAACTCTAATTAACTCATCGCACTTCTTTTCCAATGCATGACAAAAACAGATAATATTATATAATATATGAATCGAGAATTTATTTATTTTCTTTAATATTATATGAATATATATATATATATATAGTATGAAAATTCTCATACATTTAATATTTTTAATGAATGATAAATTGTGTTGATAAAATTGTAGCTGGGTGGGGGTGGAGATTGGAAATCCTCCCCCCAAAAGTAGATCATCCATCCCGTCCAAAGTGGGGACAATAAAAAAGGATCCCAGATACATTTGAGTTTGTAAAATCCTGTGTGTTTTGTCAAGTCTCTCTGAAAATTTGATGCAGAGAAGAAGAAGGAAGAAGGAAGAAGGAAGATGACTCACGCAGTCACACTCACAGCAAATCATATATCGGTGTGTTGTCTCAATAATCAGTACCGACGAACAATTTCTGTATCTAGGTTCGGCTGCTAACACTGACCCCAGCTGAGCTTCACTGTTTTATTCTTCTTCTTCTGTGAGTTATAAAAAAAATAAAAAATAAAAAGTTCAATACTAGATAAGTAAATGATTATTTCAATTAAAGGCAGAAAACTAATTACAATATGATAACAGAAGATTAAAACAAGAGAGTAAGAAAATGTGTGATAAAGTAAACGTTTTATAAAATTACAATCAGAAAAATGGTTGGTACGTTAGAAATTTGACAGACCTGGCAAAATTTATAAAGACTGAATGAGGTGTTTCTCTGATTCTTCTCTTTTTCTTTGTTGTTTCTCAGATGAGATTGAGCTCTGTTGACACACAAAAATGTGCTAACACTAATGTCAAAAATAAAGTCTGCCACGTATGCAGGGTTTGACTTATCTGTGAAATGTCACCTATGCGGTTTGGCCTGACAAGTAAAATTTGCACAGGGTGTTTGAGAATGGTGTGTCGGGCCGAATAGGTCCCGAGGGATTTGTGTGGATGCTGGATATGTATAGTTGATTTTAGGTACCGACTGTGGTCGGGTTTAGGGTTTTGAACAAAGTAAATCACAAGATATCAAGTATGATCAATAGTAATTTTTTTGCTCTCTCTATTTTTAAGGAGACTTCCTTTATTTATAGGTGGGATTGCGTGAATCCCCTTTTTTTTTACACTTGAGTGGTCATGATGTATTTTCTGGTTCTGACTATAGTGATCTCAGCCTTGGGTGGTGGGTTGGTCTAGATTCAACTTCCTTTGGAGTGTTGAGTTGGGTTACCTCATACACGCCGCACACCTGTCCTTCTGAGATCTAGAAAGGCTGACAACCTTGATGGGCGCGGTTTTTCGGGCAGGAGGTGACATATGAGGACTAGAGACATTTACTCAACCAGTAAAATTGGGACCTTAGGATGTCTCAAGCGAGACTGAAGTTGGGCCTATTCATTTGTGTCATTCAAGCAAGGTGGGCCTTCCGCTTTTGGATAACCAAGTTTCTTCTGGATTTGTCTCTTGGGCTTTCTCCTACGTAGTTTACGGAAGACCAAAGTGTTGGGCCCAATTTCTATCATAGCCCGAGAAGAAAAGGCTTTGACTAGCCAATAATTCTCTAATGTGAAGGGGGATGGTCCCTTGACTTGTCAACGTACTGACGTGGACTTTCTATAGCCAAAATTTCCTTATAACAAGCTCATTCTTCTTCTTGTGGATCGTAGATGAATTTGTCGTCTATTTCAACACGAGGGATGGGGGCTATCTTGGACCACTCTCGTCCCTTATCCCTTTTGCACTGCTTTTTCAGCAAAGGACAGCTATCAATATTTAATCGCACAAGTGAGGATGGCAGGCCTACTTCTGGGAAGGATGTGAGATTTGGGCAATCATAGATCAACAAAGATTCAAGGGAAGTGAGGTTTTGAAAACCCCTGGGAAACAGGTATTTTAATTTTGGGAAATTTTTAATCCACAAAGATTCAAGAGAAGGGGGCAACATCATTCCGATCTCTTCTTGTGGGAAAGACTCTGCTTTTGGACATCCACTGATTGTGAGGTATGTAAGAGAGGTGAGGTTGTGCAACCCCCACTCAACCAGTGGCTTATATATATTGAGACCTTCAATGGAAAGAGCTGTTAGGTTGGTGGAAAAACCGTCTTGTGGAAAGGATGTGATACTTGGACAATATTGAATGTATAAGGTTTGGAGTGAGTTGATTTCGTGCAAGTGATTGGGTAGGGCTCTAAGTTTCTCACAGATAGTAATAAAAAGATATTTTAAATTGGTTTTGGGAAGCCCTCCTTCAGGGAAGGAAACAAGACTTGGGCAATCAAATAGAGTGAAGTTACCTAGATGGATAAGATTGTGTAGGCCCGTGGGTATAGATTTAAGATTTTTACAAGATATGAATCCTATACGTTTAAGAGACGTGTTGTTAAGAAACCTCTCTGCTATAGATTCCAGCTTTGGGCATTCTTTAATCACGAGCTCTTCAAGCGCCTCGGGCAACCAGTCTCGTGGTGATAAGATCATGAGCTCCAAGCAATTCTCAATCTCAAGGTGTTTGAGTGAAGAAGGAAACTGACCTTTCGAAAATATGCATGTGAGAGATGAGCAATGGGAGATAGACAACTTCTCAAGAAGAGGTATACTGCTCTTGTTCATATCCTCCATGTGAACTGCTGAAGAAGAAGACGAAGAAGTACAAGTATCCTCTCTGTGATCCACCAAATACTGCAACTTCTCGCAATTCTTTATCTTGAGCTGTTTCATAGAAGAAGGCAAATGGTCTATTACAATAAATGTAATAGAATGACAATCTTTAATCTCCAAGCATTGAAGATGTGCAATGCTGTGCTTTATTCCCTCAGGTAAGGATGTCAGAGCATTACAACCTTCAATACAAAGCTCTCTAAGGGAGGTGAAGCTATGAAACCCTTTTGGTGGCTGCTCAACACAAATCTCATTCTGCCATAAATAAATCAGTTCTTCACAACCTGAAATCTTTAAATGTTCTACCTTCTGAAACCCTTGCCTTAACCAATTTCCAAATTCTGAAAATTTTGAAAGAGCCATAGACTTCAATGACTCATAGGCCATCACACTGCTGCATGTCATACCTTTGCATCCATCTATTTCTAACTCACAAAGCATTGGAAGACTTGAGAATGAAACTAGCAACTGCTGACATTCACGAACCACAAGTTTCACCAGCGAATGAAGATGGTTAGGTAGTCTTCCAGAGAGCTTTGAGCATTTTACAATGGAAAGCTCTCGGAGACAAGGAAATCTCCCAATATGCTGCTCTTCTTCATCCATAGGATTCCAACACTCCCATTCTTGTAAATCCTCAAAACAAAGAATCTCCAATTTTTGGAAAGAGCAATCCCCTCCATAAATTTCAGAACCTATGTTTTTTAAATTCCACATTCCTTTGATGGTGAGGTCTTTAAGTGAGCTCAATAACCCAAGTGATGGCAAAGAAGTGCATTTTTGACAATTTTCCAATCTTAACACCATCATTTTGGAGAAAGATGGATCCCCAGCCCAAGATGGAAACCTCCTCCCACCATAGAACTTGACGGAGAGCTCTGTAAGATTTTGATGAGGTCGAAGCATGCCAAGTACATTTTCTTCTGCTTCCTCAGTTCGTGAGTCATCAAATTGAGACCCCCACTCAAAATGCAACACTTTTAGGCCATTCTTATTACCTAATATCACCTCTCTAGTGTCCTGCAAATTAGTGGCATTTTCTAACCTCGAAATATGAAGTTCTCCACTAATAAACTTTAAATACTTCAAATCTTTCAAATCACATCCACTTCTTTTGCCTACTATAAAATTAGACAATGTACGAAGATTTTTCAAATCTTTCATCCCTACTGGCATATCTACCAAACTTACACCTGTGATATCAAGATGACGTAAATTAACCAAATTCCTCATATCGGAAGGCAACTTCTTGATGCGTATACAATCTCTTAATAGCAAAGTTTGCAAGTTAATAAGCAAGCTTGTTGATTTAGGTAGACTAGTGATCATGGTGCCAGAAAGATTGAGATACCTTAGATGCCTTAAATCACCTATTGAATTGGGTAGCTTAGTGATATAATATTTTCTCAAAGACAAAACTCCTAGTTTTTTGAATTTTAGCAGCAAATTCAAAACAACATAACTAGTAATGTAGATATTGTCACATCGTTCATTCATTAAAATTGGCAAAAATGTTCTTATAAGCTCAACTTCATGAAACACCTCAAATTTATCTTTGCCATCTTCAAGCCCACAAATATAAGAATAATGGCGAGACCTTTCTAATCTCTTTGATTGCATTTTGAACTTCAAGGAACTCTCCAATCTAAAACTTGCGTCTCCTGACACCAATTGCGCCAAATCGTTGACAAGGTCATGCATACCAAATTTCGTATCATTACCAATTGATCGTTGGAATACTGACCTTGACAATAGATCGCGAAAATACTCGCTGCCTAAATCTTCCGGACATCTATCGTCTTCAGAAGGTTGAATCAGACCTTCTGCCATCCATAACATGACAATTTCATTCTCTTCGAATTCATAATCCTTTGGAAGGATTGCACAAAAAGCGAAGCATCTCTTCAATTGTGAAGGAAGATGGTAGTAACTTAATCTTAAGACTGGGAGAACACCATTTTTATCGGACAAATTCCATATTTGGCCGTTCAATATATGCTCCCAATCTGATCTTGGCTTACAACGAAGAAGGCCGCCAAGAGTTCGTGCTGCTAGGGGCAAACCTCTGCACTTTTCAACAACTTTCGTAAGAGTTGATTCTGAATGTGCACCAACAACCTCACTCTCGAAGGCATGCTTCTTGAACACAGACCAACAATCATCATCAGACAAAAGTTTTAACTTATAAAAATCAATTTCTCGTCCCACTATCAATGCAACATCTTCAAGACGTGTCGTCACAATCATCTTACTTCCCTTTGCTCCACCTATAAAGGGAGATTTTAAGATTTCCCATAAGCCATAGTCTGTATTCCAAACATCGTCTAAGACTAGTAAGAATTTTTTCCCAGCTACTTGATTTTTCAGTTGAATCTGCACTTCATTCAAATTGTTGAGGTTGAAAGGAGAGCATGTGATTGACTCGAGAATTGCTTTTGAGATCCCCAATACATCAAACTCCTCAGACACACAAACCCATATTCTTGGGTTGAAATCTTCCATTGCCTTGTCATTATACACCTCCCGCGCCAGTGTTGTTTTACCAACTCCTCCCATGGCAACTATGGATATCACACGAAAGTTGGCATCAGCATCAGGTCCATCTCTCAGCACCATTTCAAGTACTTCAGCTTTATCTTGATCTCTTCCATAAACAGCAGGTTCAGGTTGCACACTTGAAGTGGGTGGTCGTCTCTGCTGTGTAAGTGTTGATACCCCTCCAACGTTCATTTGCAAACCAAGATCAATCCTCTGGTTACAGAGTTCTTCCAATCGGCTACAAATATCTTTGATCTGGGACCTCATATGAGCACTAAACTTGAAAGCACTTGGACTCAAGTTTCTTAAACGAGCTGGGATGAGTTTTCGTACCTTGCTAGTGCTAGTGCTGGCCTGATCACGTTGTTGCATCTTCAGCTTCCTTGACAAAGCTTCGGTTGCAAACTCATCAAGTACGTCCTCCACATCATAAGCCAAGTCTCGGAGATCATCCAGCCACATCTTTACAGCCATGTCAGTCAGTTGTTTCTCCTCTGCATCGCCGAGCACTGCCTGAACCATCTTCAGAGTTTGTTCCCACTTCTTAAGCTTTGAATGCAACCCCTCTTGACGCAGGAACTCCAGCACCTCACGAGAAGCCAATCTGTCAAACAGCACCTGAAGGAAAGCAGAGAGAAAGAGCTCTCCTATAGCCATATGTGAGCAGGATTTTGTTTGTAGAAAGCAAAGAAAGACAAGTTTAAGAGAAACCTGTTCTTTTAGTTTAAGAGAGGAAAATAAAGCCAAATTCTGTATGTGTATTGATACTATCAACCCAAAAACAAATTAAATCGTTGGAACTTGTGATGGGTCAGTCAATAGCCACCAACCCAAGAAATTTCTGATAGAAAATTTCCCAGAAGCAACAAGTATTTGTGTGTGAGCAAGTATTTGCGTCAGTCAATAGCTGTTTTGTGCGTTGATTTACTTTTTAGATGTATTTGGTTCTTTAGTTGAAGAGAGAAAAGTAATGCCAACAATAATGATGTGTGGACTCCACCACTGGTGCAATGATAAATAGTTCATTGAATTTGAACCGTTGGAATCCATGGGAAATTAGCCAACCCATGGGAAATTTCTGATGGAGATTCAAGATATGTTAATTGCTACCCTACCAACTAGCTACCATTCAAAGGACTATTTGAATTGGTCAATTTTGGGGTTTTTCTGTCAATTTTAGCTGCCAAGAAAAGCTTTGAATAGTTGCATAAATTAATCATTTCGGAATCTTTGCATTGCAATTTTATTTTATTTTTATTAACAACTTAAACTTGCTTTGGTTGAACCATTTGTTTCCAAAGTGGTAATGGCATTGGGAGAAAATTTTTGTAGGATAAATGAAATTGTATGCTGTCTATATAAGAAAAACTGTAGTACATGTGCTGAGCGATCTATATATGTTTGGATGAATGATTTGTGATAAACTGTCGTTAGTACTCATAGTGTCAACTGTCAAATGAAGGAGAGCCCAGCAGGGAGGCCGCCATCAACTATAGATATTGTGACAATTAACGAAACCAGTCACTGCTTAACTTAAAAAGTAACAGAACCTGTAATTAATGGTGGAGAAATCCAAGCTAAAAAAAAAAAAAAATTCATTGCTTGCCATTTACTTAAATGTTCATACAAAGTATCAGATCCTGTAATTAATCTTGCATAGTCCATTCTACTTGAAAAGCTGAATAGATAGCAAAGCACGTTGCAGGGCTTTGGGCTGTTGTTTTGTTGGTTTTGGGTCTCTTAGTGGTTTACTAAGAGGAAGTTGAGATTAGCCTGATATCTAATTTTATTTATTATTTTTAAGAATGACAGATATGAAATTTTTAAATATATATATTTAACATTCGACTAAGAAACATTAAAAGTCTATCTTAATTATAATCTTAAAACCAACTAAAATTTTACAAAATTTTTTTATCTTGTATAAAACTATCTAAGAACTCATTCAAATTTGGTTTACTACCAAACAAGTTTCCAAAAATTTAAATGAAAGCTTATTAATTTGTTAAGAGAAATGAAAAAAAAAAAAAAAAAAAAAAAAAAACTTATATGGAAGGAGAAAATTCTTATATGTATCAATGGGAGTTAGTGTTACATTTACAAACATTACTAAATATTTTCCTTTTATTATTTTTTCAAATTAAATTTGACAAAATTACGAACAAAGATAAATTAGGATATATGAGAACAAGAGATGGACAATGTGTAGTAATTATTAAACAAAATATTATTTTCAGTTGCGCTTGAATAAACAAGTTCAAATGACTGAAAATCAATGAGATGTCGGAACAAGAAACTTCAATTCATTTAGGCATCATGTACGAGGAAAATAATTCAATCTTGAAATTTCATTCTATGGTAACATAACAAAATGAATCCTTTAAATTATTCTCTAATGAGCAAAGGAGACTCAATAGATAAGGAAATCAACTATTTTTCGGTTCACACGACATGAGAGCACACTCACTGCAGACTATCTGAATATGCTATGCTTATGGAAATCTATTATCCATTCAAGTTCATTGTCAAATGAAGTCGACCACTGCGGAGAGGCTGGCATCGTCCTCTGCTTACACACTCACTATTCGAGGTGTTGTCGGACAAGGAAAAGCTCCAAAAGCTCACATTGCTGGTCACGCAACGGGATTGAGCAACTACAAGTTTTCAATTTTTTTAGTCAAACGGCCAATGGTATAAACTTTTTACACAAATAAAATTTAATGACAAAAAAGGTTTTTTTTTTTTTTTTTTTTTTAAATGGATAAGATAACAAAAATAAAATGTTATTAATAATGTTCAAAATGCCAAAACAAAATTAAACAATGCTTTAAGGATGCGAACAAAATAGAATATCAATTTCCAAGAAGCATCAAGATATGGTCAATTCGGAGTATTGAAACTTCATTTTGCTTTTAATTTTAGCCGGCAAGAATAGCTTTGAATAATTGCACAAAATCACTCAATTTGGAATCTTTGCATTGCAGGGACTCACCCTAACACCCATCTGTGTCGTTAACTCTGGTTGGAACCGTACCTGGATTCGGTTAAATCAATCCACAACCGAATTCAGGTTTGTATTTTGAATGTGTTGTACCTAACACCATGGTCTTATTCTTGAAGTATCCCATTCAAGTCATATTGTCAAATGAAGGAGAGCTCAGCAGAAAGGACGACATCAACTGCAAATATGAAGATGATCATCGAGACCAGTCACTTCCAAGCTAAAAAAATCATTGCTTGCCATTGACTTCAAGTGTTCATACAAATTAATAGAACTTTTAATTAATCAATCTTGCATAGTCCATTCTGCTTGAAAGCTGAAAAGTGAAGGAAGAAAATTGAATGAAGTAGAGACAAATACACATAGCAATTGTAACCAAGCAAAGCACCATTCAAGTTAGTAGACTCTGTATTTCTTGTAGATAACCATTCTGTTGGGAATATTGATGAAGACTTCAAATGGCCAAAAAAGAATTGAAGCAAAAATATGAATTGAAATTGTTGAAGTTTGGTGGAAATTAATAATCATCAAAGTCAATAAAAGATGCCAAATAATGATGAGTGCATTATTAGACTTTAATTGGCTAAAGACAAAAGTTAGGCAATTCAAGTGCAAAGGAGAAATTGGAACGCTGTGTAATATGCAGCGCATTGTGCAGCGATTTGCAAAATTGTGCAATCGCTGCGCATAGCGCTGCGGGTTGTGGCAGCGGCAAGGTAGCGGTTTGTCCGATGTTTTGCGCTGCACATTGCGCTACTAATTTATCGGCAACGGTTTGACAGCGGTATTGTCACAGTAGGTCACGCTATGAGGAGCAATGTGGCATCGACAGCGGTTCAACATAAATCCGCGTGAAATAAGATTTTGCATAGTAAAGATAGAAGAAAAGGAAATAGATCCCAATTAGGATTTGGCTAACCCTAGTGCTCCCATATAAATACCACCATTATGTGTACTCTGATGTGTGTGTTAAAATCACCGTGAGTGAGAAAAATTGCTAGAGAGATAGAGAGTAAATTGTAGAGAGACTGAGAGAGAGACATAGAGATTGTAATCAACTCTGAAAGTAGTGGATTGAGTGCGGTGCGCTCCGTGGACGTAGGCAAATTGCTGAACCACGTAAAATCTTTGGTGTCGTCTTTTTCTTCTTATTGCTTTCATATTATCTGTGTGTGCGATTTTTTCTTACAATAATTGGTATCAGAGCCCTAGGTTGGGCAGATTATTTTTCACACAAATCTAAGTTTTCTCAAGGTCAACGATTTTATCGCAGAGATGGGATCGGAGAAGGATTCTCACAAGATTGAGAAATTCGATGGGACGAATTTCAGTTTCTGGAAGATGCAGATGGAGGATTATCTGTACCAGAAGGACTTGCATTGGCCGATAAAAGAGAAGCTGGCAACTATGACCGATATTGAATGGTCAAAGAAGCGGAAGCCGAAGAACATGGATGAAGAGGATCTCGAACTCCTAAACAGGAAAGCATTGGGAGCAATTCATCTCAGTTTAACAAAGCAGGTCGCTTTTAACGTAAAGGATCAGCAGACTGCCAAAGATCTGATGAAGACTTTATCAAATCTATATGAACAGCCTTCTGCGGTAAGGAAGGTCCATCTTGTCAAAAAGTTATCAAATCTAAAGATGACGGAAGGTCAGGGTTTCAGAGAGTATCTAAACCAATTCAACGAAGTGAAGGATGGGTTAACTTCTGTGTCTATGGGTTTCGACGAAGAATTCTTGGCTGTGTTTATGCTCACCCAATTGCCAGAAAGTTAGAAGATGACATGTCAGTCAATTGCCAACTCATTCGGGAAAGAAAAATTGGATTTCTCACAGGTTGTGAACATGATCATGACTGAAGAAATCAGGATGCGTGAAAAGGGATTTGGAGCATCAACATCTTCAGCACTAAATATGGAAGGTAGAGAAAGCAGAAACAGAAATCGGAACACGAATCAACGAGGAAGATCAAAGTCAAGAGGTAAGTCTAAATCTAGGTATCAGGTCAACTATTCGAGAAATCAGCAACGAAACAAGAAAGATGTAGAGTGCTGGAACTGTGGTAAGAAAGGTCATTTCTCATATGAGTGTAGATCTGAGAAGAAAGATAAGGGCAAGAGCAGTGCGAACTGTGTGTCAGAGGAGTCAGATGACTGCCTCATCTGCTCGTTGGAAAGTAAGACGGAGTCTTGGGGTCTAGATTCAGGAGCGTCATTCCATGCCACACCTCATAGGGAGTTGTTCGAGAATTATGTCTCCGAAGGGGTAAGGTGTATCTTGGTGACGATCAAGCATGCAACATTACCGGGAAGGGAGATGTGAAGATTCAACTGAAAGGGTCAGTTTTGAAGCTCAACAACGTGAGGCATATACCGGATTTAAGGAAGAATTTGATCTCCATCGGACAACTAGCGTCAGAGGGTTATGTGACGACTTTCACAGATGATAAGTGGAAGATTTCGAAGGGTATTATGACAATCGCCTGAGGTAATAAGAATGGGTCGTTTTACACAACTACATATGGTTGTGGTTCAATCGCTATGGCGGAAGGAAAAGATGACCCGAACTTGTGGCACCAGAGGTTTGGGCACATGAGTAGTCAGGGGCTAAAGTGTCTACATTCGAAAGGTAAGTTGCTAGATTTGAAGAGTGTTGAGGTTAATTTCTATGAGAGCTGCGTGTTGGGAAAACAGAAGCGAGTGAGCTTCAAGAAGACCGGAAGGGTACCGGTAAAAGAGAAGCTGGAACTAGTGCACACCGATGTTTGGGGTCCAGCTTCAGTCTCGTCAACCGGAGGTAAACAGTATTTCGTCACATTCATTGACGACCACTCCAAGAAGGTATGGGTTTATTTTCTGAAACACAAGTCTGAGGTGTTTGATGCTTTCAAGAGATGGAAAGCTATGGTTGAGAACGAGACAGGGTTAAAGATCAAAAAGCTGCATTCAGACATTGGTAGAGAGTATGAAGACAATGAGTTCAAGAGGTTTTGCTATCTGAGCGGGATAAAGCTCAGTAGAACGGTTCCTGGAACCCCACAGCAGAATGGGATAGTAGAGCATATGAACAGGACATTGACTGAGAGAGCCAAAAGTATGAGGTTACATTCTGGGTTACCAAAACAGTTCTGGGCGGAAGCAGTCAATACAGCAGCGTATTTGATCAACAGAGGACCATCAAAGCCTTTGGACCTCGCTATACCAGAAGAGATCTGGACTGGGAAAGAGGTAAAACTTTCTCATCTTAAAGTGTTTGGGTGTGTTTCTTATGTACATATAGGTGATCATGCGAGGAATAAGCTAGACGCCAAGTCAGTGAAGTGTACTTTGGTGGGCTATGGAGAAGATGAATTTGGTTACAAGCTGTGGGATGACCAAAACCGCAAGATGATCAGAAGTAGAGATGTTGTCTTCAATGAGAAGGTTATGTACAAAGACAAAAACACACAGGTGTCTGAGCCAGAAGAGCCAGAGTACTTTGGGCCGAATGATGTGTCAGAGAATAAGGTTATGGAACCAGTTAATCAGAATGATGAAGAACAAGGTGTGCCGCTCCAGGTTATAGATCCTATCCCACATAGAGACGTTCCAGCGACATAAGCTCAGAGTGTAGTGAGAAGATCAACTCGAACTCCTATACCAAATAGGAAGTACTTGCAATATATGATGTTGACAGATGCAGGGGAACCTGAGTGCTATGATGAGGCATATCAGGGAAAAGATGCGAGCAAGTGGGAGCTTGCAATGAAGGATGAGATGAAGTCGTTGATTTCCAATCAAACTTGGGAGTTAGCCAAGTTGCCTGAAGGAAAGAAAGCCCTACAAAATAAGTGGGTGTTTCGGATCAAAGAGGAACACGATGGTTCCAAGAGATACAAGGCACAACCAGTGGTCAAAGGCTTCCAACAAATAGAAGGTATTGACTATTCTGAAATTTTTTCTCCTGTTGTTAAACTAACTACGATCCGGTTAGTGTTAAGTATTATCGCAGCAAAGGGATTATATCTTGAGCAGTTAGATGTGAAGACTACCTTTCTTCATGGGGATTTGGAGGAAAAGATATATATGCAGCAACCAGAGGGGTTTGCAGAAGATGGCAATGAAGAGTTGGTGTGTAAGTTGACAAAGAGCTTGTATGGTTTAAAACAAGCTCCTTGACAGTGGTACAAGAAGTTTGATGGGTTTATGCAAGGCAATGAATATCTGAGATGCAATGCTGACCACTGCTGTTACTTCAAAAAGGTTAAGTCAAGTTTTATTATTCTGCTACTTTATGTTGATGACATGTTAGTAGCTGGTGCAGATTTAGAAGAGATTAACAATTTGAAGAAGCAACTCTCGAGTGAGTTCGAGATGAAGGATTTAGGAGCAGCAAAGCAGACTCTTGGAATGAGAATTAGCAGAAACGAACAAGAAGGTACATTGAAGCTTTCACAAGCAGAGTACGTTCGGAAGGTGTTGCAGAGATTCAGCATGGGTGATGCAAAATCGGTAAGAACAGCTTTTGCTAGTCATTTCAGGTTGTCCAAGGACCAAAGTCCAAAGACGGAAGAGGAGAAGGACTTCATGGCTAAAGTTCCTTATGCTTCAACCATTGGAAGTCTAATGTATGCCATGACTTGCACAAGACCAGATATTTCCCATGCAGTGGGAGTTGTGAGCCGTTACATGTCAAATCCAGGCAAGCCTCACTGGGAGGCCATGAAGTGGATCCTAAGATACCTGCGGGGTACGACAGAGAGATGTCTAACCTTCAGAAAAGACGAACTCAAGCTGAAAGGTTATGTGGATTCAGATTTTTCTGGGGAGGTGGATCATAGGAGAAGTACCATCGGATATGTGTTCACAATGGCTAGTACCGCGATTAGTTGGATGTCCCAGTTGCAGAAGATAGTGACAATTTCTACAATTGAAGCAGAGTATGTGGCTGTGACAGAATCAAGCAAGGAGCTGATATGGTTACAAGGTTTGTTAGCTGAGTTGGGATTCGATCAAGTGATGAATGTGTTGCACAGTGACAGTCAAAGTGCAATACACTTGGCCAAGAATTCGGCGTTTCATTCTAGGACCAAGCATATAGACCTGCACTACCATTTTATTCGGTCGTTAATCGAAGAAGGTGTGTTGAAGTTAGTGAAGATTGCAGGCAGTAAGAATCCAGCTAACATGTTAACTAAGCCAGTCACTACTGAGAAACTGGAGCTGTGCGCAGCTTCAGTGGGTCTTCAAGAGTGAAGATGTGGGGGATGAGCGCACCGTTATTTATCCACTAAGTCATCAAGGAAGGATGGAGAACGTCTATTAGGTTTCAGTCTTCAAGTGGGAGATTGTTGGGAATATTGATGAAGACTTCAAATGGCCAAAAAAGAATTGAAGCAAAAATATGAATTGAAATTGTTGAAGTTTGGTGGAAATTAATAATCATCAAAGTCAACAAAAGATGCCAAATAATGATGAGTGCATTATTAGACTTTAATTGGCTAAAGACAAAAGTTAGGCAATTCAAGTGCAAAGGAGAAATTGGAACGCTGTGTAATATGCAGCGCATTGTGCAGCGATTTGCAAAATTGTGCAACCGCTGCGCATAACGCTACGGGTTGTGGCAGCGGCAAGGCAGCGGTTTGTCCAGTGTTTTGCGCTGCGCATTGCGTTGCTAATTTATCGGCAACGGTTTGACAGCGGTATTGTCACAGTAGGTCACGCTGTGAGGAGCGCTGTGGCATCGACAGCGGTTCAACACAAATCCGCGTGAAATAAGATTTTGCACAGTAAAGATAGAAGAAAAGGAAATAGATCCCAATTAGGATTTGGCCAACCTTAGTGCTCCCATATAAATACCACCATTATGTGCACTCTGATGTGTGTGTTAAAATCACCATGAGTGAGAAAAATTGCTAGAGAGATAGAGAGCAAATTGTAGAGAGACTAAGAGAGAGACTGAGAGATTGTAATCAACTCTGAAAGTAGTGGATTGAGTGCGGTGCGCTCCGTGGACGTAAGCAAATTGCTGAACCACGTAAAATCTTTAGTGTTGTCTTTTTCTTCTTATTGCTTTCATATTATCTATGTGTTTAGATTTGTGTGTACGATTTTTTCTTACAACACATTCAAGTTTGGTGTTAAATGAAGGGCGACCACTGCAGAGAGGTTGGCATCGTCCTCTGCTTACACAATCACAATTCGTGGTGTTGTCAGAAACGGAAAAGCTCAGAAAGCCCACATTGTTGGTCACAATAGGATTGAGCAACTACAAGTATCTCACTGCTTGCACTATTCGAGCATGAACATTTCCAGCCTGATCAGTAATGTACATCAAAATGGCCTTTCAGGATCAATAAAAGCTCCACACATTTATATCAGATGAATAGTAGAGTAAATCTCTTCCTCTTGTTTCATATGTAAGAAACTAGTTAAGCTAGAATGAAAATTTAACACTTTCAGTTTAGCCAATTCACTGAAAAACGCGATGTTTATAGCTTCGGAGTAGTTCTTGTAGAGCTGTTGACGAGCGAAAAGTCTGTTTCGAGCACTAAATTTGAAGAAGAGAAAAGCTTGGTAATGAATTTCATATCAGCAGTAAAAGAGAATCGTCTATTTCAAATCTTAGAGGGCCGTGTTTCTAACGAAACAAAAAAAGAAGAGGGGTTGAAATTTGCAAAAATAGCAAGGAGAAGTCTAAAATTGAATGGGAAAAAAAGACCAACCATGAAAGAAGTAAATAAACAAAGCTGGAGCCTAGAAGTAATTCAATTACGGGAAAAGAAAAGGAAGGCAACTTATCAGGTACGCACACATGTTACATGTAATTATGTAAATGTAATGTTAGGCTACCAACCAGAGACGTATTGACTTATTAATTTCCAAAGTCAAAGTCTAGACGTGTTTTGACCGTCAAACTATTGCTAGTCTTGCAACAGCTTTAAACTATACACACACGCATCTATCTATATGTTGACAGTTGAATCGCGCTTCATCTAACTTAAAATGTGGCGGTGTTGTCTGAGGATGCTCATGTCTAAATTGTGTGTGTTGTTGGTTCTACTGGTTTTACAATCCAGAGAGATACAAGGGCAACAACCGTATATAAACAATCACCAGTTGGACTGCTACAACAAAGCTTATAACAATCTAACAAGCGGGTTCGATTGCAACGGAGTCCAATCATCATGTCAATCCTACCTCACCTTCAGATCCAACCCACTCTACAACTCCGCCGTTGAGATTGGTTATCTTTTGGGAGCCAAAGCCACCCAGATCGCCTCCATCAACAACCTCACCTCAGATGTCGCCACCATACCCACAGACACCGTGCTGGTCATCCCTGTCAACTGCTCTTGTTCGAGTCTGTATTACCAGTACAATGTCACCTACCGCCTCAAAGACAAGACGGAGACCTACTTTATAGTTGCCAACGACACTTTTCAGGGACTCAGCACTTGTCAGGCTATGATGTCTCAAAACAAGGTTGGAGACAAGAACCTGTCAGTGGGTTTGGATTTGTTGGTTCCACTTAGATGTGCCTGTCCAACTTCAAACCAGACAGCTTCGGGTATCAAATACCTGTTAACTTACATGGTCACCTGGGGTGATACCATTTCTTATATCGCTGACCTTTTTGTTGTCGACCAGCAAACCATTTTAGATGCAAATCAACTCTCCCAGGATCAAACACTATATCCATTCACGACCCTTTTGGTTCCACTCAACACCACACCCACCAAGATTGAGCATTCACAGCCGTCTCCACCGCCCGCACCTGCCCCGCAGACACCACCAGCCTCCTCTCCTGATGAATCCAACTCTTCGTAATTAAGTTGAACATTAATTAAGTTGTGTGGTTACTAGTTACAGATTACTGCTAAGTTATGTCTACGAGCACCAATTTATAAGAGACGTTTGAGGTGTCAATAACAATAATAACAGAGTATATATGTCTTTGGTTTCCAAAATTTTAAACATATTTTCTAGGTAGTTGCCCACATGAGATATCAAGACTGGTGTTTAAGATTTTACTGTAAAATTAAGAAGACAGTATAGATCCCACAACCTGGTATTGTATCCACTGGGTTTGACTGTTTAGTCTTGCAAGTGTTGAGTTAACCCAAGTCTTCCACATGAATAATTTCATTTTTCGGTCTGTGTTAGGATAAAAATAATGCTAAGACATCTCAATCGGAAAAAAGAAGATAACAAATTCAATTGTAATAAGGTAGGCAAATTCCGACCAGCATTATATTCTGTATAAAACCATACCGTACCTCCCTCACATAAATCGTCATCAATCATCACCATCAAAGTTTCATTGATTTTACTACTATAAATGTTCAGTTTGGTTACAGAATTGCAATAAGAAAGTTCACAAAATATCTTCAAATTTTTAACGTAGTACAATTTCATGTCCATTTGTTTAAGTAACTAAATCTCTCCTCAGCCAAGCAATTAAATTGTGTTAGGATTTTGTTTCATTTTCTTGCAACCAAAAGCAATTCACTCAAACCTTCTCCTTCGCATTTTATCAGAACCTAAAAACATTATCTCACCAACTCAACCAGACTCTCATTGAAAAGAATGTATTGACAAATATGACAGAAACAGAACAAAATGACATATGCAGAGCACAGACACACTTCAAAACCCCAATCAAATATTATCCTTTCAATAAAAAAATAAATAAATAAATATGTATATATATATATATTCAAACACAAACCAGAGTCTCATTTGGAAGGAAATGAAATTATATAAACACACGCACAAACATGTCTAAACTAAGCAAAAAATTACAACAGAGACAATAATAATAATAAAGTGAACAAATAAGAACCTGTTTAGAAGGGGAGTGTTCAAGTCAAGCTCATATTGGATCTTTCTGCGAATGTTTTCATGAAATGCTGTCTTTGAAGGCGGCCTTGCAAAATCTCCAAGACGCAGTTTCTGGTTGTGATTGGAGAAACTGGGTGCAGTTTCGATCCCGGTCATGCCCATCGGGTTCTTCCGTTTTGGGCTGAATGGTTCTGTGGGGCATTTTGGGAGTGGGATTGGAGGGGTCGTATTGGGTTGGAATGAGAAAAGAAAAATAATAATAATAATAATAATAATAATAATAATAATACCTGTTTGGCGCACGAGAAAGAGATGAAAAAGCAAATAAAAACTGGGAAAGTTTTTCTTTCTCATGAGAGAAACCTGTTTATGCGTTGACTTGCTTTTCAAAAGGATTTTTTTTTTTTTTCGCTTACTTTGAGAGGAAAATAAAGCCAAATACTGTATGGGCGTATGGCTATTGAAACTCGTTTTGCTGTTAATTTTAGCTGCCAAGAAAAGCTTTGAAAAATTCTTCAGGACAGTTCTTTACAATCTGTTGATAAAATCCAATCTTTGAGATGCAAATTAATGTAGAAATTAGAATAAAACTCTTTCAAGCTAAAAGTTGATACAGAGAACTAAACTTTGTAAGTATAAATAATTAACTCATCTGTGTATCCTTCCTTTTGATAACACTGAAAAGTGTTTGATAGATAGAGAGAAACTAAAAGTGAAAAGCTTGAAGAGACTCCATTAATGGAGTTTCCACAGAGATATCTCTCTTCTATGTATTGATTAAGAATTCGTTTACAAAAGCCTTGTATATATACAAGTAGATTCTAATATGTAAAAAGCGTTCCCTTAAATTCAGGAATTGACAATCTTTTGCTACATCAGCTGGTTTGTTACATTTAACCAGCTGATGTTATTGATCAAGTATTTTAATGTGTAGGTTCTATTAGTTGCACTGCCTTGTAATTGATGAAGTATTAATACAGCACCTTCAAAATAAGACAAGCTTGTAGTCCCTGAAATAAGACAGGCTTAGAAAATCCCCATAGAAATTGATATCCCCATAGACATGCTATATCCAGATATTGTTTTCAGCAGCAGTTCTGGAATATCCCTTCCCGTCAGAATTCATTGGAACTGCATCCAATGCGGCTGCTTGAAAAATTACTGGCCAGGCTTCTTCCAAACAAGGCAGCAACCTCGACGAAACCAGGGGTGATTGGATTCCAGTACTGTATGAAGAAAGAAACAACGATAACAATTAGAAGGTTGGCACAGAACAACTGGAAAATTCCATCTAATTACAGATTAGTAAATAATAAAACTCACATTTCTATTGAGATTCAAGCCCAAGAAAATATGGCTGTAATCCTTCAGAAGTAATCATTCAAGTTCGGTGTCAAATGAAGGTGAACACTGCGGAGTGGCAGGCATCGTCCTCTGCTTACACACGGACAATTCAAGGTGTTGTCAGACACCGAAAAAGCTCCAAAAGCCCAAATGCAGATTGATTAGAGTTCATGCCAATCCTCACATTGTTGGTCATGGCAGGATTGAGCAACTTCAAGTATCTCACATGTTAGTGCTATCCAAGCATGAATATTTCTCGGTCTAATCGGTCATGTACATCAAAATCACCTTTCAGGACCAATAACATCTCCACACATTATCAGAGCAGACGAATAGCAGCTCCGCTTAAGTGAGTCATCTCTGCTTAACTATTCATAAACTGCTGCAGATGTTCAAAAATAGAAAAACATTAGATAACATCGTACCAAGCTATGTGCATTCATACATGAAGAATTGAAACGTGCATTGTCATTTAAGCATATCTACAGAAGACTTCGAAATTTAAGGGCTTGTACTCCACCTCATCAATAAGATGAACTGATCATGTCCGTAGAAGTCCAGGAAATTCAGGGGATCCAAATCTAAAACCAGAAAGAGTACCAAACCGAAATGCTTGTGGCATTGGTCATGAATAATAATTGAAATTCTGCGGCAAGGAGGTGAGCCAGATCCAAGATGCTTGATAACTCTTATTTCTACACGTTGTGTAGCCCCTTACTTTCATCTTTTATGCTTGTTTCCCGGGTAAAACCGGGTATTTAACGTTTTAAATAAGTGTTTCAGAGTATTTTTAATCACAGGGGCTAAAGTGCAAAAATGGAGAAATATTGTATGTAATCTCTAAGACATCGAGAGAGATTAGAGATTAATTAAGGGGACACGAGCATATAACATATGTGTTGTATGGGTATCTCGTATTCTTAATGCTTTCACTTGGTTGTCATCCCGTATTTGGTTAGCCATTGTGAATGAATTATTAGCTGTAGTATGGCCCACGTGGTTGCACATTACATGCCCAACGAAATAACCACTGTATATGACCAGACAGTGAGAGATACACTAGGCTGGCATACAGGGCTCTTGTGTGTGTGCTACGGCACTTAATGAATTCATGTATACTTTGTATGTGTGGATGTGATTTCTAAGACTCGAGAGAGATTAGAGATCAATTAAGGGGACATGAGCCTATGATATACTTGCATATTGAGGGACTAAGTGAGTCTAGAGCTTAATTAGGTGGATTGCTACAGTTGAGTCGTTTCCTTAGTGTAACCACATTGCATGCTATCTCTCCATTATATCCTATCCATGTAAATATTATAGTAGTTAATTTATTTATTTATATTATTATTTACTTTTCCGCAAACGCAACACATAAGTTCTCTCGGAGTGTTGTAATAATAGTCAGAACCGGTGACGGTCGGCGAATCCCACCTCCCTGCGGAACGATACCCTCACTTGCCGTTGTGCTAGTCCTTGTAGTATTTGATGTGTATAAGACTAAACTTATATTGAATCAAATGAATTCTTCATTTTCTCTATTGAATGAAATTTTATTTTTAATGATTGCTTACTCTAATTTTCTAATAGAATATAGTTGTATATATAATGATTGTTTTGATACCAATTAACTAAATTGATGGTCAATAAACATGTTCTACAAAAAGTTGGACAATTATAATGGTCATTTTGATACCAATTGATCAAATGGATGGCCACTAAAGTAATTTTGGAGAAAATTGATTATAATGGCCATTTTGATACCAAGTGAACAAATTAATGGCCATTAGTGTAACATTCTTTGAATAAGTTAACGGTGTTATAACGGAATGGCCATTGATGTAACATTGTTTGCCAAAAATGACCATTTCTAAACCAATTCCCCATCCGGTGGCCATTTTGATAGTGGTGGCAAAAGTCAGTGGCCACTAGGGTAATTACCTCTTGAATGAATAAGCTTTGAAGTGAGTTGATGTTGTGCAAGTGATTGGGTAGGGCTCGAGCTTCTCACAGCGATAAATATAAATATTTTCTAAACTGGTTTTGGGAAGCCCTTCTTCAGGGAAGGTAACAAGACTCGGGCAATCATATATAGTGAAGTGACCTAGATGGATAAGATTGTGTAGGCCCATGGGTATAGATTTAAGATTTTCACAAGCCCAGAATTCTATACGTTTAAGAGACGTGTTGTTAAAGAACCTCTCTGCTATAGATTCCAGCTTTGGGCATACTTTAATCACGAGCTCTTCAAGTGCCTCGGGCAACCGGTCTCTTGGTGATAAGATCGTGAGCTCTGAGAAAAAGTCAATCTTAAGGTGATTGAGTGAAGCAGGAAACTGACCTTTCAAAAATATGCATGTGAGAGATGAGCAACGGGAGATAGACAACTCTTCAAGAACAGATATGCTGCTATTGTTGATATTCTCCATGAGCATTGCTGAAGAACTCGAAGAAGTAATTTCTCACAATTTTCTATTTTGAGTTGTTTAACCGATGAAGGTAACCGGTCAACTGCAATGACTGGAAGAGAATGACAATCTTCAATCTCCAAGCATTGAAGATGTGCAATGTTGTGCTTTATTCCCTCAGGTAAGGATGTCAGAGCATTAAAACCTGAAATACAAAGCTCTTTAAGGGAGGTGAAGCTATGAAACCCTTTTGGTGGCTGCTCAAGACAATTCTCATTCTTCCATAAATATATCAGTTCTTCACAACCTCCAATCTTTAAATGTTCTACTTTCTGAAACCCTTGCCTTAACCATTTACCGAAGTCTGAAAAATGTGAAAGAGCCATTGAATTCAATGACTCGTAGTCTATCACACTGCTGCACGTCATGCCTTTGCATCCATCTATTTCTAACTCGCAAAGCATCGGAAGACTTGAGAATGAAACTGCCAACCGCTGACGTTCACGAACCACAAGTTTCTCCAGTGAAGGAAGATGGTTAGGCAGTCTTCCAGAGAGCTTTGAGCATTTTACAACTGAAAGCTATCGGAGGCAAGGAAATCTCACAACAAGCTGCTCGTTTTTGTCCATAGGATTCCAACACTCCCATTCTTGTAGATCCTCCAAACAAAGTATCTCCAAAGATTGGAAAGAGCAACCCCCTCCATAAATTTCAGAACCTATGTTTTTTAAATTTCGCATTCCTTTGGTGGTGAGGTCTTTAAGTGAGCTCAATAACCCAAGTGATGGCATGAAAGTGCATTTCTGACCATTTTCCAATCTTAGCACCGCCATATTGGAGAATGATGGATCCCCGAGATGGACATCTCCTGCCGCCATAGAATCCAATAGAGAGCTCTGTAAGATTTTTATGAGGTCAAAGCATGCCAAACTATGTAGCATAGATACGGATACGGATACGGGATATAGATACGGCATGATACGGGAATACGGTAAATCTTTAAAAATTAGGATACGGATACGGATACGACAGGATACGTCAATTAAAATAATATATATATTTATATTTAAAAAATAATAATAATATATAAAAACATATTTGAAATTCATTCAAAATCAAAACATATTTAGAATCCAAATAAAACATGTCACATAACTACATAAATCATAACAATGTAACATATTACAGGATCCAAGTAAAACATGTCACATAAATCAAACATATTACAAAATCCATATAAAACATACATCACATAAGCCATAACATATTACAAAATCCAAATAATACATTAAAGAAAAAAACTCATAAAACATATTTTAAATTCCTTATTAACTTCATTATCATCATTCACATTGTTAAAAGATCTAAATAATTCGGTATCTAATTCTGGTTCATCGAGAGAAAGGTTTACAATCTCAAGTATCTCGGTATTCTCCATGTTAATGGAATCAAAGACAAAATTTCCTTACAATTTTATTTTGACCCCTAATATTTTGAAATTATAATTTGACCCCGTTTTATACTAAAATAATTTTAATATTGCCCCAAGCGTATCCTCCAAGTACCCCCTAAGTATCCTCCAAGTATCCCCCAAGTATCCTCTAGTTAAACTTGTGAAAAAGTCAACGGATACGCCATTTGGTGTATCGGATACATATCCTGAAGTATCCGGGGAGTATCCAAACTGGATACGAGTTACCTCCACCAAATGGAGTATTCGTGCTTCCTAGATGCCAAGTACATTTTCTTCGGCTTCCTCATTTCATGAGTCATCAAATTGAGACCCCCACTCTAAATGCAACACTTTTAGGTCATTTTTATCCCCTAATATCGCCCCTCTTGTGTCCTGCAAATAAATGACATTTTCTAACCTTGAAATGTGAAGTTCTCCGCTCACAAACTTTAAATACTTCAAATCTTTCAGATCACTTCCCCTACTTTTGCCTACAATAAAATTAGACAATGTACGAAGATTTTTCAAATGTTTCATCCCTACTGGCATCTCTTCCAAACTTACACCCATAATATCAAGATGACGTAGATTAATCAAATTCCTCATATTAGAAGGCAACTTCTTGATGCGTATACAATAACTTAGTAGCAAAGTTTGCAAGTTAATAAGCAAGCTTGTTGATTTAGGAAGACTAGTAATCATAGTGCTAGAGAGATTGAGATACCTTAGATGCCTTAAATATCCTATTGAATTGGGTAGCTCGGTAATATAATATTTTCTCAAAGACAACACTCTCAATTTTTTTAATTTTGGCAGCAAGTTCAAAACCACATAACTAGTTATGAAGATATTATTACTGCGATACCATTCATACATACGCTCAATGAAAATTGGCAAAAATGTTCTTATAAGCTCAACTTTATGAAACATCTCAAATTTATCTTTGCCATCTGCGATCCCACAAATATAAGAAGAATGGCGAGACCTTTCTAATCTCTTTGATTGCATATTGAGCTTCAAGGAACTCTCCAATCTAAAACTTGTTTCTCTGGAAACCAATTGAGCTAAATCGTTGACAAGGTCGTGCATAACAAATTTAGAATCATTACCAATTGCTCGTTGAAAAATTGACCTTGACAATAGATCAAGAAAATATTCACTACCTAAATCTTCTGGATGTCTATCGTCTTCTGAAGGTTGAATCAAACCTTCTGCCCTCCATAATAGGATAATTTCATTGTCTTCAAATTCATAATCTTTTGGAAGGATTGCACAATAAGCAAAGCATCTCTTCAGATGCGAAGGAAGATGATGGTAACTTAATCTCAAGACTGGGAGAACACCATTTTCATCATACAAATTCCATATTTGGCTATTCAATATATGCTCCCAATCTAATCTTGGCTTACAACGAAGAAGGCCACCAAGAGTTCGTGCTGCCAAGGGCAAACCTCTGCACTTCTCAACAACTTGCAAACGAGTTGATTCCAAATTCTGATGTGCACCAACAACCTCAGTCTCGAAGGCATGTTTCTTGAACACAGACCAGCAATCATCATTAGACAAAAGTTTTAACTTATAACAATCAATGTCTCGTCCCACTATCAATGCAACATCTTCAAGGCGTGTTGTCACAATCATCTTACTTCCCACTGCTCCACCTAAAAAGGGAGATTTTAGGATTTCCTACGAGCCATAGTCTTTATTCCAAACATCATCTATGACTAACAAGAATTTTTTCCCGGCTACTTGATTTTTCAGTTGAACTTGCACTTCATTCAAACTTTTAAGGTTGCAAGGAGAGCATGTGATTGACTCAAGAATTGCTTTTGAGATTCCCAGTACATCAAACTCATCTGACACACAAACCCATATTCTTGGGTTGAAATATCCCGTTGCCTTGTCATTGTACACCTCCCGCGCTAGTGTTGTTTTACCAACTCCTCCCATGGCAACAATGGATATCACATGAAAGTTGGCATCAGCATCAAGTCTATCTCTCAACACCATGTCAAGTACTTCAGCTTTATCTTGATCTCTTCAATAAACAGCAGGTTCAAGTTGCACACTGGAAGTGAGTGGCCGTCTCTGCTGTGTAAGTGTTGATACCCCTCCAACGTTCATTTGCAATCTAAGATCATTTCTCTGCTTACAGAGTTCTTCCAAGCGGCCACTAATATCTTTGATCTGGGACTTCATATGAGCACTAAACTTGACAGCACTTGGACTCCAGTAACTCAAATGAGATGGGATGAGTTTTCGTAACTTGCTAGTGCTGGCCTGATCACGTTGCTGCATCTTCAACTTCCTTGGCAAAGATTCGGTTGCAAACTCATCAAGTATGTCCTCCACATCATAAGCCAAGTCTCGGAGATCGTCTAGCCACATCTTCATAGCCCTGTCAGTAAGTTGTTTCTCCTCTGCATCGCCGAGCATTGCCTGAACCATATTCAGAGTTTGTTCCCACTTCTTGAGCTTTGAATGCAATCCCTCTTGATGCAGGAACTCCGGCAGCTCATGAGAAATTACTGGAAAGCCCTCATATAAAAATGGTCCACAAACACACTCTCTCTCTTTTCTCTTTTTTCTTTCTCTCTCTTCTAGTTCTCACTCCCCGATCACTCTCTCTCTCTCCCCAATCTCCCTCGCCAGCATGCTTTTAAGGGTCGCCGAGCGCCAGTGACCTTCTAGGCCACAACCGGCAATGGTTCGTGCGACGAGATGCCGATGGTTCATGAGCTGCTGCTTCACCAGCGACGGGATGGCTATGGGCGACGAAATCGATCCCCCCTCCACCGGCGATGTGGTCCGCAAAAAAAAAAAATGAAAAACAAAAAAACATAAACCTAATTTGAGGAAGAAGAAGGGGAAAATTTCAATTTAGTCCAAATTTCAAGTTTACATATTTCAATTTAGTCATGATTTCAAGTTTGCCTCGAGGTTTAAAAAAAAATATTTTCAAGGGTACTCTGGTAATTTATTGACATACATTGAATTTTTTTTAAAAAGTGGTTATTAACGATTAAAGTTTCAAAAGCGGTTACTAACAAAAGTTTAATGTTTCAAGTGGTTAGTTTTGGTTTTCTCTCTTGAATGAGTTCTAACTTCTAAATACATGAAGATAGTTTTGTTTCGTTTTGAATCTAAAAATAGATTGTTGAATAGGAAAGAAAAAAACTTTAAAAAAATTTGCATTGAAACAAATATCACAGAAACATAATAAAATGTCATTTGCAGAGCACAGAACAAAGTCTCTCCAGCCACATTTTCACAGCCCTGTCTATGAGTTGCTTCTCCTCTGCATCGATGAGCACTGCTTCTATCATCTTCAAAGTTTTTCGTCATTTTTTCAGCTTCGAACACACCCCCTCTTTGCGTGCAAATTGCCGCAACTCAGGGGACATCAATCTCTCGAACAACACAAGGAAATCAGAGAGGAAGAGCTCTCCTAAAGTCATGGGTTTGTCTGTCAAAGAAAGGATTCAGGAGGATTAATATCACACAAAGACTGGTTATCTCTCTACAAACCTGAACAATTTCAGAACCTTAAGTCATGTTAATAAACTATTCACTTCTTTTGATAAATTAAAAAATTATATTAAATTGTTTACAATTCCATCATCCGAGTCATGCTTGTTCACATTCTATAAATAACCTAGAACGGTGCTGCAGCCACTTACTTTTGTTGGAGCACTACTAGTTGGTGCCTTGGTGGTTTATAAATATAGAATTCATAAATTAACATCATGCTTCAACATGGTCTTTCGCTGATCAGGTCGGTCCTTGAAAAAAAAATAAAAATCAGGGCTTAGACTATGTAACTATACATAAGGGCACAAAAATCAACATTACATTGTGGTGGTCCTTATTTATTTTTATTTTTTTAAGACCGACATGACTAGAGAATTATTATACTAAATATAAACGAAAGAAAACAAGCTCACTGATTTGTTCGCTTTACTCAGTGTCAGCTATCAATACCAAGGCTGTAGTAGAAGAGGGAACACCATATCCGACTTGGAAAGACCTTCCTCCTCGACAGTATCATTGAACATTGCACTAGCTTTCATAGTTGCTGTTATTCACCATAGACTTGAGCTGATCTTTTAAGTACCTCACACATTTGCTTTTGGGATTCTGCTTCAACAAGATTATGGAGATATTCATTCAAATAATCATCATACCAAGGTTTCCTCTCATCATTTCTTGCTTAAAATATAAACAAGACCATAGATTAATTTTGATGATCAAATGAAACGAAAAATATGCTATTTGGTCCGACCAAAACCAGAAACATGCAAGAATGGACAAACATTAAAATATATAAAAATAAAAAAAAATAAAAAATTAACCCTTTTTAAAATATATAAAGGAAAGTGTTCTTTTTTCCAATTTTTACATACAAATTCTGTCCTAACTGTCAATAAAAAATCTTTGCTTCTTAAGAAATTATGACATACTCCTATC
Organism: Acer saccharum; assembly: GCA_030490815.1. Taxonomy (NCBI): domain Eukaryota; kingdom Viridiplantae; phylum Streptophyta; class Magnoliopsida; order Sapindales; family Sapindaceae; genus Acer; species Acer saccharum. The sequence continues at coordinate 1,619,432 of CM059867.1, forward strand.
ACAGCAGCAAGATGGATCAGGACGAATCAGACTAGACTTGTGTGTATGCCAGAGGCCCAGAACCAAGGGTAGAGCTATATACAACCTTCAGCCCAGGCTAGCTTTTTCAAACAAATTTTTTTTTTAATGATTTTGCTTTTTCATTTTTAATAATAGATATAATACAAATAAAAGACAATTACAATATTAATATTTCTTGATAATTCATAAAAATATTCTAGTTTATAATTTAATTTAATTGAGATAATCTCAATAGATTCATTAGAGTGATATATTCAATATTTTATTGAGACTCAAACACATTAAAGTTTCATTTTCCTCTTCATTCTCTATTCTTCCTTAGATAAATGAAACAAATTTTGAATTTCTTACTTCATTTGCTTATCCAAACAAGTATTTAAGTTTATTTGGCTATTTTTTTTGTTGTTGCTATTTTTGCTTGTCAGAACAAATTTTGCTATTTTTTTTTCCTTTAGGTTTGCTTTAAAAAACTTTGTATTATCGCTCGGTGTGGCTTGGGTAGAAAATTACATTAATTTAGCAAGATAATATCCTAGATTCGAGTCTCTACACCATAGACGGTATATATATATATATATAATAAAATAAAAATAAAAATTATAGTTAATTTTAGCCCACCCCAATGATAAGTCCTGGCTTCACCCTTGCCCAGAACTAAACCATACCAATTTACTCAGTCTCAGCTCTATCCATACCAATTGCAAGTTTGTTGCAGAAGAGGGAACACCGAATCCGACATGGACAGTATTATTGAACATATTGCTAGCTTTCATAGTTGCTGTTTCTCATAAACAAAAAGATAAACAAGTTAAGTAGACATTCTTTCCAAGAGAGATGACATTAATTGGTACCTAAAAACTCAGCATATATACCCAGGTTTCCTCTCATCATTTCTTCCTTATAATATAATCATGACCATAGATTAATTTTGATTTTTGATGATTACCGAAAAAAACAGTAAAAAGTATTAAAACAAAATAAATTGCTAGAAGAATTACAATTTACAAGTATCTAGCTCTAACGTAGGTAACAAATATATATTGCCAAAACACTTTTTCAATGTAAAGATGTCATCAAATAGTACTGGACAATACAGGGGCCCAAAACCGAACAGAACAGGTTCGGTTGTGATTCCTCAGTTTTGGGCGTTATTGGGCATTTGGCCCGAACTCTAATTTTTGAAGTCTAATGCCAGTCCAATTTGCATAATTCTAGGGTTTCAAATGAATTTGGGTCAGGCCCAACTCCAAATAAAACCCAAACCATAAAGTTTCAACACCAGTAATTTATATATTTTCTTTTGAAATAAGGTAATTTAATTTAATTTATAAATTATTATAATTTAAAATATAAACTGTTCTATAAAACTAAATTTAAATTTAAAATATTAAAAGTAAAAATAAAAAAAATAAAAAAGTATTATGCTGCTTCAATTTTGCAAACAACTCTAATAAACACATCGCACTTCTTTTCCAATGCATGAAAAAAATAGATGCTCTTATGCTAGTTACTTACTTACTTGTAGTCTTGTAGTAGAATATTATATAATATATGAATCGAGAATTTATTTATTTTCTTTAATATTATATGAAAAAATATATATACATTGTATGAAAATTCTCATACATTTAATATTTTTAATGAATGATAAATTGTGTTGATAAAATTGTAGCTGGGTGAGGGTGGAGATAGGAAATCCTCCCCCCAAAAGTAGATTATCCATCCCGTCCAAAGTGGGGACAATCGAAAAGGATCCCAGTTACATTTGAGTTTGGAATAACAACACTATTCTGTCATGTATCCATCCCATTGGTATTCCTATGAAAAATATCAAAAATATTTTAACAAAATTGTACAATCCAAAATCAATAAATTAAATAACCAATCATCAAAAGAATTTCAGCCATATAGTTTTCTAATTAATGATGCATTAATGTATTATCCATTTAAATTATATTAACATGACCACCGTCTAATGTGACTTGGTGGTAAAGACATTTATTCAGTCTGACAATATCCAAGGTACGAGTTGCCGTCACCGTGGTATGTCAAAAGAAAAAAAATTGTATTGACATGAATAGATGATGGCACGTAGGAATCATTGCTAGACTTTTAATTTCAATGACTGACATCTTTCTTATACTTACAAATTCATCAATCTCGGGTATTTCAGTTAATCATACACATGTTCGAACAAAAAAGCTTTCATTCTTTTTGTCAACCTCTGTTGTTATCTTCTGCTTCTAATAAACAAACACGATCAAGAACATTGATATTGCAATATCTTTCGTTTTGCACTACTATCTAAAATGCTCTCACTAATCCAACAATTTGTTACTTAGGGTTTTAAGAGAGGTAAGCTTATGCAACCCCCACTCAATCTATTGAAAGTGATGTGAGACTGGTGGGTAAACCTTCTTTTTCCATATATGTTACCCAATTTTAATTCTTGAAGAGAGTTGAACCCTTGCATGTGTTCAAGTATAGCTTTAAGTTCCATGCATTCGTTGAGTGAGAAAAGCCATAAATTGGTATTCAAATGCAGCCATCCTTCTTGAAAGGAAACGAGACTCGGACGATCCCATATAAAAATATCACGAACACATGTAAGTATAATATTGGTTCGTCTTTCAGGTGACTGCTCTGCTAACAATAGGGTCAAACCACCCCACAGAATTGCTCTCATAAATCTTTTCTCAGCAATGAATATTCAAAAGATCGAGTTGCCAACAAAGTTCATCCAATTTTCAGCACATGGAGATTTGAGAGACACAATTAGTATTAATAGTAACAAGTTGAGCAAGTTGAGAGACGAATCCTTTGGATCCAAACTGCATATTTGTTGCTATGGATGAAGATTCCTCTGATTTGACACCGTCCTTTTGCCGGCAAGGAGACGAGTACTGGACAGTCATAGAAAAATTAGCCGATTTATTTGTGATGTCATATTTTATGAGGACTATATATATATATATATATTGTTGGCTACATTATAACTATAGATGTCAACTCTCTACTACCTCCTGTCAAATATCTTGGGGAATCACATATATGTTGGCTTGCATCATCAACATAGTGGCGAGAATTACTTGGTCGAGTTTGATGGTGATCTCTTACGTGTGATCAGGATGCTCTCTTATGGATAATAATAATAATAATAATAATAATAATAATAATAACAATACCAATAATAATAATAATAATAATAATAATAGCATGATCTACCGATGCGGTTAGTATGTGTTTCATGACACATATCATGGTAAGGACAAGCAATGATGATTGTATAAAAGCTCGGATGTTCTATGGAAAATGGATTTGGATGACTATAGTGACAAGTCCATAATGACAAACGCAAGGATCACGTTGAAGGAAGTCCAAATGTTATTAAAGCTTCAACGTTGAGGTTGGTACTATACCACTGATCATCAGGAAATACCTTCAGATCAAGAAAATGGAAGGGGTGCATTCTGTCACTTCGTGAGTTTGCATGAGGTAAAATTGGAACTAATCATGTAGTAAAGGTTCCAAAGAATATTATGAAAGTTCACAGTCACGTTAAACCCTTCTATGGTAAAACGAGATATGGTAAAGTTTTTAAAAAGGGCGTTCAACCTGAAATAAGAATCTTTCTCACAAGCAACTACAATTGTATACAATCTTAGATGTTCTATTGTTTGAAGGACGTCTAGATGAAGCTCACATGTTCTATGGGAAATAAATTTGGATGACCATGGTAACAAGTCCCATAATTATTAGAACACATTTCTTTGACGTTTGCTATTCTCTCTCAGTCCCTAGCTATGATGATGATCATGAAAAATATATGGTGTTATCACTACCGTCAAGGTTTCTCTTCTAAGAATCACCTTGCAAGCCATTTTCGCAGGTTCCACGTGTACCTCGGTCGGCGTTGCTACTTATGTGATGATATATGTTTGGAACGCTTTATAAACTTGACTACCATCAGGCAACAATGGTTCATTCAGCGCCTTCCGTTTATCACATTCGATTTTGTTAGAACGGTGTATTCCATGCCTTGTCCATCGTCTGACAACAACAGCGGTCTCGATCCCAACTTGGACCTAGTTTACACTAGTGACTCTAATACTGACTGTCATACCACATATCCATATATCCTCTCAATTTTCCTTGAATCCCTCACAAAAATAAAGCAACTGTTGCTACAGGAGCTGGTCGAGCCTGAAGTTGAGGTGCTTGAGCCGCCGAAGAAAGAAGAGGTCTCAGTCAGATTTTATGTCCATCGAACCATACTCGGCTATAAAAGGTCAAAATCAAACCAAAAATCAAACCAATATTCAAACACACCACTTATTCAGATTGATGGAGTGAAGATGAAGCAAGATGTGACTTGGTACGTTGGGAAGAGAATGGTATACATCTACAAGATCGAGAAGAAAAAGAATGGCTCCCACTACCAATGCATTTGGGGAAAGGTTACCTGGCATCATGGTAAAAACGACATTGTTTGAGCCAAGTTCAAATGGAATCTACCACCCAAATCGATTGGAAGTAGGGTCAATGTCTTTAAATACCTGAGCAACATCTAAGATTCTGAGGTAAGTAGGTCATTAATTTGGTGGTTAAAGACTAAAGTAAAAAACATTGTTAGTGTTCTTTAGAGTTGCCTCGTATGCTCATTTATTTTGTGCTGAATTTTTTTTTTATTATTTTATAAAAAAAGTCCCATAATTATTAGAATCAATGTAGTAAGAATCTTTCTCATAAGCAAATACAATTGTATACAATCTCAGATTTATATGATTTGAAGGATGTCTAGAAAACGAAGGTACGATTGCTTTCACTCAATTTACCATTGAAATGGGTGCAATGGAAGCAGCATGGACGCTGACCGATGTACACCAACTGGCAATAAGAACAACGAAGTTAGGTTTGCTTCCCTAATGATTCACGGGCAGAAAAGTGTTTTGAAGACAAAGCCGTGGATATCTTCAGAATTTTATGCAAAAAGAAATTTGTGCTCCTATTGTATGATACGGGATCAAATAGATTTGAGAAGAATAGGTGTTCCTCTTTCAAACTTAGAAAATAAATCTACGTTAGTCTTCACAACACGTCTCGTGGAAATTTATGGCAAAATGGAAGCTCACAAGCAATTCAAAGACAATTGTTTGAGCCGTCAAGATGCTTGGGAATTGTTCAAAAGTAAGGTAGGATAGAATATCCTCAATAGTGATCCTGAAATTCTTGAGCTAGCAAAACTAGGAGCCAAAGAATGCAGTGGTCTACCACTAGCACTTGTTACAGTTACTCAATCTATGGCTCATGAAAACACCCTTCAAGAATGGGAACATGCTATTATTGTCCTAAGGAGGTTGGCCTTCGAATTTTCTAGCACGGCGGACCAAATACTTGGTTTATTGAAGTTTAGTTACGACCGACTGCCTAGCAACACGATTAGATCTTGTCTTTTTTTTTTTGTGGTTTATTTTCGGAAGATTATTCTATAGGTAGAAAAACAATTGATTGACTGTTGGATTAATGAGGAATTTTTGAATGATAGAAACATAGTGCAAAATGAAGGATACTGGCACATAAACATTCTTGTCAATGCTTGTTTATTAAAGCGTAAAAGGGATATCAGTCATTGAAAATAAAATTGAGAATCTAGAAATCTTTCCTGCATGCCTTTGTCTTAGAACTTTCTTTGTTAATCATTTAAAGATGATTAATGGTAACTTCTTTTAGTCTATGTCCTTTCTCAAAGTTTTAAACCTGTCAAATAATCCTTATTTAAGCCAACTACCACCAGAAATTTCAAATTTAAGACATCTTGATCTATCAAGGACATCTTGTAGAACTAGAATGTTGAATTTGGAGCATACTTTTGAGCTTTAGAAAAAACCGAGGCAGCTAAAATATAATTTTCTAAAGTTAAAAGTGTTAAGATTGTGAGAGTGTGGTTCTTCTAGTCAAGCCGCCGAAGATAATGTACTATACAATAGTGCTGAATTTTTGATAGAAGAATTTATTTGTTTGAAAAAATTGAATATGTTGAGCTTCACCATAAAGACCAACCATTCTTCTAAGAAATTTTTTGAGTTCGGGAAGTTACAGAATTGTACCCAATCCATATGCCTTTAATCCTTGCCTTGTCAGAAGTGTTTGAAAGCTTTTGTAGCATACTTGCGACTAATGGATTCCTTGAAGATTATGGGCTGCAAATCTTTGGCAGAGGTGTTGCTTGATTGCTGATGTAGGACACACTGCAAGAAAGGGCAAAGTAGTGGGTGAGGCACTAAGGCGAGTTGGGAGAGGCACTAAGACGAGTTGGATGAGGCGAGTTGCGGAACTCGTTGGGCAAGTTGCTTGACTCCTTGGAAGTTAGCCGAAGGCAAAGCAAGTTGGGCGAGGCAAGTTACGGAACTCGCTTGGGCATGTCGCTTGATTCCCTAGATGAGAAAAGGCAATTTGACCTATGTTTTGCAGTTTTCTGTTTCAGGCATTTTTTTTTTTAGGTGTTTTATTTATTATTTTCCATTTTGGTTCTTTGAGTTTGTTTAGGAATCCTTTTTTAGTCGAATTAGGGTTCCTGAATCCTAGTAGAAACATGTTTATTTTTCTATTTAAGCAAGAGTCAGTAATAGTGTTATTTAGTTTTTTATACATTAATAAAATTGTTCGTTAGAACAAAGTTCTTTGTCATGGATTCGACAGTTCTATTTAAGTGGTATCACAACTAGGTTCTACAAGCCATCCGATGGTACGCGACAATATTAGGGGCAAAAATTTGCCTAATGAAGATCAATGAATGAGGGCATTAGCAACTGGGGTGTTTACTATTGCCATCAACGACATTCGTCCACTACTAGATGGGATTTTGAAAATTCTCAGACGGTTAATCTGCTGGTAGTTGAAGCGGATAACCGGGCCCCTAGGAGGACCCAAAAAGATAGAGACTACAAACTCACCGTACACTTGCCAGTGTTTAAGGGTACACACTACACAAAACATGGAAGAATTCTTTTCTTGGGAGGATGAGGCTGAAATTGGTTTTGGAGTGATGGATTGTTCAGAAAACAGGAAACTCAAAGTTATTACAAACAAGCTGAAGGGATCTGCTGTGGCATACTAGAAATAACTTAAAGAATAAACGTGTTTTGGATGGGAAACTACCATTTTCGTCATGGGAGAAGATGAAGGTTAAGTTCATGGCTAAATTCCTTTCTTTTGATTATGAGTAACAACTGTATGTACAACTGCAAAATTGTAGGCACAGAATGTGGAGGAATACATTGATGAATTTATTTGCTTGAATTCGCAGAATTTACTACCGGACAATGAAAATATGCAGATTACAAGGTTTCAGGGAGGTTTGAAGCGTGAAATATGATCACACCATTTTTAGATATATATTTAGCCCCCATTTCCTATTTTTTTGTGCTCGTTTCTCGGGCAAAACTGGGTATTTAATGGTTTAAATATGTGTTTCATTTTATTTTGGGAATTCAGGGGCAGTAGTGTAATTTTGGATAAATCACGGGCTAAAATGTAAAATTCGACCCAGGATTGAAGTTTGTGTGATTGTGGTAAACTGAAGGGACCTAAATGAAATTCGCTAGCAACCCAAGCCGCGTCATTTCATGAAACGGTGTGTTTTGGAGCAGTTCAAATAATGCTTCTATACGCACCCAACAACCTTCTAATTGTAGTCCAAGGAGCATGCCTAAGACGCAGCCCAAAGAAGAAGCCCAGACAAGCGCAAGCCAAGAAGACCCTTGCTAAGCGCACCGCAGAAGATTGCTAAATGCACCCCAGTGCTTCAAATCACCAATTCGCAGCCCCTAGGCAACGACAATCAATTGCAAAATTCAGACTAGTGAATCTTGCGGTCTTGCTTGCGCGGTCCAGTTCAATGAAATCCAACATCGCAAAATTACACCCAGCTTCCTGAGGGTATTTCGTAATTTTCTACTGAGTGATTGTTTTACAATTTTCCAATTTCGTGAACACTATTTATACCCCCATTTTTAGCCATTTTTCTGAAGCGATCTAGCAAGAGCCAAGGGTGGCTACCAAGCCACCCACAACCTCCAACCTTAAAAACACTCCATTTTCAACTAAATTTATCATCTTTTCCATAATTTTTCTCACACCAATCCCACCATTGTTGCACATCAATGGCTTTATTGGAGAGAGAAGGAGCTGGACCAAGCTTGAAGAATGAAGACTCTCTTGGACATCACTTGGGTTTCTTCTTACCTTTTTCTCTTTTCTCTTTAATTTTGTAGAGATGTGTAACTAATTCTCCACACTAGGGAAATGATGTGAGCTGTACATGAATGCTTGCTGTTGGTTTATAATCCTATTTTGAGATTATATATTTTAATGTTTTTTATTTAATTTCTACAACCTCTTAATCTTTGATTTGTGTTATTTGTACATCACTTTGATACAAATTAAATGGTTAGGTTAATCTAAGAATTAGAGTATTGCTCGTAATTGGATGTATGAAATCCATAAAAGTAAGCATCATGCTTAAGTGGATTTTAGTTCTTTAATCCTTGTGCTTGATGAGTCTTAGGCTTTTGCTTGTACTATACACCATAGATGAGTAGTAGTTGAAGATAAGTGACTATACGGTAGAAGTTATATAAAAGAGAAGATTGAACCCAACATTGGGATAGAAGTGCATTAATGAGGTTAAATTAAAAACATTATTTATTTATGTTTCGGTTCCATCAGCACCCTAGTATTTTCCTTCCATATTCACACACTCTTAAGGTTGTTGGTCTTTTGCTTGCCATTTTCGTTGCTTTAGTTAATTTTAATTGCTTTCTTAGATTTCAATTCACAAACTCTCATACCAACTTGATTTTACATTTTCCGCACTTAGTTTTAGTTTTAATTCTAGTTAACTAGTTTTAGCCTTTCGATTTCCCTTTCTCGTGGAACGAACTCTTGCTTGTTGCTATACGAATCTTACGATTCATGCACTTGCAAAGAGAAAATTTAGAACTTCAATTTTCACATCAAAATACAAGATCAGAAGAAGATGATTAATGCGTTTACACTCGGGCAGGCTTTCGATTTATCTCGAAAGGCAAAAGAACCAACTAGGCCTCCTTATACGCAGGTTAGTTTTACCAAACAGCAGTTTCAGGATGGTTCAAGTAAGGCAATGACGCCAAACGAACCTACCACTAAGGCTTCGGGTGTTGAGAATTGACCAAAAAGGACTGCTCCACAACAACCATCAAACTCCTATATGCCAGGATTGTGCTATTGGTGTCAAGAACCAAGTCATCGATCCAATAAGTGTCCATAAATACTTACTGTTAACTTTGTGAAGGGGGACTATGTGGATGATAACAACGAGAAGAGTGAGATCGAAGTGGTGGAAGGTTTAATGCCGGAGAAGATGATTATTTCATCAGAACAGTTGAACGTGAGATTTGTGAAGTGTAACCGGTTGATGGTGTTGATGAAGCCAAAACTGATGATGTTGAAGGAGACCTTTAGAAGATCCGAGTGGTCGTTTGTGACTTCGAAAATTTTGAACTGAACAAAAAAAGATGTGTGGGTATAGTGCATCGTGTTTTCTTAACTCCAAAAATAGAGCCTAAACTTTCAACCCACCATCAGGTGTTTCGAACTAATGCTCTAGTTAACGGGACGATTGCTAGAGTTGTGATTGACATAGGCAAAAATTTGGTGTCAAGTGAGCTTGTGAAGAAACTGAACCTCCCCAAGGAGAAACACCCATAACCTTATGGTTTGCGCTGGATTCGAAAGATGGACGGAGCGAAAGATGTGGTAAATGAAATCTATAGGGTTCCTTTTTCGATTGGCAAGCATTATAAAGATGACATCGTGTGCGATGTGTTGGACATGGATGCGTGTCAAATATTACTAGGCCAAGGCAGCATGATGTGGATGTGGGGTTCAAGGGCAAAAGCAACATATATGATTTATGGTGGAAAGGGAGACAGATTATGCTGAAACATCATATCCTAAAGAACGATGAGGAATCGAAAGAGGATGAAATGGGGGAGAATTTTTTAGCAATTTCGACACAACACATGGCAACTGATTGTGAAGCTTGCGTGATGCTGGCGCAAGAAGATGAACTCGAGCCTGAAACAATACCTAAGAAAGGAGACATCCAACATCACATCAATATGATTCCAGGAGCAAGTCTACCAAATCTAGCACACTACTGAATTAGTCACCTTCCTCAAGCTGAATTCGCCTACAATAGCATGGTCAATCGATCCATTGGCAAATCTCCTTTTGAGATTGTTTTTACCCAGTAGCCGAGGCATGCATTGGACTTGGCGGATCTGCCCGTGGCGCATGGGGTTAGCAAAACAGGAGAAAATTTGGCTAACATGGTTCAGCAGGTGCATTCTGAAGCTCATGCCAATCTGGAGGCAGCAAACGCAAACTACAAAGCTACGACTAATCAGCATTGTCACAAGGAGTTTATGGAGGGTGATATGGTGATGGCATATCTTCACAAGAATCGGTTCCTTGGCATTCGTACCAAGTTGTAGAAGTGAAAGTATGGACCATTTCGTGTGGCCAAGAAAATGAATGACAATGCCTATGTCTAGCATGACAATGCCTATGTCTTGCAGCTGCTTGAATATTGGAACATTTCCAACACTTTCAATGATGTTGATTTATTTGAGTTTCAAGAAGATGTTCCTATTTATCTGGATAATTCAGAGATGAGTTCCTTTCCAAGTGGAGGGGACTGATGTAAGACACTGCAAGGAGAGGCAAAATAGTGGGTGAGGCAAGTTGCAAAACTCGCTTGGACAAGTCGCTTGAATCCCTGAACGAGAAGAGGCAATTTGACCTCCGTTTTGTAGTTTTCTATTTTAGGCGTTTTTTAGGTGTTTTATTTTTCATTTTACTTTTCGGTTCTTCGAGTTTGTTTAGAAATTGGTTTTTTTAAGCTTTAGGAAGTTACCCACTTGGTGTTTTTCTTGTTTAGTCGAATTAGGGTTCCTAAATCCTAATAGAAACAGGTTTATTTTTCTATTTAAGCAAAAGTCAGTAATAGTGTTATTTATTTTTGAGATATTTACAAAATCGTTCGTTAGAACAAAGTGTATTCGACAGTTTTATCGCTTCCGCTACGTTAATTGCTCAAGAGAACCGAGACTAAAACGAGAAGCTTGCAGTTTTCTGATTGAGATTAATGTAAATTTTTATTTTTTTTTCCAAAAGTATATTTGAATTGGTCAATTTGAGGTATTGAAACTTTATTCTGCCGTTAATTTTAGCTGCCAAGAAAAGCTTTGAATAATTGCACAAAATCAATCAATTTGGAATCTTTGCTTTGCAGGGATTCACCCTTACACCCATATCTGCTCCTTCTCAATTGCGAACATCCGAATTCGAATGATCTGCACCTCATGATTCATATTTACTTGATGTCATTCATTGTTTTTGCCATTCAAGACTCAAGAGGCTTTAAGATAATATAGATCCACATACCACAAATATGTACAATATCTTTCAAACAAATCATCAAACAATAAGATGAAAGCTAATACATTTGCAATAGTGGATGGCAAAAACTGCCTTTTAAAACAAAAATCTAAGTAACCATCTATAACGGAGTACAAAATAACACGCCAACCCAAACCACTGGATGCTTCACCTTAAACTACCTCGCATAAAAATATCCCCACCATCGATAGTTTATCAAAACGGTCATTACAAGCTTTATAATAATATGAGCTAATAATAATATAAGACAAGAACAGCATTGGAGAGATAATGTCCGACTCAACTCCCTAAATCAACATTACAAATGCAAACCCGGATAAACTCAACTAGATCAATTACTACATGATCCTGTCATATAAAACTCTCATGTACACAAGATAATAAGACAATTGATATGGAAACAAGTTAGAACCGGCATGTTATAGTGCCAGTGCCCCGATTGCAGCAGTCTGACACAGCAACACCTGTGGTCCATGGTAGGAAAATTGCTGCAACACGATTGGGGAATGCGAATACAAGTTTTTAATAGATTATGCACATAAATTTAGATTCAGTTTTCGTAAGAACTATATTTGACAAGACTTGATCATCAAAGTGAATGAAACAACCATATACCATATATAAGATAGTAGAATAGATGCCAATGAAAAGGAAAGATAAAATTACACAGAAAGCTAGAGCGAGAGTTGAATAACAATATGTATTATTTTGAGGTTTTGGCTTCCGCCAAATTCTTAAGCAATTAGCGTCCCATCAGATTTGTTTACAACCAAAACCAGTATGGAGGACATCTTAGAGATCATAGTACTACGTGTAATGGTTTCAGCTTGACCCGTAATATTTCACAATGGCCTCTAGTGACCAAAATTAAGTAGCTCCAGAGTTCAAATTCAGAAAGATGCAGGTATGAACAATTAAAAAAGGAACCAGGAGAAGAATTATTCACCATTACCCTTCTTGGATCCTTAATGCTTCCTCGGCCTCTGATTGGAACACGGCATTCTGTACTTGCTTCCACTCTTTTAAGAGAGTTACCTCTAGGACCAAGGAGCTAGGTGCCCAACAAAGTTGTACTACAAAACTTAATTATTATAAGACATTGCCAAAACAAAAATATATAAGCAAAGTAGAGCAAGATGCCTTCACTCATACGTTAAGGTATTTGTCGATTGGAATATCCACTCCGATTTCCCTCTTCACAATAAGACTGGATGAGCTACTTTGAGAGCTAAGCCAGTTCTGAGTTGAAAAGGGCTGCATTAAACCGGAAATCTGCACATTGCCATCCCAAACGTCATTAGAACCAATAAAGATAAGAGAAATGCAATTGTCCGCATATGACAAGAATAATAAACACCGAATCATTCGATGACCTCCAGTTAATCCCATATCCATTATACAATATTGTCTTGCAGCAACTCAAACCAAAATGAACAAAAATAAAGAAGAATATAACACATTAGCAAACAAGTGCACCTGAACAGATACAATCAACCATAAGCCCAAAATGTCTATTATCATTTAGGCATGATCCATGCAAGAACATAAAATCCAAGGGCTTCAAATCCAAAGGCAATAATAAAGTGCAGAATTGATTAGTTGACCTGGAAACTAACAACACTAACAAACTAAACACCCAGGTTGAAGGAAATTTGGCAGATTCAGTAGCTCTCTAGCTAAACATTTTAATGAAAACTAAAACTGTTTTGCTGAGTTCATGAAATGCTTTTTGCAAGGTAAACTGAAAAACAATAATTTATTACTTGAAAAGGTCAGCACAGAATACAAAATGCTCGTTTGTCTCAGCACTCATAAACAAGAATGATGTCTCACTCAAGACCTAGGATGTGAGGTTCTCATCCAAGTATGTCAGCTACTGAGTGTTCAAAAAACTGGTACACATAATGGAGAACCGTCTAATTAAAGGTCAGATTCCATAACATGTTACAAACAAAAGTTATGTTAGAATGAAATGTAAAATATTGAGTCAGCAATGCTTCTAAAAAACAGTACAATTTGATAGAAAAACAGTTATGTTAATGTTTAGTATCTGTACTTCTGATTGAAACCATGATGACAATCCCTTCATATTGACTCCTCCATTTGAAAATATCCCTTCATGTTTAAGCTCCAAACGCCCCACCAATAAGGATCAATTACCCCCTAGTCTTTCAAGGCTGTTATGAAAGGGGGACACAGAACCAGACATGGGAGAAATAAGTGAGCTCTGCTATTAGCCTGTCAATTCATTAAGCTGAAAAAAAAAAGTAAAAAGTATTAAACAAAATAAATTGCTAAAATATTTACACCTATCTAACATATGAAGCAAATGTTTAGTCCAGGAGCCAAAAGAATTTGATGTACCAATCAGCATCAATAAAATTATTCATAACCTGACCTCCTCCTAGATGCATTAGGACATTATCAATCAGCATCATTCAATTTCAATTTCAAAGGAAACTCAATGACACATGAAATAAAATCTAATGATCTGTTAAAGTAACTAAAAAAAAAACATTATCTCGCCAACTAACCAACCAGACTCTCATTGAAAAGAATGTCATTTGCATAGCACAGACATAGACCCACTTCAAAACACCCAATCAAATATTGTTCTTTCAATACAAAAAAAAAAAAAAAAAACTTGGTATTCAAACACCAGCCAGAATCTCAATTGAGAGAAAATGAAATTATATCAAAACTAAGCAAAAAAATTACAACAGAGACATTAATATTAAAATGAAGAAATAAGAACCTGTTTAGAAGGGGAGTGTTGAAGCTCGTATTGGATTTCTCTACGAATGTTGTCTTCGAAGGTGGCCTTGCGAATCACCGAGACGCAGCTTTCGGTGGTTGTGATTTGAGAAACCGGGTGCAGTCTCGATGTAAAGAGAAATGGGTTTTGTTTTGTGGTGTTGAACAATTTGGAAGTGGAGAGGCTTTGATGGATTCTTAGAGCATCTCCAATGCAAGCGTGGCTTGTGAAAAAAAAAGATTCCACGTAGGATTAATAGATGTTATGTTAATAATTGTGTCTCCAATGCAACCGTGCATATTCAACCTTAAGCTGATGTGGCAAAAAAAATGTTAGACATTGTCAACATGACCGTCCACTTTCAAATGGTCTATTGCACAACTATTTTTTAGGTTGACTCAGCAAATATTTAAAATTGATATTAATTTTTCATATATTTTTAGTAAGGAAATAAAATAAAAAATAAAATAGGAAAAAAAGGTGGACACGTCATTAAAAAAAATTGTGTTTTAGACGGAAGCATTGAAAGCCAAATTTTGAATTGATTGTCTATTAAGTCTATTTTTATGCCACATAGAAAGTAAGTTTCTTGACATTGTTGTCATGTCAACAATTATTGGTATGCAAGCCACTTTTGTATTGGAGATGCTCTTAGTAGACTTGGCATCAATTTCACAGCTTTCGACATTTTTTGTTGGTGTCTGGTTAGAAATGAGAAAAAAGATTATTACTTTTGACAGATCGGTGCCATTTTAGAGTTTTAACTAGTGACGTGGCTGGACACATCATCAAATATGTGTTGATGTGTCTAAGCACATCATCATCATCGCATATATGGTGACTTATCTAGACATATCATCGAATGGTTACTAAAAAGTTTCTCAACATATCATCAAATGAGTGGTGACATGGTTAGGTATGTCAACACCTGGTACCTGAACTAATCATGATAATAATACCTGTTTGGGGTGCGGGAAAGAGATGGAAAAGCAAAGAAAAACTGGGAAATTTTTGCTTGCTCATAGGAGAAACCTGTTTTGTGCGTTGACCGGGAAACTAAAACTCTTTCAACAAAAAGTTGATACAGAGAACTAAACATGGTAAGGATCAATAATTAATTCATCTGTGTATCCTTCCCTTTGATAACACTGAAAAGTGTTTGATAGAAGTGCTAAAGTGTTCGACAAAATGACTGAGTGAGAAACTAAAAGTGAAAAGCTTGAAGAGACTCCGTTAATAGAGTTTTCACAGAGATATCTCTCTTCTATGTATTGATTAAGAATTCGTTTACGAAAGCCTTATATGTATAAAAGTAGATTCTAACATGTAAAAAGCATTCCCTTAAATTCAGGAATTCACAACTGACTTTTGCTACATCAGCTGGTTTGTTACTGCTTTGTAATAAGTGTAGGTTTTATTAGTTGCACTGCTTTGTAATTGGTGAAGTATTAATACAGCACCTTCCAAAATAAGACAAGCTTGAAGTCCCAAATTTCACTTTTGCAGAACCCAATGTTATCATTTGTTTGCAGTCACTGAAATAAGACCAGCATAGAAATTGATATCCCCATAGGCATGCTATATCCAGATATTGTTTTCAGCAGCAGTTCTGGAATATCCCGTCCCGTCAGAATTCATTGGAACTGCATCCAATGCGGCAGCTTGCAAAATTACTGGCCAGGCTTCTTCCAAACAAGGCAGCAACCTTGACAAAACCAGAGGTGATAGGATTCCAGTACTGTATGAAGAAAGAAACAACGATAACAATAAGAAGGTTGGCACAGAACAACCAGAAAATTCCATCTAATGACAGATTAGTAAATAATAAAACTTACATTTCTATTGAGATTCAACCCCAAGAAAATATGGCTGTAATCCTTCAGAAGTAATCATTTAAGTTCGGTGTCAAATGAAGGTGACCACTGCAGAGAGGCTGGCATTGTCCTCTGCTTACACACTCACAATTCGAGGTGTTGTCAGACACAGAAAAGCTCCTAAAGCTCAATGCAGATTGATTAGAGTCCATGCCAATACTCACATTCTTGGTCATGACAGGATTGAGCGACTACAAGTATCTCACATGCTCGCGCTATTCAAGTATGAACATTTCTCAGTCTAATCAGTAATGTACATCAAAAATGCCTTTCGGGACCAACAACAGCTCCACACATTTATCAGAGAAGATGTATAGCAGCTTCGCTTAAGTGAGTCACCTCCAGGACCAGGGAGCACCAAACTAAGTTGTACCACAATATCAAATAATCATAAGCTGCTGCAGATGTTCAAAAAAGAAAAACGTTAGATAACATCAGACCAAGCTATGTTCATTCATACATGATAATATTTGTCAACTACAACATCAATTCTGATTGCCCTCTTAAGAACAAGACATTTCACAATAAATGTGTTGCAGCAGCCCATAACGACAAGAACTGAAATGTGCATTGTCATTTAAGCATATCTGTAGAAGACTTTGAAATTCAAGAGCTTGTACTCCACCTTGTCAATAAAGATGAACTGATCATATCTGTACAAGTCCAGGAAATGCTTGTGCCTAGTCCCAAATAATAATTGAAATTCCACGGCAAGGAGGTGAACAAGATCCAAGATGCTAGAAAAGGTGCATCCAGTCACATGCATACAAGCCTGTCATTAGAAAATCTATTTTGCAACCAAGTGCATGGACTGATTTTCAGCAAAAAGTGGAAGAAAAGAATTACATTCTCCTGAAATAAAGCGAAGAAACTAAAACTCATTTTGAATTACTGACATGCTTATGGCAGGCTGGCAGCATCTAAAGAGCTTAGGCCACTCTTAGATTAAAAATGATTTTACAATTTTAGAATTTAAAAACATAAGAAATGAAAAGAGTAACAAGAATATCTGGGAATAAATGCATTAAACTAAAGCTAGCAAAGAAACACAAGCAAGGTTGAATTTGCTAACCTGTGGTTGGAGAAGAAAGCACCACATAAAAGAAGACTTTTAAAGTAAAACTGAAAACACAACCTCCTTTTGGGCGTCAGAAATTGAGTAAGTGCAGTGATCTGCTGAAAGAAACCTGTATGTGGCAGTGGAAAAAAAATGAACTTAAGAAATTGAAAACATCAAAATTGGAGAAAGTTCACATATTTCTTTCGGTTACCTTTTGCTAGTAACAATTCAAAAAAATCAATGAAGAGAAGAAGCAATCAAATTTCAAGAACAGAGATGAAGATTCTGATTTCAAGTATTTGCACAGCCCGATGCCTATTGGGTGCTGTCCACCACTTCTGGACAGAAAAGTATACATTTAAACCAAAGAAGGAAAACAAGGATAAAAGTATAGACTAAAACTTAATGTTTTTCGAAATTAATGTTACTAGACAACCTGGATTTTCTGTACAACTTTAAAGCTGCAATATGAATTCTGTTCTGATCGAATAAAATGAAATGAAGAAATTATTGATTGCCTGACCTCGTCCCAGAAGCAAACCACAAGCTTCCATGTAAAATATCAATCAACATCATTCAATTTCAAAGGAAACTCAAAGACATATGAAATAAAATCTAATGATTTATTTAAGTATCTAAATCTCTCCTCAGCCAAGCCAATTAAACAGTGCTAGGATTTTGTTTCATTTTCTTGCAAGCCAAAGCAATCAACTGAAACCTCCTCCTTTGCATTTTCTCAGAACCTAAAAACATTATCTCACCTACTAACCAGACTCTCGTTGAAAAGAATGTATTGAAATAATATTCTTTTAATACAAAAAAGAAAACTTTGTATTCAAAGATCAACCAGAGTCTCATTTGAGAGAATGAAATTATAAAAACACAAGCACCCAGTCACTGCATTAAATAAGGTGTGACGTGCCTGGGCACGTCATCAGCTGCTCAGCTGACATAAAATCCTGTGTGTTTTGTCAAGTCTCTCTGAAAATTTGATGCAGAGAAGAAGAAGGAAGAAGGAAGATGACTCACACTCACAGCAAATCATATATCAGCGTGTTGTCTCAGTAATCAGTACTGACGAACAATTTCTGTATCTGGGTTCGGCTGCTAACACTGACCCCAGCTGAGCTTCACTGTTTTTTTCTTCTTCAGAGAGGCAAAAAAATAAAATAAAATAAAATAAAATAAAATAAAATAAAATATTTCAATAATAGATAAGTAAATGATTATTTCAATTAAAGGCCGAAAACTAATTACAAAATGATAACAGAAGATTAAAACAAGAGAGTAAAAAAAGGTGTGATGATAAAGTAAACGTTTTAAAAATTACAATCAGAAAATGGTTGGCGTGTTAGAAGTTTGACAGACCTGGTATAATTTATAATGACTGAATGAGGTGTTTCTCTGATTTTTCTCTCTTTCTTTGTTGTTTCTCAGATGAGATTGAGCTCATTCTTCTTCCTATGGATCGTAGATGAATTTGTTGTCTATTTCAACATAAGGGATATGGGCTATCTTAGACCACTCTCGTCCCTCATCCCTTTTGCACTGCTTTTTCAGCAAAGGACAGTTACAAATATATAATTGCAAAAGTGAGGATGGCAGGCCTACTTTTGGGAAGGATGTGAGATTTAGGCAATGACCAATCCACAGAGTTTCAAGGGAGGTGAGGTTTTGAAAACCATTGGGAAACAGGTATTTTAATTTTTGGAATCTTCCAATATACAAATTTTTAAGGGAAGGGGGCTACATCATTCCGATCTCTTCCTGTGGGAAAGACTTTGCTTCCGAACTTGCAAAGACTCTGAGGGTTGTAAGAGAGGTGAGGTTGTGCAACCCCCACTCAACCAGTGGCTTATATATATTGAGACCTTCAATGAAAAGACTTGTTACATTGGTGGAAAAACCTTCTTCTGGAAAGGATGTGATACTTGGACAGCGTTCAATGTATAAGCTTTGAAGGGAGTTGATGTTGTGCAAGTGATTGGGTAGGGCTCTGAGTTTCTCACAGCCAGAAATATCAAGATATTTTAAATTGGTTTTGGGAAGCCCTCCTTCAGGGAAGGAAACAAAACTTGGGCAATCATATAGAGTGAAGAAACTTAGATGGATAAGATTGTGTAGGCCCATGGGTAGAGATTTAAGATTTTTACAAGACCAGAACCATATCAATTTAAGATATGAGTTGTTAAGGAACCTCTCTGCTATAGATTCCAGCTTTGGGCATTTGTTAATTCTGAGCTCTTCAAGCGCCTCGGGCAACCAGCTTCTTGCTGATAAGATCGTGAACTCCGAGCAATCCTCAATCTCAAGGTGTTTGAGTGAAGCAGGAAACTGACCTTTCAAAAATATGCATGTGAGAGATGAGCAATGGGAGATAGACAACTTCTCAAGAAGAGATAAGCTGCTGTTGTTGATATTCTCCATTTGAGTTGCTGAAGAAGAAGAAGAAGACAAATACTCTCTGTGATCCACCAAATACTGCAACTTCTCGCAATTCTTTATCTTGAGCTGTTTCACAGAAGAAGGTAAATGGTCTATTACAATAAATGTAATAGCATTACAGCCTTCAATACAAAGCTCTCTAAGGGAGGTGAAGCTATGAAACCCTTTTGGTGGCTGCTTAACACAAATCTCATTCTGCCATAAATAAATCAGTTCTTCACAACCTTCGATCTTTAAATATTCTACTTTCTGAAACCCTTGCCTTAACCAATTTCCGAATTCTGAAAAATGTGAAAGAGCCATAAACTTCAATGACTCATAGTCCATCACACTGCTGCACATCATACCTTTGCATCCATCTATTTCTAACTCGCAAAGCATCGGAAGACTTGAGAATGAAACTGCCAACTGCTGACATTCACGAACCACAAGTTTCACCAGTGAACGAAGATGGCTAGGTAGTCTTCCAGAGAGCTTTGAGCATTTTACAATGGAAAGCTCTCGGAGAAAAGGAAATCTCCCAATATGCTGCTCATTTTCTTCCATAGGATTCCAACACTCCCATTCTTGAAGATCCTCGAAACAAAGAATCTCCAACGATTGGAAAGAGTAACCCCCTCCATAAATTTCAGAACCTATGCTTTTTAAATTCCGCATTCCTTTGATGGTGAGGTCTTTAAGTGAGCTCAATAACCCAAGTGACGGCAAAAAAGTGCATTTTTGACAATTTTCCAATCTTAGTACCGCCATATTGGAGAATGATGGATCCCCAACCCATGACGGGAATCTCCTGCCACCATAGAATCTGACAGAAAGCTCAGTAAGATTTGTATGAGGTTGAAGCATGCCAAGTACACTTTCTTCTGCTTCCTCATTTCGTGAGCCGTCAAATTGAGACCCCCACTCTAAATGTAACACGTTTAGGCCATTTTTATCATCTAATATCGCCTCTCTTGTGTCTTGCAAATAAATGACATTTTCTAACCTCAAAATGTGAAGTTCTCCGCTCACAAACTTTAAATACTTCATATCTTTCAAATCACACCGACTACTTTTGCCTACAATAAAATTAGACAATGTACGAAGATTTTTCAGATCTTTCATCCCTACCGGCATCTCTTCCAAACTTACACCACCTGTGATATCAAGATGACGTAGATTAATCAAATTCCTCATATTAGAAGGCAACTTCTTGATGTGTATACAATCTCTTAATAGCAAAGTTTGCAAGTTAATAAGCAAGCTTGTTGATTCAGGAAGACTAGTGATCATAGTGCCAGAAAGATTGAGATACCTTAGATGCCTTAAATCTCCAATTGAATTGGGTAGCTCGGTGATATAATATTTTTTCAAAGACAAAGCTCTCAGTTTTTTGAATTTTGGCAGCAAGTTCAAAACAACATAACTAGTTATGTAGATATTATTATTGCGATACCATTCATACATACGCTCAATGAAAATTGGCAAAAATGTTCTTATAAGCTCAACTTTATGAAACACCTCAAATTTATCTTTGACATCTCTGATCCCACAAATATAAGAAGAATGGCGACACCTTTCTAATCTCTTTGATTGCATATTGAGCTTCAAGGAACTCTCCAATCTAAAACTTGTGTTTCCTGAAACCAATTGAGCTAAATCGTTGACAAGGTCATGCATTAAAAATTTAGTATTATTACCAATTGCCTGTTGAAAAATCGACCTTGACAATAGATCATGAAAATACTCGCTGCCTAAATCTTCTGGTTGTCTATCGTCATCTGAAGGTTGAATTAGACCTTCTGCCATCCATAACAGGATAATTTCATTCTCTTCGAATTCGTAATCCTTTGGAAGGATTGCACAAAAAGCGAAGCATCTCTTCAGATGTGATGGAAGATGATGATAACTTAATCTTAAGACGGGGATAACACCATTTTCATCTGTCAAATCCCATATTTGGTTGTTCAATATATGTTCCCAATCTGATCTTGGTTTACAACGAAGAAGGCCACCAAGAGTCAATGCTGCCAAGGGCAAACCTCTGCACTTCTCAACAACTTTCGTACGAGTTGATTCCAAATTCTGATTTGCACCAACAACCTCACTTTCCAAGGCATGCTTCTTGAACACAGACCAGCAATCATCATCAGTCAAAAGTTTTAACTCATAACGATCAATGTCTCGTCCCACTGTTAATGCAACATCATCAAGACGTGTCGTCACAACCATCTTACTTCCCTTTGCTCCACCTAAAAAGGGAGATTTTAAGATTTCCCACGATGCATAGTCTTTATTCCAAACATCATCTAAGACTAGCAAGAATTTTCTCCCAGCTACTTTATTTTTCAGTTGAACATGCACTTCATTCAAACTGTTGAGGTTGCAAGGAGAGCGTGTGATTGACTCGAGAATTGCTTTTGAGATTCCTAGTACATCAAACTCATCAGACACACAAACCCATACTCTTGGGTTGAAATCTTCCATTGCCTTGTCATTATACACCTCCCGCGCCAGTGTTGTTTTACCAACTCCTCCCATGGCAACAATGGATATCACACGAAAGTTGGAATCAGCATCAGGTCCATCTCTCAGCACCATTTCAAGTACTTTAGCTTTATCTTGATCTCTTCCATAAACAGCAGGTTCAGGTTGCACACTTGAAGTGGGTGAACGTCTTTGCTGTCTAGCTATTGATACCCCTCCAGCATTCACTTGCAAACCAAGATCAATCCTCTGCTTACAGAGTTCTTCCAACCGACCACTCATATCTTTGGTTTGGGACCTCATATGAGAACTAAACTTGAAAGCACTTGGACTCAAGTTACTTAAACGAGCTGGGATGAGTTTTCGTACCTTGATAGTGTTAGTGCTGGCCTCATCACGTTGTTGCATCTTCAACTTCCTTGACAAAGCTTCGGTTGCAAACTCATCAAGTATGTCCTCCACATCAGGGCCGTCTCCAGACATTTTGGGGCCCAAGCCATTTAATGATATTAACAAAAATTAGGGCCCCATACAAAATTTATTATCATTAACATAAAATTAAAAAAAAAAAAAAAAAATTCTTCATTGAGAGGTGAGAGGTGATAACTAAATTCAACATATACTTCAAAAATAAAAATAAAATAAAAGGAGACATTGACAGGTGAGACATACACATTTTTGGAAGCAAATCGAAATGGGAAAGAAGGCCAGTCGACGAAGTCATGGAGAGAGTGGGCTGCGATTTTTACTAGGTTAGCAATTTAATTAGACTCTCTTTAAAAAAATAATAATTATTAAAAAAAAAATCAATTGGACTCAAACAATTTTGACTCAAATGATGTAAAACTAAATTTGATATGTTAGAATTCAATTGGGCTTTGAAGTTTTTTTTCTATTAAATTGAACTAGATATAGATAATTGGGTCTTATTAAAAAAGGCAAAACAATGTTTGAAATTGGGCCCTTTTTAAACTAAAATAAATTGGACCTGAGGCCCCAAAAGAAGAAGAAGGAGAATGGATCATTTGGGGGCCCCAGCAAATTGCTGGGTTTGCTGCCCCCATGGGCCGGCCCTACTCCACATCATAAGCTAAGTCTCGGAGATTGTCCAGCCACTTCTTCACAGCCATTTCAGTCAGTTGTTTCTCCTCTGCATCGCCGAGCACTGCCTGAATCATATTCAGAGTTTGTTCCCACTTCTTGAGCTTTGAATCCAAACCCTCGTGATGCAAGAACTCCAGCAGCTCACGAGAAGCCAATCTGTCGAACAGCACCTGAAGGGAAGCAGAGAGAAAGAGCTCTCCTATAGCCATATGCGAGCAGGATTTTGTTTGTAGAAAGCAAAGAAAGAGCAGTAAGTGAGTAATAGAAACCTGTATTGTGCGTTGACTTGCTTTTTCGAAGGATTTTGGCTCTTTTAGTTAAAGAGAGGAAAGTAAAGCCAAATATGTGTATTGATACTATCAACCCAAAAACAAAACAAAAACCAAAAGACCGCCAACTTCCAACAAAATTGGTGGCAAGTGTGGCAACAAAGTCGACCCCTTTTATTTATTATCACAAAGCCTCACTTGTTTATCATTTACTTGGAAGATGAGGGTGAGTGGTGAATCCAATGACCAATATTACTGTACTTTTATAACGTGTTATTTTTTCCATTTTCCTAAAGAAATTCTGTCCTAGTTGTTAATAGAAATTCTTTGCTTCTTAAGAAATTATGACATACTTCTTAAGATAGATCAGTAGGAATCAGTACCAGACTTGTGTGTATGCCAGAACTGTTAGGGATAATCCTAAGAACCGATAAACGCGGAACGCTGTGCCTAATATACGCCCATAACTCATAGCAATAATAACGTCAATAAGCAAAAAAATAGATGAAAGAAAATAAAACAATCACAACACAAGATATACGTGGAAAACCCAAAACGGGTAAAAAACCACGAGCCGTCAGGACAATAGAGAAAGTTCCACTATATGATAAATTGTTACAACCATATACTCCAGGATTCTCTCTCACACCTAACCCCAAACCACACTCACACCCCAACTCTCATTGAAACAAATATTAAAAGCTTTGATGGATTCTACAACCATATACTTCATGATTCTATCTCA
The DNA here is from genome assembly GCA_030490815.1 of Acer saccharum. Classification (NCBI taxonomy): domain Eukaryota; kingdom Viridiplantae; phylum Streptophyta; class Magnoliopsida; order Sapindales; family Sapindaceae; genus Acer; species Acer saccharum. The sequence goes on from CM059867.1 coordinate 1,643,676, forward strand.
CACCTAACCCCAACCCCAACCCCACCCCCACCCACACCCCCCCCACCCCCCCCCCCCCCCCCCCCCCCCCCCCCAACCCGACTCTCATTGAAACAAATATTAAAAGCTTTGATGGATTCTACTTAGACTTCGCATTCGCCATTTTTGGTGGAGTGTGAAGTAGCTGAGAAGCGAGTAAATTAAGATAATACTTTTGACACTTGCTTTTTCCCTCTAAGTCGGTCCAAATTTTAACAAAAATAATAATACTTTTGACACAGATTGGTGAGTTTTATTTTTATTTTTATTTATAAAAAAAATAGTGACATGTCTAGACACGTCATCGCATAATAACCAAATAAGTAATGATTGCCCGGCCATGTCATCACATATTTAGTGACTTGCAAGCACGTCATCGCATGATTTCTCGACATGCATCAAATTAGTGTTGACGTGGCTGGGCATGTCAACACATTTTACCTGAAATTGTGGTGACGTGCATCACACATTTTACCATTTCCTCTTCTGCACATTAGCATCTTATTCTCCATTTCTCCCCACCTGTCTCTCAAATTTCACTCCATCTAGGCCAGTTCCATCACGGTGGAGAAATTCAAGCTAAGAAAATCACTGCTAGCCATTTACTTGAATGTTCATACAAAGTAACAGAATCAGTAATGAATCAATCATTATTTCTTGGAGAATCATAAAAAGTTAGTAGAATCTGTATTTCTTGGAGATAACCATTCAAGTTCAGTGTCAAATGAAGGTGACCACTGCATAGAAGCTGGCATCGTCTCCATATTCTTGTAAAATACCAATACATTTCCCTTTTGTTTGAAAATATCTCATTTTAGTCATTAATTCAATTTTTTTAGTCAAATTACACGGCCAATGGTATAAACTTTTTACACAAATAAAATTTAATGACAAAAAAGGTTTTTTTTTTTTTTTTTTTTTTTGGATAAGATAAATTTTTTTTAAAAAAAAATGTTATTAATAATGTTCAAAATGCCTAAACAAAATTAAACAATGCTTTAAGGATGTGAACAAAACAGAATATCGATTTCTCAGAAGCATCAAGATATGGTAATTGCTACCATGCTATATAGACTATTTGAGTTGGTCAATTTGGGGTATTGAAACTTCATTTTGCAGTTAATTTTAGCCGGCAAGAAAAGCTTTGAATAATTGCACAAAATCACTCAATTTGGAATCTTTGCATTGCAGGGACTCACCCTTACACCCATCTTTGCTATGATAAGCTGTGTCGTTTGTACTTAAGTTAACTCTGGTTGGAACCATACCTGGATTCGGTTAAATCAATCCATAACCAAATCCAGGTTTGTATTTTGAATGTGTTGTATCCAACGCCATGGTCTCATTCTTGCAAGTAAGCCATTCAAGTCATTTTGTCAAATGAAGGAGAGCTCAGAAGAGTAGCCGACATCAACTACAAATATAAAGACGATCATCGAGACAAGTTGACCACTCCTAAATGAGCACCCGCAATAGTACGGAGCCGTAGGAGTAGTAAAATGATGAATAGAATTCGTCCCACAAGGATTGATGTATTGAATACCACAATTGATTGATTTAATTACTATCTAGACAAACAAATATATGATGATGAAATTATACTACTCAACTTTAACTAAATTAAACATATACTAAAATGCAATAATTTAAACTAGGCAAGCAAACAAACTAAAGCAAGTCAAACACAAGCAAGTGATTGTATTTCTTATGGGAAATTAGGCTAAGACCATGAATCCACCTATCCAATTCTCATTACTTTTAGGCTCATCATTAAGGTAAAGTATGCAAGTGTGTGTAGATTCGTGACACCCTAAATTTGTCTCTAACCTCTCTCAAGTGATAAAGACAACATTTATATGCACCAACAACTTATTTCTCAATGGTTATCCGAACTACATATAAATTTATTAAGTTTCATGGCACACAAATGGAATCCTAGAGGCTAGCATCATATATTTTTATCTTACCAACCTCTATCACACATTTCATCGAGCACGTTGTGTGCTTCACCTCTCGGTACTTCACACAACAACCAAACAATTATTAAATGCTAGCTATACATTCAATAATGATTAAGAACATGAAATGAGCATACAAAACACAAGCAATAATGATAAAGTGATGGCCTTGATTGATAATTCATGGAAAACGGCTTCATCTTGGCCTTAGCCAAGGAAGTTTAGTTCATAGTACAATAAATGGCTACAAAATATGAGTAATAAATACAATCCATAATCAAAGATGAATAAATGTAAAGAGAGAAAGGTTTAGAGTAAACTAATTGGAGAACTCCTCCTCTCTTGCTTGGTTGTGCTAGACTTCTTCTCTCTTTGACTTTTCTTGCTCGAAGATGTGGTTTTTATGGTGGGTTTTGGTGAGGAAATGAAGTGGTGAGGTGAGAAATGAGTTTGGGTGATGATTTGATGAAGGATGTGAGTGATTTGGTGAAGGATTTTGATGAAAGAAGTGTTCTTGGGAGTTTGGAAGTGAAGTGGAGATGTTTTGGAGCTCAATGGTCGTTCAAGAGGTCTGTTAATTGGTTCTGAAATGAGGTATTTATATGTATGGAAATAGGGCATGAAACCCTAGACAAACCGCCCACAAAATTGTCTAACCGCTGTTCACCCGCCCTACGTAGGGCGGGTGAAGGGCGGTTTACCTTTGTTTTGCTGAAGGGCAGATTTTGGGCAAACAGGAGGCGGTGAACTTCTGGGATGGAAACCGCTGTTCACCCGCCCTACGTAGGGCGTGTGAAGGGCGGTTTTTCTGACTTTTGCCTTTCTATCGCTGTTCATAGAGCCAATTTTGGGCGATTGAGAAGCGGTGGTCTTCTGGAGTGATTCCGCTGTTCACCCGCTATTCGTAGAGCGGGTGTAGGGCGGTTTTGCTTTCAAATCTTCCAAAAATTCCAGAATTGCCCCAAACTTCTTCTTTCTTTGGTAAAATGCCCTTGGAAGCTAAGAATCCTGCACAAACTTATTTTAAGCGTCAAATACTTGGTTTTACCCGGAAAACGGATGCAAAAAGATAGGAAACAGGGCTATACCAAGTGTATAAATGGGCAATATCACAAGTCACTTCCAAGCTAAAAAAATCATTGCTTGCCATTGACTTAAGTGTTCATACAAAGTAACAGAACGTGTAATTAATCAATCTTGCATAGTCCATTCTGCATGAAAAGCTGAATAGTGAAGGAAGAAAATTGAATGAAGTAGAGACAAATACACGTAGCAATTGTAACCAAGCAAAGCACCATTCAAGTTAGTAGAATCTGCATTTCTTATAGATAACCATTCAAATGAAGGCGACCACTGCAGAGAGGCTGGCATCATCCTCTGCTTACACTGTCAGAAACGGAAAAGCTCCAAAAGCCCACATTGTTGGTCACAACAGGATTGAAATGCATGCGCTATTCAAGCATGAACATTCCAGCCTGATCAGTAATGTACATCAAAATGGCCTTTCAGGATCAATAAAAGCTCCACACATTTATATCAGAGCAGACGAATAGCAGCTCCGCTTAAGTGAGTCATCTCCAGGACCAAGGAGCTGAGCACCAAACTAAGTTGTACCACAACATCAAATAATCATAAGCTGCTGCAGATGTTCGGAAAAGAAAAAAGTTAAATATCATTAGACCAAGCTATGTTCATTCATACATAATAATATTTGTTAACTAGAACATTAGCTCTGATTTGTTGAAGTCTGCTGCACATTCTAGAAGGTAATCACAATTTCAAGACAATTCTAGCATAATCTAAGGCAATTGTAAAATAAGTTGTAGCAGCTTCTAGAAACTTCAATTAGATAATTGTGTAGAATTGTAGGTAGGATTCTAGAAGATTCAAACATCTTCCTAATGCTTGTAATAACCGACATAGTGAGCCTATAAATAGGCATCACCATTGTAAATTGTTGTATGAAAAAAACAACACCAGTTGTTAAAACAGTGTACTCAAATAACAGAGTAATTGAAAGGAGATAATAAGCTCCTATTTTCTACAATCACTTCTTCTACTAAATCTTTGTCTTCATTGTGTCCATTGTGCTTCAACTATCTTCAAATACTAACAGTGGTATCAGAGTTGTGTCCGATCGTTGTCAAGCATTCGTTGTTGGGCGTTCCTTCGTAAGCTATCATCATGGCTGAATCAAGTCACTCATCAGTTTTGATGTCGGTTCCAGTATTCAATGGCGACAACTACGATTTCTGGAGCATCAAGATGAAGACATTCTTTCAGTCTCAAGATCTTTGGGAGATAGTCCAAGATGGGTGCGGAACTTCAAAAGATGAAAAGAAAAAAGGCTCCAAGACATTGTTCTTTCTTCAACAAGCTTTAGCAGATGAGATGTTTCCGAGGATCATGGGAGCAACCAGTGCCAAGGAAGCGTGGGATATTGTGAAGGAGGAGTTCCACGATAGTGAGAAGGTATGCATCGTAAAACTACGAACTCTAAGAAGAGAGTTAGAAAATATTAAAATGAAGGATTATGAGACTGCAAAAAATTATTATGCTAGAATAAAGGAGATAGTTAATCAAATGAGTGCCTATGGTGAAACTATTTCTGATAAAAAACTTGTAGAAAAAATATTAGTTAGTGTCACTGGAAAATATGATCCAATAATAACGGCTATAGAAGAGTCGAAAGATGTAACTAAACTTTTAGTGACAGAATTAATGGGCTCTCTAGAAGCTTATGAAAATAGGCTTAGTCAAAGAAACGAGGACTTTGTAGAGAGTGCCTTTCAGTCCAAACTGAATATTCAGTCTCAGAAATCCGAATCTGGGTGGAAAAAATCTAAAAGCAATTTTAAAGGAGAAAATTCTAGAAACTATGATAATCAAGATAAAAATACAAAATACCCACCTTGTGGTATTTGTAAGAAGAAAAGTCATCTAGAAAAAGATTGTTGGTTTCGTGGGAAACCACAACGTAGAAATTGTAAAAAATTCGGACACATAGAAAAAGTGTGCCGTTTAAAACAAAATTATCAAGCTAATTTTTCTGAAAATAAAGACGAAGATGGAGTTCTCTTCTACGCTTGTCAAGCTGCAAGTGAAGAGAAAAATGATAAGTGGTATATAGATAGCGGCTGTAGTAATCACATGACAGGTGATGCAAGCATCTTTTGCGATATTGATGCATCTAACAAGTCACAAATGAGGCTCGGGAATGGTGCATTGGTGGAGGTAAAAGGAAAAGGTACTATTGCCGTCGAAACCAAGAAGGGAAGAAGATTCATAAAAAATGTTCTCCTAGTACCCAATTTGCAACAAAACTTGCTCAGTGTAGGACAGATGATCCAGAACGGCTACTCTCTTCATTTCGAAGGAGATTCCTGCACAATCTTTGACAGCAAAAGCACGATGATAGCTCGAGTGAAAATGGAGAACCAGAATTTTCCTATTCGGTGGAGCTATGCTACAGAAGCAGCTATAAGGGCGCAACTAGATGATTCTTGGTTATGGCATCGGCGGTTCGGTCACTTCAACTTTCAGGGGTTGAAGATACTCCATCAGAAAAAGATGATGAAGGATCTACCATTTATCAAAGATAAAGATGATGTGTGTGAAGGGGTCTACTCGGGAAGCAACATCACCAAGCATTTCCCACAGGACAAGCTCAAAGAGCCAAAAGGTTGCTAGAGGTGGTGCACACAGATGTTTGCGGTCCGATGAGAACTCCTACACATGGCCAAAACAAGTACTTCATCCTCTTCATCGATGACTATACAAGAATGACTTGGGTCTATTTTCTTCGAGAAAGATCTCAAGTGTTTGGAATTTTCAAGAAGTTCAAGAACTATGTGGAAAAACAAAGTGGTCACCACATAAAAGTATTGAGAAGTGATCGAGGCAAAGAATACAACTCTAAAGAATTCGACAAGTTCTGCGAGGATGAAGGCATAGAACATCAACTAACTGTCGGCTATGCACCAGAACAAAACGGTGTTTCCGAGAGAAAGAATCGGACGGTAATGGAGATGGCAAGAGCAATGTTAAAAGAGAAGGGTCTTCCGAATACATTCTGGGCTGAAGCAGTCTACACAGCGGTATATTTACTTAACAGGTGTCCAACAAAAGCAGTTCAGAATAAAACTCCAGTTGAAGCATGGAGCGGAAGAAAGCCCTTTGCAAAGCATCTAAGAGTTTTCGGAAGCATATGCTATGTACACATTCCAAAAGAAAAAAGAAGCAAGTTGGATGACAAAACAAAGAAAGGAATATTTGTGGGATACGGCTCTCAGTCAAAAGGCTACCGCATCTACAATTTAAAATCTAATAAAATCATCATTAGCAGAGACGTGGAGTTTGATGAAAATGCAGCATGGAATTGGGATGAAAAGAAGATTGAGAAGAAAAAGATTCATCTGCAATCAGTAGTACCATGACAACCAGAAGAAGCGGCAACTGAACCGGAAGAATTAGAGAGTCCAGCACAAAGAACAACTACCCAGCTTGAAGTGTCCTCTCCAGAAACAACACCGGGAAAAGTAAGATCTTTAATAGAAATTTATGAGAGTTGCAATTTTGTAACTCTTGAACCAGAAAATTATGAAGCAGCATCCAAACAAGAAGTTTGGATCAAAGCTATGCAGGAAGAAATAAAGATGATCAAGAAGAATAAAACCTGGGAGTTGGTGGACTATCCAAATGACAAAGAAATCATTGGAGTCAAGTGGGTTTACAAGACAAAGCTTAACTCTGATGGTTCTATACAGAAACATAAAGCAAGGCTAGTCGCAAAAGGATACTCTCAACAATACGGAGTCGACTACAATGAAACATTTGCTCCTGTTGCTTGCTTGGATACGATTAGAGCTCTTGTTGCCCTCGTTGCACAAAAGAAATGGCAAATCCGTCAACTAGATGTGAAGTCAGCATTCTTGAATGGGTATCTTGAAGAAGAGATATATGTAGAGCAACCTCAAGGGTTCGTGATTCCAGGAAAAGAAGACAAAGTTCTCAAATTAAAGAAAGCGTTGTATGGGTTAAAGCAAGCACCAAGAGCCTGGTACAGCAGAATTGATGAATACTTTACAAGTCATGAATTCAGGAGGAGCAAAAGTGAGCCAACACTATACATCAAAATCCAAGGTAACAATATCCTTATTGTTTCTTTATATGTAGATGATCTCATTTATACAGGAAACAATGAGAAGATGATGAAAGAATTTAAAGAAGATATGATGAAGACTTTCGAAATGATAGACTTGGGTTTGATGCACTACTTTCTTAGTATTGAGATAAACCAAGAAAAATCTGGAATCTTCATGTCTCAGAAGAAATACATAGAGAGTCTACTCAAAAAATTCAAGATGAGCGAATGCAAGCCAGTAGCAACTCCTCTCGTTACTAATGAGAAATTCAGAAAGGAAGATGGGTCAAACAAGGCAGATGTGTCAATTTACAGAAGTCTTATTGGAAGCCTATTGTATCTGACTGCCACAAGACCAGATATTATGTATGCTACAAGTCTACTTTCAAGATTTATGCAGAATCCGACTCAAGTTCACTACGGGGCAGCAAAGCGGATACTTAGATACTTGCAAGGCACAAAAGACTATGGCATTTGGTTCAAACCTACGGACAAGTCTACATTGATTGGCTACACGGACAGTGATTGGGCAGGATCGATGGATGACAGGAAGAGTACTTCAGGATATACATTCTCTCTGGGCTCAGGAATATTCTCATGGACATCCAAGAAACAAGACAGTGTTGCTCAATCATCAGCAGAAGCAGAATACGTCGCAGCAGCTACTACAGCTAGTCAAGCTATATGGTTGAGACGAATACTCGAAGATATGGGAGAAAAATATAATCAAGCTACAAAGATCCTTTGCGATAGCAAATCCGCAATTGCAATGGCCAAAAATCCCATCTTCCACAGTCGAACAAAACACATTGCAATCAAGTATCATTTCCTAAGAGAAGCTGAAGCAAACAAAGATATTGAGCTCGAGTATTGCAGGACTGAAGAACAATTAGCTGACATCTTCACTAAGGCATTTCCAAAAGTAAGATTCAAACTACTTCGAAGCCTGATAGGAGTCACCAGAATGTGTATCAAGGAGGAGTGTTGAAGTCTGCTGCACATTCTAGAAGGTAATCACAATTTCAAGACAATTCTAGCATAATCAAAGGCAATTGTAAAATAAGTTGTAGCAGCTTCTAGAAACTTCAATTAGATAATTGTGTAGAATTGTAGATAGGATTCTAGAAGATTCAAACATCTTCCTAATGCTTGTAATAACCGACATAGTGAGCCTATAAATAGGCATCACCATTGTAAATTGTTTTATGAAAAAACAACACAAGTTGTTAAAACAGTGTACTCAAATAACAGAGTAATTGAAAGGAGATAATAAGCTCCTATTTTCTACAATCACTTCTTCTACTAAATCTTTGTCTTCATTGTGTCCATTGTGCTTCAACTATCTTCAAATACTAACATGATTGCCTTCTTAAGAATAAGACATTTCACAATAAATTTGTTGAGGCAGCCCAAAGCAAGAAGAATTGAAACGTGCATTGTCATTTGAGCATATTTGTAGAAGACTTTGAAATTCAAGGGCTTCTACTCCACCTTGTCAATAAGAAATCTAAAACCAGGAGTACCAAACCGAAATGCTTGTGTCATGGTCCCGAATAATAATTGAAATTCCATGGCAAGGAGGTGAGCCAGATCCAAAATATTAGAAAAGGAGCAGTCATTAACATGCATATCAGTTTATCATGACAAAATCTATAGGGCAACAAAGTGCATAGATTGATTATCAGCAAAAAGTGGTAAACAGAATTATCATGAGGAAACTCAGATGTGGCAGCGATCAAATGAAGTAACTTCAGTACATTGGCATCAGAAATTGAAGACATCAACATTCGACAAAGTTTACATATTTTCTTCTGGTTACCTTTTGCAGGTAATGGTTTAAAGAATCAACAAGTAGAAGAAGAAGATAACTTCAACAACAAAGATAGAAACTCTGTTTTCAACTATCTGCACATCCCAATCACAATAAGCCTAAGTTTCAAAATTCTTCGTGATTCGAAAGGTTTACTTGCTTCCCATTGAAACATAAATGCAAAAAATCAAAGAAGGAAAACTAATAAACATAAACAAATGTAATTACAAATGTTTGTATTTCATAAAATTACATTTGACATCAAGAAGTAAAATGTTCCACCGATTGGTTTTTGAACTTTACATATATGAGTGCTAGCCTGTGTTATACTTATATGCATGTAAATTTGGGAACCATTGTGGCAGTGTCTAAAATGTTTAAAATACTCTCACTATAATAAGAATAATAACCAATTTTTCCATTGAAATAGACTGCACCAATAGGCTGGTGAGACAGGAATGATTTGACAGTCAGTTAACAAGAAAATAATAAAATAATCACACAAATTCTTTCCTAATTGTCAATAGATTTTCTTTGCTTCTTAAGAAATTATGAAATAATTCTTAAGATGGATCAAGGACAAATCAGAACCGGATTTGGGAGTATGCCAAAACTAAACCAGAGCTTCATCATATCACCATTGCTAAAAGATTTACAAATATCTAATATATTAAACAAACGCTAGTCTAGCAGCCAAAAGAATTCTTCAAACTAAAGATAAGATCAACGAGTTCCGAGAGAATTTGAAGTACTAGTGTCATGCCCACTCACGTCATCACCTGGTTGGCTCCAGACAAGCTCTACCATATCCTCTTCTGCTTCTCTTCTCCACTTTAGTATCATGTCCTTGCCAGCGCCGCCAAGGAGGCTGCTAAGCACCTCAAAATGACATGTTGTCTTCACAGTCAGCACCGACGAACAATTTCCATATCTGAGTTCGGCTGCTAACACCAACCCAGCCGAGATTCACTGTTTTTCTTCATCTGAGAGGCAAAAACAAAACCTTGAAAACCCTAACAATGGCTATTAAAAAGTAGACCCAAATTGATTCTACTTATATTTGAAGACTTATTGAATTTGAATTTGAATGATTGGAACTTCTGATGGGTCAATATCCACCAACCCAAGAAATTTCTGATAGAGAATTTCCCAGAAGCATCAAGATATGTTAATTGCTACCATGCCGTAGACTATTTGAATTGGTATTGAAACGTTATGCAATTCAAGAGGCTTTGAGATAATAATAGATCCACCAATTTAGAAATGCTTCACAGTTTAATATTTCTCTATACAAATCATCAAACTATGAGATGAAAGCAAATAAATTTGTAATAATGGTACACTACGTAAAAAATTAGCTCAAACTATAAAGTATTCTTTTTTCTGTCTTTCACATACAAATTCTGTCCTAATTGTCAATAGAAATTCTTTGCTTCTTAAGAATTTTTGACATATACTCCTATCACAGCAAGATAGATCAGGACGAATCAGACCAGAGTACCAGGCTTGTGTGTTAACTCGTAAGCTAAAAAAAAAAAAGTAAAAAGTGCTAAACAAAATAAATTGCTAAAAGATTTACAAATATCAAACATATGAAACAAATGCTTAGTCCAGGAACCAAAATACTTCTTCAAAGTAAAGATGTCAATGTCATCAAAGAGTTTGAGAGACTTGCAAGTACTAGTTGCATAAAGTGAAATGAAACAATTATTGATTACCTGACCTCCTCCTAGAAGAGTTTGCATGGTATCATGCCCATCCTCTCACAGATCTTACAACCATCTGCTTGAACATCAAATTTCATATACAAAGGATTATATTCAACTCAATTGAACTGAAATGAAACGATAGAACAATACTAAATAAGACTCGTTACTACAGGCTGGAAGAAGATTTTGAACAGCAGAGTAAAAATAAAAATGTGTGATATATAGTAAACATTGTTATAACATTAAAAATATGAACAGTGGTTGGTGTGTATTGAAACAGAGAGATGAGTAGATTAAAAACCGGGTGCAGTTTGGATGTAAAGAGAGATGAGTTTTGTTTTGTGGTGTTGAAAAAGTTGGAAATGGAGAATCTTTGATGTGTTCTTAGACTTGGCATCAGTTTCGCCATTTTTGTTGGTGTTTGAACTAGCTGCTGAGAAACGAAAAAAGAGAACACTGAAAAGTGTATCCTTGGATCCTTGGTAAGGATCCTTTCTTTTGATAACACTGAAAAGTGTTTGATAGAAGTGCTAAAGTGATCGACAAAATGACTAAGAGAGAAACTAAAAGTGAAAAGCATGAAGAGACTTCATTAATGGAGTTTTCACAAAGATATCTCTCTTCTATGTATTGATTAAAAATTCGTTTACAAAAGCCTTGTATATATACAAGTAGATTCTAACATGTAAAAAGCATTCCCTTAAATTCACAACTAACTTTTACTACATCAGCTGGTTTGTTAATAACCATATCAAACTAACACCACTTCTATAAACATTTTAATAAGTGTAGGTTCTATTAGTTGCACTGATTTGTAAATTGTAATTGATCAAGTATTAATACAGCACCTTGAAAATAAGACAAGCTTGCATTCCCAAATTTCACTTTGCAGAACCCAATGTTATCATTTGTTTGCAGTCCCTGAAAATCCCCATAGAAATTGATATCCCCATAGACATGCTATATCCAGATATTGTTTTCAGCAGCAGTTCTGGAATATCCCTTCCCGTCAGAATTCATTGGAACTGCATCCAATGCAGCAGCTTGCAAAATTACTGGCCAGGCTTCTTCCAAACAAGGCAGCAACCTCGAAGAAACCAGAGGTGATAGGATTCCAGTACTGTATGAAGAAAGAAACAACGATAACAATAAGAAGGTTGGCACAGAACAACCGGAAAAATTCCATCTTATAACAGATTAGTAAATAATAAAACTTACATTTCTATGGAGATTCAACCCCAAGAAAATATGGTTGTAATCCTTCAAAAGTAATCATTCAAGTTCGGTGTCAAATGAAGGTGACCACTGCACTCACAATTCGAGGTGTTGTCAGACACAGAAAAGCTCCTAAAGCTCAAATGCAGATTGATTAGAGTCCATGCCAATACTCACATCAAAAAAAATGAAGAAGAAGAGAAGTAATGATTATTTCTCTTCCGGTTACCTTTCGCTAGTAACCGGAAGTAATGTGCGGAGAAAGTTCACATAATTCTTCCGGTTACCTTTCGCTAGTAACAGTTCAAAAAAATCAATGAAGAGAAGAAGCAGTCAAATTTCAACAACAGAGATGAAGATTTTGATTTCAAGTATCTGCACAGCCTGATGCCAAAAAGCCCAAGTTTTCAAAGATCTATTGGGTAATGTCCACCACTTCTGGACAGAAAAGTCGCTTGCTTCCCACTGGAAAGACAAAAAAAAAAAAAAAAAAAAAAAAAAAAAAAAAAAAGAGTAAAAAGTAAACATTAAAACCAAAGAAGGAAAACAAGGATAAAAGTATAGACTAAAACTTAATGTTTTTCAAAATTAATGTTACTAGACAAGCTGAATTTATTGTACAACTTTCAAACTGCAATATGAATTTTGACTAAATAAAATGAAATGAAGAAATTGTTGATTATCTGACCACAAGCTTCCGTGTAAAATATCAATCAACATCATTCAATTTCAAAGGAAACTCATGAGAAATAAAATCTAATGATTTGTTCAAGTAACTAAATCTCTTTTTAGCCAAACCAATTAAATAGTGTAAGGATTTTGTTTCATTTTATTGCAACCCAAAGCAATCTCACCAACCAACCAGACTCTTAATTGAAAAGAATGTATTGAAACAAATATCACAGAAACAGAACAAAATGTCATTTGCAAAGACCTACTTCAAAACACCCAATCAAATAATATTCTTTTACTAAAAAAAGAAAACTCTGTATTCAAACACCAACCAAAGTCTCATTTGAGAGAATGAAATTATAAAAACACAAGCACCCAGTCACTGCATTAAATAAGGTGTGACGTGCCTGGGCACGTCATCAGCTGCTCAGCTGACATAAAATCCTGTGTGTTTTGTAGTCTCTCTGAAAAATTGGTGCAGCGAAGAAGAATGAAGAAGGAAGATGACTCACTCTCACAACAAATCGTATAATGACGTGTTGTCTCAGTAATCCGTACCGGCGAAAAATTTCTGTATCTAGGTTCGGCTTTTAACACTGACCCCAGCTGAGCTTCACTGTTTTTTTCTTCATCTGAGAGGCAAAAACAAAAAAAAACAAAAATCAATACTAGAAAAGTAATGATTATTTCAATTAAAGGCAGAAACTAATTACTACATGATAACAGAAGAATAAAACTAGAGAGTAAAAAAACGTGTGATAAAGTAAACGTTTTATAACATTACAGTCTGAAAAATGGTTGGTGTGTTATAAATTTGACAGACCTGGCATAATTTATAAAGACGGAATGAGGTGTTTCTCTGATTCTTCTCTTTTTCTTTGTTGTTTCTCAGATGAGATTGAGCTCATCCTTCTTCCTATGGATCGTAGATGAATTTGCCGTCTATTTCAACACAAGGGATGTGGGCTATCTTGGACCACTCTCGTCCCTTACCCCTTTTGCACTGCTTTTTCAGCAAAGGACATTCACAGATATATAATTGCAAAAGTGAGGATGGCAAGCCTACTTCTGGTAAGGATGTGAGATTTGGGCAATTAGAGATGAACAGAGATTCAAGGGAGGTGAGGTTTTGAAAACCATTGGGAAACAGGTATTTTAATTTTGGGAAACTTCCGATCATCAAATGTTGAAGAGAAGGGGGCAACATCATTCTGATATCTTCCTGTGGGAAAGACTCTACTTCCGGACATTCATAGATTATGAGTAATGTAAGAGAGGTGAGGTTGTGCAACCCCCACTCAACCAGTGGCTTATATATATTGACACCTTCTATGTAAAGATATGTTAAGTTGGTGGAAAAACCGTCTTGTGGAAAGGATGTGATACTTGGACATAGTTCAATGGACAAGTTTTGGAGTGAGTTGATGTTGTGAAAGCGATTGGGTATGGCTCTGAGTTTCTCACAGTCAGAAATAAAAAGATATTCTAAATTGGTTTTGGGAAGCCCTCCTTCAGGGAAGGAAACAACACTTGGGCAACCAAATATAATGAAGTGATTTAGATGGATAAGATTGTGTAGGCCCATGGGTATAGATTTAAGATTTTCACAAGACCAGAATTTTATATATCTAAGAGACGTGTTGTTAAGAAACCTCTCTGCTATAGATTCCAGCTTTGGGCATTTTTCAATCTTGAGCTCTTCAAGTGCCTCGGGCAACTGGTCTCTTGGTGATAAGATCGTGAGCTCCGAGCAATCCTTAATCTCAAGGTGTTTGAGTGATGCAGGAAACTGACCTTTCAAAAATATGCATGAGAGAGATGAGCAATGGGAGATAGACAACATCTCAAGAAGAGATAAGCTGCTCTTGTTGATATTCTCCATGTGAATTGCTGAAGAAGAAGATGAAGAAGTACAAGTATCCTCTCTGTGATCCACCAAATACTGCAACTTCTCGCAATTCTTTATCTTGAGCTGTTTCAAAGAAGAAGGTAAATGGTCTATTACAATAAATGTAATAGCATTACAACCTTCAATCTCCAAGCGTTGAAGATGTGCAATGTTGTGCTTTATTCCCTCAGGTAAGGATGTCAGAGCATTACAACCTTCAATACAAAGCTCTATAAGGTAGGTGAAGCTATGAAACCCTTTTGGTGGCTGCTCAACACAATTCTCATTCTGCCATAAATAAATCAGTTCCTCACAACCTTTAATCTTCAAATGTTCTACCTTCTGAAACCCTTGCCTTAACCAATTTCCGAATTCTGAAAAATGTGAAAGAGCCATAGACTTCAATGACTCGTAGTCCATCACACTGCTGCATGCCATACCTTTGCATCCATCTATTTCTAACTCGCAAAGCATCGGAAGACCTGAGAATGAAACTGCCAACTGCTGACATTCACGAACCACAAGTTTCTCCAGTGAAGGAAGATGGTTAGGTAGTCTTCCAGAGAGCTTTGAGCATTTTACAATGGAAAGCTCTCTGAGACAAGGAAATCTCCCAATATGCGGCTCATTTTCTTCCATAGGATTCCAACACTCCCATTCTTGTAAATCCTCGAAACAAAGAATCTCCAATGCTCGGAAAGAGCAACCCCCTCCGTAAATTTCAGAACCTATGTTTTTAAAATTCCACATTCCTTTGATGGTGAGGTCTTTAAGTGAGCTCAATAACCCAAGTGATGGCAAGAAATTGCAATTCTGACAATTTTCCAATCTTAGCACCATCATATAGGAGAATGATGGATCCCCAACCCAAGATGGAAATCTCCTGCCACCGTAGAACTTGATGGAGAGCTCTGTAAGATTTTTATGAGGTCGAAGCATGCTGAGTACATTTTCTTCTGCTTCCTCATTTCGTGAGCTGTCAAATTGAGACCCCCACTCTAAATGTAACACTTTTAGGCCATTCTTATCACCTAATATCGCCTCTCTAGTGTCTTGCAAATTAGTGGCATTTTCTAACCTCGAAATGTGAAGTTCTCCACTCACAAACTTTAAATACTTCAAATCTTTCAAATCACATCCACAACTTTTGCCTACAATAAAATTAGACAATGTACGAAGATTTTTCAAATCTTTCATCCCTACCGGCATATCTTCCAAACTTACACCCATGATATCAAGATGACGTAGATTAATCAAATTCCTCATATTATAAGGCAACTTCTTGATGCGTTTACAATCTCTTAGTAGCAAAGTTTGCAAGTTAATAAGCAAGCTTGTTGATTCAGGAAGACTAGTGATCATAGTGCCAGAAAAATTGAGATACCTTAGATGCCTTAAATCTCCTATTGAATTGGGTAGCTTGGTAATATAATATTTTCTCAAAGACAACACTCTCAGTTTTTTTAATTTTGGCAACAAGTTCAAAACAGCATAACTAGTTATGTAGATATTATTATTGCGATACCATTCATACATACGCTCAATGAAAATCGGCAGAAATGTTCTTATAAGCTCAACTTTATGAAACACCTCAAATTTATCTTTGCCATCTATGATCCCACAAATATAAGAAGAAAAGCGAGACCTTTCTAATCTCTTTGATTGCATATTGAGCTTCAAAGAACTCTCCAATCTAAAACTTGCATCTCCTGAAACCAATTGAGCTAAATCGTTGACAAGGTCATGCATACCAAATTTAGTATCATTACCAACTGATCGTTGGAATATTGACCTTGACAATAGATCATGAAAATACTCACCGCCTAAATCTTCCAGCTGTCTATCATCTTCTAAAGGTTGAATTAGACCTTCTGCCATCCATAACAAGACAATTTCATTCTCTTCGAATTCGTAATCCTTTGGAAGGATTGCACAAAAAGCGAAGCATCTCTTCAGATGTGATGGAAGATGATGATAACTTAATCTTAAGACGGGGAGAACACCATTTTCATCAGACAAATCCCATATTTGGCTGTTCAATATATGCTCCCAATCTGATCTTGGCTTACAACGAAGAAGGCCACCAAGAGTCAGTGCTGCCAGGGGCAAACCTCTACACTTCTCAACAACTTTCGTACGAGTTGATTCCAAATTCTGATGTGCACCAACAACCTCACTCTCCAAGGCATGCTTCTTGAACACAGACCAACAATCATCATCAGACAAAAGTTTTAACTTATAACGATCAATGTCTTGTCCCACTGTCAATGCAACATCATCAAGACGTGTCGTCACAACCATCTTACTTCCCTTTGCTCCACCTAAAAAGGGAGATTTTAAGATTTCCCAAGAGACATAGTCCTTATTCCAAACATCATCTAAGACTAACAAGAATTTTTTCCTAGCTACTTGATTTTTCAATTGAACTTGCACTTCATTCAAAGTTTTGAGGTTGCAAGGAGAGCTAGTGATTGACTCAAGAATTGCTTTTGAGATTCCCAGTACATCAAACTCATCAGACACACAAACCCATACTCTTGGGTTGAAATCTTCCACTGCCCTGTCATTGTACACCTCCCGAGCCAGAGTTGTTTTACCAACTCCTCCCATGGCGACAATGGATATCACACGAAAGTTGACATCAGCATCAGGTCCATCTCTCAGCACCATTTCAAGTACTTCAGCTTTATCTTGATCTCTTCCATAAACAGCAGGTTCAGGTTGCACACTTGAAGTGGGTGACCGTCTTTGCTGTCTAGCTATTGATAACCCTCCAGCATTCACTTGCAAACCAAGATCAATCCTCTGCTTACAGAGTTCTTCCAACCGACCACTCATATCTTTGATTTGGGACCTCATATGCGAACTAAACTTGAAAGCACTTGGACTCAAGTTACTTAAACGAGCTGGGATGAGTTTTCGTACCTTGCTAGTGCTAGTGCTGGCCTGATCACGTTGTTGCATCTTCAACTTCCTTGACAAAGCTTCGGTTGCAAACTCATCAAGTACGTCCTCCACATCATAAGCCAAGTCTCGGAGATCGTCCAGCCACATCTTCACAGCCATGTCAGTCAGTTGTTTCTCCTCTGCATCGCCGAGCACTGCCTGAACCATCTTCAGAGTTTGTTCCCACTTCTTGAGCTTTGAATGCAACCCCTCCTGGCGCAGAAACTCCAGCAGCTCACGAGAAGCCAATTTGTGGAACAACACCTGAATGAAAGCAGAGAGAAAGAGCTCTCCTACTGCCATGATTTTGTTTGTAGAAAGCAAAGAAAGAGATTTGATTGAGAGCAAGAAATTGTTTGTAGAAATCAAAGAAAGAGAAGTATGTGAGCAAGGGTAAGAGAGGCTTGTATGTAGAAAGCAAAAAAGGAAAAAATGGAAAAAATCCTATTTGAGTTTTGTGCCTTGTGCCACTTTCGTATTGGTCCGTCCCATACCGGCCATGTCAACTTTTTCTTTTGCTTTTTTTTTTTTTTTTAACAATACTTTTTCTTGTGCTTTGTAAGTATTGACTATTGAGGTCGGTTCAGTAGTTTGAACCCAATCTTGTGGGTTCATAATTGTAATATTTAAAAAATATATATATTCTCGTAAGAATAACGATACTTCATCTAAATTTAATGTCCAAATATGATGCATGTAGTATTATTAAAATCTAATTATTTCTATTAAAATCTAATTACTAAAATAATACAAGTATACTATAAAAAATTAAAGTTGCAACATTACACTATTACCTATTCTTGGAAATATGTAACACGTGATTTTGTCTCAACATATCGCCTTTTTTAATGGTGGGCCTGCTGCAAGCAAATTTTCTACTATTTTTTTTTGGCACAAATTTTCTACTACTTAAATTATTTGTTTTCTCGATATGGGACCGAACACACAATTTTCTCCTACTTTTATTATTCTTTTTCTCGACATGGGACCATATACAGAGATATATTTTAGTAACATAACTTGTAATTTTCTCCTACTTAAAAAATAATTACTTGCCATTTACTTAGATGTTCATACAAAGTAACATAACCTGTAATTAATCAATCTTGCATAGTCCATTCTGCTTGTAATTAAATTAATTTTTTAGTTTAATTAGTATTACTTGCTTTTCAATCATACATTTTTTTTTATGAAGTTGGTAAACAAGTTGATTTAGAAAGGAAAAAAAAAAAGATCTGATTTTTCAATTAGAGTTGATGAACATTATAGGAAATTGTTCATTAAAAACATAATTATAAAAAATCAAAACGCGTTTTTTTGCCTTTCTAAATCAACTTGTTTACTAACTTCATAAAAAATTATATGATTGAAAAGCAAGTAATACTAATTAAACTAAAAATCTACTTCTCTAAAGAGGAAAGAGTTTGGCTTGATTCAAAGCCCGGCTATATTCTTCTTTTGTTTAACAAAAGTTCCTTTTCAAAAAAGAAAAATGAAAGAAGAAAAAAAAAACTATTTATAGGGAGTATATTTTATAGAACATATGATCATGAGACTTGAACATAAATTAATTGTGTGGTTATAGATTACCACTAAGTAATTTGTGAGAGACGTTTAGGGTACCAATACCAATAACAACAGAGTATATATGTCTTTGGTTTCTAAAATTTTAATATTTTCTAGAGAAATTTTAATATTTTTGTAACACATGATATTGTCCCAACATATCGACTTTTTTAATGGTGGGCCTGCTGCAAGCAAATTTACTACTATTTTTTTTTTTTTGGCACAAATTTTCTACTACTTAAATAATTTGTTTTCTTGATATGGGACCGAACACTCAATTTTCTCCTACTTTTAATATTATTCTTTTTCTCGATATGGGACCATATACAGAGATATATTTTAGTAACATAACTTCTAATTTTTTCCTACTTAAAAAATCACTACTTGCCATTTACTTAAATGTTCATACAAAGTAACATAACTTGTAATTAATCAATCTTGCATAGTCCATTCTGCTTGTAATTAAACTAATTTTTTAGTTTAATTAGTATTACTTGCTATTCAATCATACATTTTTTTTATGAAGTTGGTAAACAAGTTGATTTAGAGAAAAAAAAAATGAGATTTGATTTTTCAATTAGAGTTGACGAACATTACAAGAAATTGTTCATTAAAAACATAATTATAAAAAAAATCAAAACACGTTTTTGTTTTCTAAATCAACTTGTTTACCAACTTCATAAAAAATTATATGATTGAAAAGCAAGTAATACTAATTAAACTAAAAAACTATTCCTCTAAAGAGGAAAGATTTTGGCTTGATTCAAAGCCGGGTTGTATCCTTCTCTTGTTTAACGAAGTATCTTTTCAAAACAAAAAACAAAAAAAAAAACAAAAAAAAACACTATTTACAGGGAGTATATTTTATAGAACATATGATCACGAGACTTGAACATAAATTAAGTTGTGTGGTTATAGGTTACCACTAAGTTATGTCTACGAGCACTATTTTATGAGAGACGTTTGAGGTATCAATACCAATAACAACAGGAGAGAAAACCAGAACTAACCACTTGAAACATTAAACTTTTGTTAGTAACCGCTTTTGAAATTTTAATTGTTAATAACCACTTTTTAAATAAAAAAATCAGCGTATGTCCATAAATTACTAGAGTACCCCTGAAAATATATTTTTTTTAAACCTCGAAGCAAACTTGAAATCACGACTAAATTGAAATGTCCAAGCTTGAAATCATGCCTAAATTGAAATGTCCAAACTTGAAATCATGCCTAAATTGAAATGTCCAATCTTGAAATCTGGACTAAATTGAAATTTTCCCCTTCTTCTTCTTCCTCTTCTTCTTCCTCAAATTAGGTTTAGGTTTTTTTTTTTTTTTTTTTTTTTTTTTTTTTTGTTGCAAACCACATCACCGGTGGAGGGGGGATCGATTCCGTCACCCATCACCATCCCGTCACCGGCGAAGCAGCAACGCACGAACCACCAGCATCCCATCGCACGAACCAGCCCATCCCATCACACAAACCATCGTCGGACGTGGCCCAGAAGGTCGCCGACGCTCGACGACCCTCAAAAGTGTGCCGGCGAGGGAGAGAGAGAGAGAGAGAGAGAGAGAGAGAGAGAGAGAGAGAGAGAGAGAGAGAGAGAGAGGAGAGAGAGAGAGAGATCGGGGAGAGAGAGACCAAAAGAGAGAGACAGAAAAAAGAGAAGAGAGAAAGAGTGTTTGGGGACCCTTTTTATATGAGGGCTTTCCAGTAATTTCTCAAAAACATGGTTATTAACAATTAAAATTTCGTTTGTGGTTAAAAACGAATTTTCCATAATATATGTGGTCAATTTTGACAATTTCCACTAACAACAGAGTATATATGTCTTTGGTTTCTAAAATTTTAATATTTTCTAGAGAGTTGCTGGTATTGTATCCACGTACTGTGTTAGTCTTGCAAGCGTTTATACTGAGAGATCAAAATTATGAAAGCAAATGTGTTGTAGGAAAAAGGAAGATGCCATTAACGAATCAAAGTATATGAAAACTATTACAAAACACTTCAAACAACACAAATTGCATAGGCTATTCAAACAACATTTTACATGCTTCCATAGGGCAAGCTTCACACGAAAATCCTGTGTTTACTTGAGTCTGAAAAGTCTCTGTTTTCTCAATTCTGTCTGAAAAGTTGGTGCAGCAAAGAAGAATGAAGAAGGAAGATGGCTCACTCTCACAACAATCGTATAACCCCAACTCAAAACGATCCTACAACATGTTGTCTCAGCATTACAGACGACAAGTTCCTCATCTAGGTTCGGCTGCAAACCAACCCAAGCCGAGCTTCACTGTTTTTTCTTCATCTGAGAGGCAATAAACCTTGAAAACCATAACAATGGCTATAAAAGTAGACCCAAATTGATCCTACGCATATTTGACTCAAACGATGTGGTAAGTAATTTGAGAAACCAATTGAAACATGTGTCTCATGTGGTCTGTCCTAGGCTAGATTGGGACTCTTGTATTCATTGATATTGCTAGGAATCACAGATCAAGGATTGGGGACACATTTGAAACATTAGTTGATTCATTTGTATTCTTGAACAAGATCAAGGATGGTTGTGTCAGCAAATTAAACCGGACACAGGACATAAGAACGAGGGCAGGCACTCTCATCTCTCACTTCCCCCCGAGGTATGTAGGAGGCATGAGAAAGTGAGCTTTAGTGGAACGTGAATTTGATGGTGTTTGCTTTTTCGTGAGCAAGTTCAAATAGAATGCAAATGATGATTCCACTCCTTTATGAAAATCATTTTTGAAAGGTCTTAGATTGGATTTGACTATAAGTCTAACAAATATGCTTTGTGCTAGCATCCTGCTACAAGATGTTGAACAGCATCTTCAAAATTGTGATATTCCAAAAGTTTATACCAATCAAGGCAAGATATATAATAAAGGCTCGCTCAATGCAAAAACAGAATACAAATCTGGACCAAGTTATTGGATAAAAGAAGATGGATCAATCAAGCTAAGATTTAATGTTCAAAGGTCTACATTGAAGCTGTTGTATTCTGACCTTCGGCCTTTTGTTTCTAATAATACTTTGCAGTTTCAAAAAAAAGATTTAATGTTCAAAGGAAGTGTCATTAGAATATTTATCTTTTATATCTCAAAGGTCTACATCAAGCATTCCAAATAATTTGGTATTTGAGTTAAGAGAAGCTGCAAATGGATAAGCAAACCTACTTACAAAGTTTCTCAGTACTCAAAAATACAAGCAATAATCTATAAAACTCTTTGGTATACAAAGTGTAGACTAGATTTTGAACAACAAAACAAAGATAAAATATTGGACCAGTGAATCCAACAACTGAAAGGACAAGACTAAATATCTATATATAATCCTAAAGCCTTTCGGTTTAAGAAATGTGTAGCACACTCTTGTCATCAAAGCAAAAAGAAAGTATTGGACTCTTATTATTCTTCACACATATAACTAGTAACTTAAAATAAGCAAATAAAACAAATCAATTCGAAAAGCAAGAGCAGTCTTCCTACATTGGGATTCAGCTAGCAAACGAGAAAGGTTTTTGTCCTAAAATGTACAAATCAATGGATAAACGAGGAGTTCAGCACAAATAATATCACATTTGTTTTTCTCTTCATATAGATAACATCACATAATCTTAAGGAAAAGTAGTAGTCTCTGAAATCTACTCATGTTAGTATTAACCTGAAACTCAATTTATGATATAACATTTACTTTTCAGGAGGAAAATGAACAAAACAAAAACTATGTGTCAACTATTCTATATACAAATAAAACAAAACATCAAATAAGCCATTTCTACAAAGCAACTTACCACTTCCAAACCCTTTGTTTTCAAGGTCTATCAGTTCTCCAGTACAACTACAAGGAGCTCTTCTTCGTCTGCCATTACAAATGAAAAAGAATAAACCAAAAAAATAAAAGTAGAAGCTAACAAGTGCATGCTAGTCTAAAATTATCCAATTCAAATCATGTTAATATCTAACATATGAAACAAATGGTTGGTCCAGGAGCCAAAAGAATTCTTCAAATTAAAGATGAGATCAAAGATTTCCGAGAGAATTTGATGTAACAGTTGCATTAAAATGAAAAAATAAAATAAAATTATTGATTACCTGAGCTCCTCCTAGAAGCATCATTCAATTTCAATTTCAAAGGAAATTCAATGACACATGAAATAAAATCTAATGATCTGTTAAAGTAACTAAATCTCTCCTCAGCAAAGTTAATTAAATATTGTTCGGATTTTTTGTTTCATTTTCTTGCAACCGGAAGCAATCAACTCAAACCTCCTCCTTTGCATTTTCTCAGAAACATAAAAAAACATTATCTCGCCAACCAACCAACCATACTCTCATTGAAAAGAATGTCATTTGCAGAGCACAAACATAGACCCATTTCAAAACACCCAATCAAATATTGTTCTTTCAAAAAAAAACTTTGTATTCAAACACCAACCAGAGTCTCAATTGAGAGAAAATGAAATTATAAAAACACAAGCACAAACATATCAAAACTGAGCAAAAAAAATTACAACAGAGACAATAATAATAAAAAAGTGAACAAATAAGAACCTGTTTAGAAGGGATTGTTGAAGCTCGCATTGGATCTCTCTACGAATGTTGTCTTCGAAGGTGGCGTTGCGCATCTCCGAGATGCAGTTTCTGGTGGTTGTGATTCATCGAAACTGGGTGCATTTTGGATGTAAAGAGAGATGGGTTTTGTTTAGTGGTGTTGAACAAGTTGGAAATGGAGAGGCTTTGATGGCTTCTTCTTAAACTAGGCATCAATTTCGCGGCTTTTGCCATTTTTGTTTGTGTTTGACTGTTTGGATTATCTGAAGTAGTTTAGAAATGAGAAAAGAGATGACTTTGAACAGATCGGTGCCGTTTTGAAATAATTGATAAATAAATGACAACGATTGAATTTGAATCGTTGGAACTGGTGATGGGTCAGTCAATATCTATAGACCCAAGAAATTTCTGATAGAAAATTTCCTAGAAGCATCGAGATATGTTAATTATTGCTACCATGCCAGAATATTAAAAAAAATATTGTATTGATACTATCAACCCAAAAACAAAAAACAAAACAATAAAAAAATAAAATAAAATAATAAAAAAAAAGACCAATATTACTGTTCTCACATAGAATCAATCTACTTCGTGTTCTTCATCGATATTACTGTTCTGATATATTGAGAAAAACTCAATATATATGAAGGTGTGCTTTTGAATGGGGAAAGAAAACACCGATGATGATATTTTCAAAAAGCAACAATGATGATGATAAATGATAGTGTTAGTCTTCCTTTGATTTTAAGTAAATGTATCTTTTCCTTCAAAAGTGATCGATTATCTATCTTCTTATCCTTATATAAGAAATTTAGAGAAGACAAGTATGTAGAAATTAAAAATAAAAAGTTTTTATTTTTTTTATTTTATAATGTTTTCTTTAATTGACTTGGAGTCTTCTCCATTATTACAAGGAAACACACCGTCACACTGGGACCTATAACAATTAATCGTGTTCAATATTTGACGAAAAGTTATAATCAACGAAATTTTCTACCACTTCCTCAAATTTGATTCCAAATGGATGTTCAAGTGGTCATGTTAAGACACTTTTTGAGTTACTTGAACTTATTCAATAACAACTTGATTTGAAAGATTCTTATGAGCACTCAGCTTCAAACTTTTGATCCAACTTGTTTTATGGACAATGAACTTTGTGGATCTCCACTTCCTAGGAATTGTAATTCTCCAACACCAGGGCGCAATGAAAATGACAGAGGAAAAGATGATGAAGAACACAAAGTAGATTGGTTCTATAGTAAGCATGGCACTTGGATTTGTAGTGGGCTTTTGGAGTTTGATTGGTCCTTTGATTGTCAATAGAAGATGGAGGTATATGTACCGTCATTTCTTGAATCGACTTGGTGAGATAATTGGCAGTACTGTAAGAAAATGTTTCTAGGCATTTCAAAGTTTGTACTTGTGTCTTTTATTGTAATATTATCATCAAGTGGAGCACTATATATAATAAGCCAAGGCATTTTACTCTCAATAAAGTTACTGCATAACAGATTCAGCTGATCATCATCACTTGCTAATGTCGATGGCAGATCAATGTGAAGATCTGCAGGTTAATGCCTCACTTGTTTATCATAATGTTAGTTGGAAGATATAGGCGAGTGGTGAGTCTAATGACCAATATTACTGTACTTTTATTTTTGTATATATATATATATATACAATTCATAAATTAACATCATGCTTCAACAGGATCTTTCATTGATCAGTTAGGTCTTTGAGAAAAAAAAAAATTAGGGTCATGACTATCAACAAATCAACATTACATGGTAATGGTCCTGAATTTTTATTTTTATTCAGGACCGACCTGAGTAGAGAATTATCATGCTAAATATAAAAGAAAGCAAACAAGCTCACTGATTTGATTGCTTTACTCAGTTTCAGCTATCAATACCAAGGCTGTAGTAAAAGAGGGAACACCATATGGTCCATATCCGACTTGGAAGGACCTTCCTCCTTGACAGTATCATTGAACATTGCGCTAGCTTTCATAGATATCCTAGTTTTTGTCCTAAACAAAAAGAGAAATAAGTTTGATGATATTATATTCATACCAAGGTTTCCTCTCATCATTTCTTGCTTAAACTATAAACAAGACCATAGACTAATTTTGATGATCAAATGAAACGAAAAATATGCTATTCAAAACCAGAAACATGCGCAAGCATGGACAAACATTAAAATATATAAAAAAGATTTTTTTTTACCCTTTTTAAAATATATAAAGGAAATTGTTCTTTTTTCCAATTTTTACATACAAATTCTGTCCTAGCTAACTGTCAATAAAAAATCTTTGCTTCTTAAGAAATTATGACATACTCCTATAGTCCTAATGAAACCGTACCAAGACTTGTGTCCTAGCAGCAAGATGGATCAGGACGAATCAGACCAGACTTGTGTGTATACCAGAATGAAACCGTACCAATTTACTCCTTAGTCTCAGCTCTATCCATACCAATTGCAAGTTTGTTGCAGAAGAGGAGACACCGAATCCGACATGGGAGGACCTTCCTCATGGACAGTATTATTGGGTATATTGCTAGCTTTCATAGTTGCTGTTTCTCATAAACAAAAAGAGAAACAAGTTAAGTAGACATTGACATTAATTGGTACCTAAAAACTCAGCATATATACCCAGGTTTCCTCTCATTATTTCTTCCTTATAATATAATCATGACCATAGATTAATTTTGATGATCACCGAAAAAAACAGTAAAAAGTAAATAAATTGCTAGAAGAATTACAATTTACAAGTATCTAATATATTGCTCAGTCAAAACTCTTTTTCAAAGTAAATAGTACTGGTCCTTCTGGAAAGGGGCGGGAATTTCAGGTTCAAGTCGGTGGTGGCCCAAAACCGAACAGAACAGGTTCGGTTGTGATTCCTCGGTATTGGGCCTTATTGGGCCTTTGGCCCAAACTATTTTTGAAGTCCAATGCCAGTCCAATTTGCATAATTCTAGGGTTTCAAATGAATTTGGGTCAGGCCCAACTCCAAATAAACCCCAACCCAGAGAGTTTCAACACCTAAAAAATGGACAAAATTCATTATCTGAAATTCCAAATGAAACAAAAAGGGCACCTGTCAAAAATTGCTAACAAAAGGGTCAAACCACCCCACAAAATTGCTCTCATAAATCTTTTCTCATCAATGAATATTCAAAAGATCGAGTTGCCAACAAAGTTCATCCAATTTTCAGCACATGGAGATTTGAAAGACAATTAGTATTAATAGTAACAAGTTGAGCAAGTTGAGAGACGAATCCTTTGGATCCAAACTGCATATTTGTTGCTATGGATGAAGATTCCTTTGATTTGACACCGTCCTTTTGCCGTGTGAGGAGACAAGCACTGGACGGTCATAGAAAATTTTAGCCGATTTATTTGTGATGTCATATTTTATGACTATATATATATATATATATATATTGTTGGCTACATTATAACTATAGATGTCAAGTCTCTACTACCTCCTATCAAATATCTTGGGGAATCACATATACGTTGGATTGCATTATCAACACGGTGGTGGGAATTACTTGGTCGAGTTTGATGACGATCTCTTACGTGTGATCAAGATGTTCTCTTATGGATGGTAATAATAATAATAATAATAATAATATTATTATTATTATTATTATTAATAGCATGATCTACCAATGCGGATACATATATGCTTCATGACACATATATATCATGGTAAGGACAAGCAATGATGATTGTATAGAAGCTCGCATGTTCTATGGAAAATGGATTTGGATGACTATAGTAACAAGTCCATAATGACAAACGCAAGGATCACGTTGAAGGAAGTCCAAATGTTATTAAAGCTTCAACTTTGAGGGTGGCAGCCGCTGATCATCAGGAAATATCTTCAAAACAAGAAAATGGACGGAGTGCATTCTGTCACTTCGTGAGTTTGCACGAGGTAAAATTGGAACTAATCATGAAGAATATTATGAAAGTTCACAGTCACATTAAATCATTCTATGGTAAAACGCGATCCGGTAAAGTTTTTAAAAAGGGCGTTCAACCTGAAGTAAGAATCTTTCTCACAAGCAACTACAATTGTATACAATCTGCAAATCCTAAACCGTTACCACAAATCAAAAATCTGCAACTGCTACCCATAATTTCGACACAGAATCTGCCGGTAGTTAAGGCGGATGACCGGGCCCCTAGGAAGACCCAAGGAGACAGAGACTACAAACTCACCGTAGACTTGCCAGTGTTTAAGGGTACACAAAACATGGAAGAATTCTTTTCTTAGGAGTATGAGGCTGAAACTGGTTTTGGAGTGATGGATTGTTCAGAAGACTGGAAACTCAAAGTTATTGTAAACAAGCTGAAGGGATCTGCTATGGCACACTGGAAATAACTTAAAGAACAAACGTGTTCTGGATGGGAATCTACCATTTTCGTCATGGGAGAAGATGAAGGATAAGTTCATGGCTAAATTCCTTTCTCTTGATTATGAGTAACAACTATATGTACGATTGCAAAATTGTAGGCACAGAATGTGGAGGAATATATTGATGAATTTATTCGTCTGAATTCATAGAATTTACTACCGGACAACAAAAAATGCAGATTGCAAGGTTTCAAGGAGGTTTGAAGCGTGAAATATGATCACACCATTTTTAGATATATATTTAGCCCCCATTTCCTATTTTTTGTGCTCGTTTCTTGGCGCCGCTGCCGGGGATTTAGCGGATAGTTGATATTGGAAATAGTTGGATTTTACTACTTTGAACCTTGTTACTTTCGTGTGTTATTATTTTCTTAGCAGGCGTGTTGCTCTTGTATGCACCAACGTACAAGGAGTAACAATTTACAGGTATTGGATTTCGATCCAGACATTGAAGGAACAGCCAGGAGTAATCGCCGGAACCGTAGGCGAGCTAGAACCATGGCCAATCAAGTTCCAAACCCAGTTCCAGTACCGATACAAGTGCCGAATCAAGGTGAAGCTAATGTGGAAGTTGAGAGAACTCTACATGACTACCTTATGCCGAGAGTTGATCAGAATATTTCCTCAATCAGAAGGCCTACAATTGCAGCGAACAATTTTGAAATCAAGCCAGCGCTGATTTCAATGATTGTTGCCACGGTTCAATTCAATGGACTGCCATCTGAGGATCCAAATAGGCACCTTCAGAGCTTTAATGAAGTGTGTGACACATTTCGGTATAATGGAATGCCAGAGGACTTCATCAAATTAAAGTTGTTCCCATTCTCATTGAGGAATGATGCGAGAGAATGGCTGCAAGCACATGACCCGGATACGTTCATTTCTTTTGAGCAGCTGGCTCAGGCGTTCCTAAACAAGTACTTTCCACCAGGGAAAGCAGCCCGCCTTCGTAATGAGATTACGTCCTTCTCACAGTTTGACCAAGAGAGCCTCTACGAGGCGTGGGAACGGTTCAAGGATCTCATCAGGAGATGCCTTCACAACGGACTAGCAAAGTGGCAGACGTTGCAGGCATTTTATCAGGGGATCACAATTTCGACCAGAAATTTGATAGATGCGGCTGCGGGAGGTTCGCTTATGAGCAAGACTTTGGATGCAGCTCATGATCTAATAGAAGCAATGGCCATCAACAATAGCCATTGGGGAAATGAGCGACAACTCCCGAAGAAGAAGCCTGGTATGATTGAGGTGGATGAGCTCACCGGAGTGAAAGCTCAACTTGCTACGCTTACTAATGAAATGAACAAGCTACGAGCAGGACCAAGTCAGGAGATTGTTGCTAGTTGCGAGGTATGTATGGGTCCACATTTGAGTTCAGATTGTCCAATTGGAAGCCCTTTCGCTTCAACCTCTACAGATCAAGTTGCATATGTGAACTATAACCATAACTTCAACAACCAACCCAATAATCCAAATGCAAACCAAAACCCCAAAAATAATCCATACTCTAATACCTATATCCCCTACCAAAAGAATCATCCCCTATCTTGGAGAGACAACCAAAACCCTCTATCTCAACAAGCAAATTTCAGACAACCTCCGGGATTCCAAAATCAGTTTGTGAACAACCAAACGGAAAAGAAACCCACCTTAGAGGATGTGTTCTCCAAGTTCATAACCAAGATAGATACCCGAATGGAAATGCAAGACCACAGCCAGAAGAAGCTAGAATCTAGGATGGAGCAAATTGCCCAACACTCTCAAGCCTCGATCCAGAATTTAGAAACTCAAGTGGGACAGTTGGCCAAGGCGATCCAGGAGAGACCACAAGGATCTTTGCCAAGCAATACTGAAACAAACCCAAGAGCGCAATGTATGGCGATTTCCTTAAGAGGTGGGAAGCAAGTAGAGTTGCCCGCAGATTTTGGGATGAAGAAGAAAGGGGTAATTCAGAAGGAAGATCAGATTTTGGATGATAGTTCTATTTCCCATGACAAGGAAGAAGAGGAGAAAGTGGAAGACAACATACAACGGAGAACCATAGATGAGCCAACCTTACCACAAGTGAAGGCCTATGTTCCACCCATTCCGTATCCTCAGAGGCTTAAGAAACAAAAGGATGCTCACAACTTTACAAAGTTTTTGGAGATCTTCAAAAAGCTTCAAATAAATATTCCTTTTGCTGAAGCTCTAGCCCAAATGCCCACATATTTGAAGTTCTTGAAGGAGCTTCTATCGAATAAAAGAAAGCTAGAGGAATTTGGGACAGTTGCTTTAACTGAGGAATGCAGTGCAATCATTCAAAACAAGCTTCCTCCAAAGTTAAAGGATCCGGGGAGATTCACCATCCCGTGCACAATAGGAAACTCCCTTTTTGATAAAGCATTGTGCGATCTTGGGGCGAGTATAAATCTCATGCCGTATAACATTTTCAAGAAGCTGGGATTGGGTGAAGTCAAAGCCACAAACATGACTCTTCAATTAGCGGATCGATCCGTAAAGTACCCGCATGGAGTGGTAGAAGATGTACTTGTGAAAGTAGGAAAGTTTTACTTCCCTGTAGACTTTGTGGTACTAGAAATGGAGGAAGATGTGGAGATCCCATTGATTTTGGGACGGCCATTCTTAGCAACCGGTGGGGCACTGATTGATGTGCAAGAAGGAAAGTTAACATTGAGAGTTGGGAGTGAAGTTGAGATATTCGATGTGTTCAAAGCCACCGAGAAATTTCCACAAGCTGAAAATTGTATGAGAGTTGATGTAGTGGAAATCCCAAAGGTGGAGATCCTAAAAGAACACAAGCTAAAACCACCAACCAAGTCGGTGAGCAAAATAAAGGTTGAAAACAAGGTCACGGAACCACCCAAGGCAGAGGAAAAGAGAAAACCCGACAAGAGAGGGAGTAGAAAGAAAAAAGGTTGCTTGATTGATGAGATAAAAGAAGCAAATGGATTTTGGGTAAGAATGTTTTATGCCTCACATATGGTGAAGGAGAGAGGGGCGTGTGATGAGCCCAAGACCACGGTTCCTCCCAAGGAACCAGATTGAAGAAGTAGAGGGATGGAAGGTATCACATTGTATATAGTAGTTAGCGTTTTATTATTTCCGGATAATTGAGTTTTTATGTTTTTCTTTTGTTTAAGCCATTTGGCTTGCCTTTGTTTTTGATGTTCTTTGTGAGTTTTGAGAGGTTGCAGATAAGTGAGAAGGAAAGTGTTTGCTCATGTGTTGAAATGGAGCGCGAAAAGACGAAAGAATTGAAAATTTCCAGTTTTCGTCAGACTGTACTACGCTAGACAAAATGGCGTATTACGTCCCAACCGCGAAAGTTGGCAGCCCAGCATGGATAATTCTGCCAACTTTCGTGATTGGTGTCGTTATAGTGTACTACGAAAGAGCAACTGAGGTACCGTGCAAAAAAAAAAAAAAAAAAAAAAAAAAAAAAAAAAAAAACAAATTAAAAGTCAAAGTGGAACAGCACCGTTTTGATGTGCAAGTATATAAGGTATGTCACTCCACTTTTTCAACAGTTCTTCTTTCTTTCAAATTAAAAAAAAAAAAAAAAATCCTCTCTCTCACTCTAAAGTAAACCGAGCACTCTCCTTCTCTCTCTATCTTTCAAGGATCGATCAAGGCTTTTAAGGTATGTAATTTTCGCCCAAATTTCACTCGTTTCTTCATCTAATCTCATTTTAGCTTCCTTTCTTCTTGATTAAAACGATTTTTGCCTTGGATTTTTGAAGATTAAGTAAGCTAAGGTTCCAAAATTGGGGGTTTTTGCATGAGATTGATTTTGAATGAATTCTTGACTTTGAAAGCATGAATTGTGGAGAAAACGAATGGGTTTCATTTATTTTGCCATGGATTGCCATAATTTTTATCTTGTATGGTTCACTTGGTCAAATTTCGAATGTTATTTTGGTTTTTGGTGAAATTTCGAATTTTTGATCTTTAAATGTAGTGCATGCAAGTTGTTTTTGTTTTATTATAACTTGTGGTTTAAAGTTTATTATTTTGTTAGTGTAAATTCTGGACTGTCTCTGATTTTTGGAAAAAGTGTGAAAGTTGGCAGCCCTTATTTTTAGTATTTAATTTCTGAACTCTTTAGTGTCTTGGTGTAAATACTGTTGAAGATTTTAGTTCAGTTTAAGCTTTGCTTTATTTTTATTTTAGGATTTTTGGTACTTTTTCCCTTTCTAAACTTTCTTTGTCCTTTTTTCTGAAACAAATTTTATTAACATTGTGGACAATGTTAGTTTCGGTTTGGGGGTACAACCTTTTCGGTTTAGTTTTTGCCTTGTGAAAATGTGATAAATTTTAAATTTTTACTTTTCCAGCTCTAAATCGTTTTGGTGTATTTTTTGGTGTAATTATTTCTACCTTTCGAGTCAAATTTTGAGCAGTTTTTTCTGCTCGTTTGAGATGCTATTGGGTTGAATTTGTACAGACAGCTCTGCATGTTTTGAGTCGCTAGGATTGTGCTTGCCAAAGCTGCACCACATGGCTTTCACACATCCTACCAGACCAATTAGTGTCCCAGTAAAGAGGGTAGCGCGCTTAAAATGTTTAGACCATTAGTGGAGACTACCCGTGCGCGTTTTCAGAGCCTATATTGCGTCACTTGAGTGAAATTTTCTGTTGGCCTCTTAATACACTTATCAATTAGGCATTCTAGGAAGAATTTATTTTAATTAGACACTTTTGAGCTTGTGTTCAGTTTTCGTCATGGTTTCGTTTTCGCTTGTCCCAGGCCTTTAGAGATGAAGTAGGCATATTTGTAACCGTTCAAATGGCCTAAACACGTCCCATAACTGTGTGTGCTTAATTGACCAAATACAAATGGCCTTCCCCATATCACAATCCACCATAATTTCCTAAACACAATACTAACCCCTTTGGCTATGATCATGTATAGAAATGAATAAAGAGGAGCCCAAGTAAATAGCAGTGGAATGAGCAAGTATAAATGTGTACAGCAAAAAAAAAAAAAAAAAAAAAAAAAAAAAAAAGCTACAGAAAGCTTGAAAGAATACATCAGTGTATATATGCTTGTCAATGTGTACAAAATTAGAAAAGCTTTTAAAAGCTTAATTGGTAAATATTTGCCTAAGTCTTTTATGTTTATAATGTGCAGTGTGTGGGTTGTGTTTTGGTATGATCATAGTTTCCTTCAAATCCATATCCACCCGGCTTTACCATAGCCATTCAACCATTGCCCCAAATGAGCCAAAAAGAAGACCTAGCTGATCTAAAGGAAGGGACTTGTGTGATATTGAAAATGTGTCCACGGTGTGCTAGATATATCTCTTGGTGTTTGATTTCCGTTCAAAACGTTTTCCTTGCTAATAAAAATAAGCGATTTTTGTTTTCTCATATGCGTACTTCAAATCTTTTTGGGTTTAAACTTCCTAAAAACGCATATGTTTGATGAGTGAGCCTAAGTTCTGTGTGAAAAATGAGAGAAATCCGGAAAGGCTTAGAGTTGAGGCGAAATGCAGTCATAAAACTCTTGTGTTCGATACTTTTGATACTAGGGTCGCATTGAAGTCTGGAATTGAAATCCTTAGTGTTGAGGCACCTTGGTTTGCACTTCTCAGTGGTTCTATCATGCTTGTGTCTGTAATTAGTTCGCCCAGTGTCACATCTTTATTCTTCAGTTGGCTCGGCAGAATTTTTGTGTTATTTAAAATCTTTTGTTTAGTTTATCGTTCTTGGTTTTGCTCGGGGACTAGCAAAATGTTGGTTTGGGGGTGTTGATAAGTCTATTTTTATGCTATGTGTATCCCCTAATTTCTTATGTTTTGATCTCGTTTTCCTTAAGGTTTACCTTGTTTTAATGTTTAAATAATGTGTTTGCAGGTCATTTTGTTCTAGGAGGAGTCTACGCGCGATAACGGAGATTTTCCGGGCAAGTACGGGACTATCGGGTTTAAAAGAGCATTTTTTCCAGTTTTCGTTAGAGTGTATCACGTTAGACAAACATCTGTATCATGTTCGTACTACGTTTTTGAAGACATGCTGGGCTGCCAACTTTCGTGGTTGGGACGTCAGAGTGTACTACGTTAGACCAAATCGCGAACCGCGAGTTTCGGCAGTTTGTCCAAATTGATTTCGTCAGACAACCACGTTAAAGCGTACTACGAGCGTACTACGAGATGACAGCCACCGCTTGCTTTTCACCACTTTTGGGACCCACTCTTTGACCTACCTATATATATAACTTTACCAATTTTTCAAAGGATGCTTCATAATTTTCTAGATCAAAAATCACTCCATTCACGCCATTCATTTCATCTCCATAAGTTCCTCCACAATTTCATCAAATCCACCATAATTCCTTCACCTCCACCACATAAACCTCCATTTCATACCATACCCATCATCAATCATCACTTTGGAGCATCAAAGGAAGCTTGGAGACATCAAGTCATTGGAGCCTAGCTTGCAAAGAAGAAGTTCTTCATCTTAGTGAATTTCTTGCAACTTCTTCTCTTAATCTTGTGTATTTGCTATGGTTTATTTCAATTTACTATCTCAAATGACTTGGATTTGTAATATGAGCTAAACACATATATGCTAGAGTTATGAATACACCAAACCCTTAATCTTTTGTAATGATTTGCCTAATTTCTCTTAAAATGTTTGTGTTGTGATATGGATATTTGGTGTGCTTAATGCTTTTACTTGATTGATCATCTTGTAATTGATTCATTGGTTGTGTGAATGAACCGAGAGGTGACGCGCTAAACGTGCTCGTCACGATATCCACTGTATTTGACCGGAAAGTCGAGAGATCGCTAGGCCGGCATATAGGGATCGTGTGTATGTCCCACTGTGCTAGA
The DNA here is from genome assembly GCA_030490815.1 of Acer saccharum. Classification (NCBI taxonomy): domain Eukaryota; kingdom Viridiplantae; phylum Streptophyta; class Magnoliopsida; order Sapindales; family Sapindaceae; genus Acer; species Acer saccharum. Next base: position 1,678,440 of record CM059867.1, read on the forward strand.
TTAGCCTGAGTATATTATGTATGTTTGGGTGCGATTTCTATTGCTCGAAAGAGATTAGGAGTTAATTAGAGGGGGCACGAACCTATAACGATTACTTGCGTAATAGGGGAGATTAGGCGGATCGAATTCGTAATTAGAAGGGTGCGGTAGATTCTAAATTCTAGCATAATTTCATCGAATTACAAATATCGTTTTCTTGTGTGATTTAATTATTTTGCTTAATACATGCTTAAAATTAGCTTTAGATTAATTTAGTGATAAGTTTGAAAATCATTCATATGTTTTGTTCAAATAGTACGCGTGCTTTCGAAAGCCAGTAATCATACAATCCCTTAATCTCTGTGGGACGTTTCCCTACTCTATCATTGCACTACATATCGACCTCGTACTATTGCGAGCGTGACGGTTTGTAGCGATCATTTCTTAGGTAAAACCGGGTATTTAATGGGTTAAATAAGTGTTTCATGTGATTTTGGGAATTCAGGGGCATTGTTGTAATTTTGGATAAATCACGGGCGAAAATGTAAAAGTCGATCCAGGATTGAAGTTTGTGTGATTATGGAAAAATACAGGGGACTAAAGGAAATTCGCTAGCAGCCCACGACGCCTCATTTCATGAAACGGTGTGTTTTGGAGCAGTCCAAATAATGCTTCTATACGCACCCAACAGCCTTCTAATTGTAGTCCAAAGAGCAAGCCTAAGATGCAGCCCACAGAAGAAGCCCAGACGGGTCCAAGCCAAGAAGACCCTTGCTAAGCGCACCCTAGAAAATAGTTAACTGCACCCCAGTGCTCAAATCACCAATTCGCAGCGCCTGGGCAACGACATTCAGTTGCAAAATTCAGACCAGTGAATCTCGCGGTCTTGCTTGCGCGGTCCAGTTCAATGAAATCCAAGATCGCAAAATTACACCCAGCTCCCTGAGGGTATTTTTGTAATTTTCCATTGATGGATGTTTTTTACAATTTTCCAATTTCGTGAACACTATTTATACCCTCATTTTTAGCCATTTTTCGGAAGCGATCTAGCAAGCAGCCAAGGGTGGCTACCAAGCCACCCACAACCTCCAACCTCAAAAACACTCCATTTTCACCTAAAATTATCATATTTTCCATAATTTTTCTCACACATCTCCTAGTCCCACCATTGTTGCACATCAAGAGCTTTATTGGAGAGAGAAGGAGTAGGACCAAGCTTGAAGAATGAAGACTCTCTAGGACATCACTTGGCTTTCTTCTTACCTTTTCTCTTTTCTCTTTAATGTTACTTTGTAATTAGATTTTATAGTAATATTACTTTGTCTACATTTAGTGTCCGAATATGGTACTTAAATGATGTGGCATCACTAAAATCTAATTATTTCAATTATACAAGTCTACTAAAAAATAAATAAATAAATAAATATATAACATTATTTGGATACCAAATTTGGACATCAAATTTGAATAAAGTAGTATTACAATATTACCCATTCTTGTAAATATGTAACACGTGATATTGTCCCAACATATCGGCTTTTTTAATGGTGGGCCTAGTGCAAGCAAATTTTCTACTATTTTTTTTTTAATTGACAAAAATTTGTTTCAATTGTTTTTTTTTTTTGTTTTTTTGTTTTTTTTTTTGACGAAAATTGTCCCTAATTTCTCAAGTGGACGTCTGTCAAACGTATCAAATAATCAAATTTATTGAGGGAAAATTTCTAAAATAGTCACCATATTTTTGTAAAATACCAATGCATTCCCCTTTTGAAAATATATCATTTTAATCATTCATTCGATTTTCTTAGTCAAATTACACGGCCAGTGGTATTAACTTTTTACACAAATAAAATTTAATGACAAAAAAGTTTTTTTTTTTTTTTTTTTTAATGGATAAGATAAAAAAAAAATGTTATTAATAATGTTCTAAATGTCAAAACAAAATTAAACAATGCTTTAAGGATGTGAACAAAATAGAATATCAATTTCCCAGAAGCGTCAAGATATGGTAATTGCTAGTTTGCTACCATGCTAAATAGACAATTTGAGTCAATTTGGGGTATTGAAACTTCATTTTGCAGTTAATTTTAGCTGGCAAGAAAAGCTTTGAACAAAATCACAAAATCACCCTAACACCCATCTTTGCCATGATAAGCTGTGTTGTTTGTACTTAGTTAACTTTGGTTGGAACCGTACCTGGGTTCGGTTAAATCAATCCATAAGTCCAATTGCCCTCTTATGAATAAGACATTTCACAATAAATGTGTTGCAGCAGCCCAAAACAACAAGAATTGAAATGTGCATTGTCATTTAAACATATCTATAGAAGACTTTGAAAGAAATCTAAAATCAGGAGAGTACCAAACTGAAATGCTTGTGGCATGGTCCTGACTAATAATTGAAATTCTGCAGCAAGGAGGTGAGCCAGATCCAAGACGCTAGAAAAGGTGCAGTCATTAACATGCATATCAGTTTATCATGAGTAAATCTATATGGCAACAAAGTGCATAGATTGATTGTCAGCCAAAAGTGGTAAATAGAATTATCGTGAGGAAACTCGGATGTGGCAGTGATCAAATTAAGTAACTTGAGTACATAGGCATCGGAAATTGTAGACATCAACATTCGACAAAGTTCACATATTTTCTTCTGGTTACCTTTTGCAGGTAATGGTAGAAGAAGAAGATAACTTCAACAACAAAGATAGAAACTCTGTTTTCAATTATCTGCACATCCCCATGACAATAAGCATAAGTTTCAAAATTCTTCTTGATACAAAAGGTTGACTTGCTTCCCATTGAAAACATAAATGCAAAAAATCAAAGAAGAAAAACAAATATACATAAACAAATGTAATTACAAATGTTTGTATTTCATAAAATTACATTTGATATCAAGAAGTAAAATGTTCCACCAATTGGTTTTTGATCTTTACCTGTGTTATACTTATATGCATGTAAATTTGTGAACCATTATGGCAGTATCTAAAATGTTTAAAATACTCTTACTATAATAAGAATAATAACCAATTATTCCATTGAAATAGACTGCACCAATAGGCTTGTGAGACAGGAATGATTTGACAGTAAGTTTTGCTACAAAAGCAATGTTGAATATGCTTACATGAAGTGGGGAGGAAACAAGAATTTAAAGGAAAAATTTGATGCCATTGCAATCACAATGTGTGCAAATGCTGAAGATTTTACAATATTTAATTAAAACGAATGCTTGCTTAGTCAAGAAGCAAGAAGATTCTTGAATCAAATGTCATGATTTTCGAATTCAAAGCCCGGTTGTATTCTTTTTTTTTTTTTTAATGAAAGTTGTTCCTTTCAAATAAAAATAAAAAATAAAAAAACTATTTCCTTTTATAGAACATATGATCACGAGACTTGAACATTAATCAAGTTGTGTAGTTACAGATTACCGCTAAGTAATGTCTACGAGCACTAATTTGTGAGAGGCGTTTGAGGTATCAATACCAATAATAACAGAGTATATGTGTCTTTGGTTTCCAAAATTTTAAACATATTTTCTAGAGACTGATGTTTAAGATTTTACTGTAAAATTAAGAAGACAGTATAGATCCCACAACCTGGTATTGTATCCACCGTGTTAGACTTGCTAGTGTTGAGTTAACCAAGTCTTCCACATGCCTACATTTATTTTTCGGTTTTTCAAGTTCCCAAAAACGATTAATTTTGCAAGATGTGGGCATCTGCGTAGGTATAATAATAATCTTAGACATCCCGACTGTAAAAATGATGATACCACCGCTCGCTTTACTTCGGAGGCAATGTTCGAAACATTGGTTGATGATACATCTGTATTTTTGGACAAGATAACGGACGGTTATGTCAGAAAATGTGTTTTAGTAACAAGGGAAAGTAAGTGCATCTTTAATAAAGAATGACAAAAACTGCTATTAACAAACCAAATTGCAATGAAATCTAATACAAAACACTTCAAATAAAGTGAAATGGCGGTAGGCACTAGGCTAAAGCATTGGTCTGTCTATGAACCTTAACTCATTCATACAAACCAAACACCCTATCACAGTATCAAACATGTCATTACAATCTCATGGTAGGCTTAATAACACAAGACTGGCACTAGGAGGGCTAATAATTTCACCATCTAAAGCGATACAAAATGAAAAACTCTGCAACTCAACTGAGCCATTTGCTAGACGATATTCAACATCCTTGGATAAGAAGATTAACAAGTTAGAACAGGAACGTTATAGTGCCTGTGCACCGATGACAGGTTTGAGGCATTGGCATGGCAAGACCTGCAGAATGTCAACTGCTGTTTACTTGAAGACCATAACACACAAGCTCCAAAAGCTCACTGTTTTTGAAGAGGGAACACCGAACCGGACATGGAAGGACCTTCCTCATGGACAGTATAATTGAACATTGCTAGCTTGCATAGCTTACTCTTTCTCATAGATATCCTAGCTTTTGTCCTAAACAAAAAGAGAAACAAGTTAAGTAGACATTCTATCCAAGATAAATGGTGATGGTACCGGAAAAAAAATTAAGAAAAAGAGCTTCTACACGGGGGAAAAATTTATTCACCACAGGCTTGAGAAGATCTTTTAAGCATCTCACACATTTGCATTTGGGGTTCTACTTCAAAAAGGTTATGGAGATATTCATTCAAATGCTCAGGTTTCCTCTCATCATTTCTTCCTTGTGGTAGGAAAACTGCTGTTTACTAGCTGACACTTAAACATGCAAGCTCCAAAAGCCCCACGTAAAGGATCAATCACCCCCTAGTCTTTGCTCTCTTTGTACCAAGGCTGTTATGGAAGGGGGACACGGAACCAGACATGGGAGAACCTTCCTTGTGCAGTGTACCATTGAGCATTGCTAGCTCTCTTAGTTGTTGTTTCTTGTAGAAATCATGGGTTTCATCCTAAACAGGAGAGACAGAAATAAGCCGACTATCAAAGAAAGAAAAAGAGCCGTCGCACAGACTGTAAAAGGAATAAGGTTGCTCACCACAGGCTTCAGCAAATCTCTGAGTATCTCACGAGATTGCATTAGGCGAGCATCAATTATTTCAACCGGCAGTTCTGCCTCAACAAGGATATGGAGAGGTTCATTCAGATGCTCATATCAAGGCTTTCCTCTCATCATGTCCTCCTTAAAAAAAGTCAGAATACAAATAAATAAGAAAAAAAAAAAGAGAAACATGGACTTTCTAATTTACAAGCGCTGTGTAGACAACTTTAAAGTCATACAGGAATGTAGCCTATAATGTTCAAGGAAACACGGTGTAACATGGTTGGGGAACATGCAAATACAAGTTTTTAATAGATTATGCACATGAATTTAGATTCAGTTTTTGTAAGAACTATATTTGACAAGACTTGATCATCTAAGTGAATGAAACAACCATATACCATATTTTAGATAGTAGAATAGATGCCAATGAAGAAGAAAGATAAAATCACAATGAAAGCTAGATCAAGAGTTGAATAACAATATGTATTATTTTGAGGTTTTGGCTCCCGCCAAATTCTTAATCAATTAGTGTCCCACCAGATTTGTCTACAACCAAAACCAGAATGGAGGACATCTCAGAGACCTTAGTATGAAATTTATTGGTTTCAGCTTGACCAGTAATGTTTCACAACGGCCTCTAGTGATCAAAATTAAGTAGCTTAAGAGTTCAGATAGATGTCAGATGTTGATATTTAATCTGTCAATATAAAAAATACAAAGAATAATTCCAATCTGATCAAATTTAGAAAGATGCAGGTATGAACAATTAAAAAAGAAACCAGGATAAGAATTATTCACCATTACCCTTCCTAGATCCTTGATGTTGCCTCGGCCTCTGATCAGAACACAGCACTCCATACTTGTTTCCACTCTTTTAAGAGAGTTACCTCTAGGACAAGGAGGCACCCAACAAAGTTGTGCTGCAAAACTTAATTATTATAAGACACTGCCAAAACAAAAATATAAAAGCAAAGCAGAGCAAGATGCCTTCACTCATACGTTAGGATATTTGTTGATTGGAATATCCACTATGATTGCCCTCTTCACAATAAGAGTGGATGAGCTACTTTGAGAGCTAAGCTAGTTCTGAGTTAAAGAGGGCTGCATTAAACCAGAAATCTGCACATTGTCATCCCAAACATCATTAATACAGATAAAGACAGATAATTGCAATTGTCTGCATATGATAAGAATAATAAACACTGAATCATTAGATGACCTCCAGTGAATCCCATAGCCATTATACAATATTGTCTTGCAGCAGCTCAAATCAAAATGAACAAACATAAAGAAGAATATACATACATTAGCAAACAAGTGTAGCTTAACAGATACAACCAATCAGAAGCCCAAAATGTCAACTATCATTTAGATATGATCCATGCTATACCATGAAATTCAAGGGTTCTAAATCCAAAGAGAGGAATAAAGTGCAGAATTGATTAGTTGAGCTGAAACTAACAGCACTAACGAACTAAACACCCAGGTTGAAGGCAATTTGAAAGCAGATTCAGTAGCTCTCTAGCTAAGCATTTTTATGAACACTAAAACTGTCTAACTGAGTTCATGAAACACTTTTTGCAAGGTAAACTGAAAAACAATAATTTATTACTTGAAAAGGTCAGCACAAAATACAAAATGCCTGTTGTCTCAGCACTCATAAACAAGGACGACCTCTCACTCAATACCTAGCATGTAAGGTTGTCCCTTTCGCTACCATTCACCGCCACCATTACCATCATGACATGTTATCAAATTTCATTACTTCACTTGTCACAATCGCATCGAAAGATGCCTGGTGTATCTCGCTCCACCGAAGATTTTTCCCATTCATCTACCTACTTCCACATTCAAACACAAAATCACTTTAACCTATTTTCATCATTTATAATGTTCAGATTTTGTTAGTTATGCGTTACACAAATGTTAGTTAGTTAGTGGCAACTTGATTATATATAAATGATTTGTTTAGTCAAATGATCGTTAATGCTTCAAGATATTTTTCATGGTTCAAGACAAATATGGGGCCTTGACTTGCAATGAATTTGGCGGACAGACCTCACTGAAAATGACATGTGTGTCCATACATTCCCCAACAGTGCGGTTACATGGTTGAAACAAGTTAGAACTGGCAGTGTGGACAATTTTAAAGTCATACATAAATGTAGCCTATAATGTAAGAGGAAACACTGAGTAACATGATTGGTGAATTCAAATACAAGTTTTTAATAGAGTATGCACATTAATTTAGATTCAGTTTTCGTAAAAACTATATTTGGCAAGACTATGATCATCTCAGTAACTAAATCTATCCTCAGCAAAGCCAATTAAATAGTGTTAGGATTTTGTTTCATTTTCTTGCAACCCAAAGCAATCAACTCAAACCTCCTCCTTAAAATTATCTCACCAACCAACCAGACTCTCAATTGAAAAGAATGTATTGAAGCAAATATGACAGAAACAGAACAAACTGTCATTTGCAGAGACCCACTTCAAAACACCCAATCAAATATTATTCTTTTCGTACAAAAAAGTAAAACTTGTATTCAAACACCAGAGGAAATGAAATTACAAAAACGCACTCACAAACATATTATAACTAAGCAAAACAAATTACAACAGAGACAATAATAATAAAGTGAAGAAATAAGAACCTGTTTAGAAGGGGAGTGTTGAAGCTCGTATTGGATCTCTCTACGATTGATTCGAGAAACGAGACGCGGTTTCTGGTTGTAAAGAGAGATGGGTTTTGTTTTGTGGTGTTGAACATGTTGGAAATGGAGAGGCTTTGATGGGATCTTCTTAGACTTGGCATCAATTTCGCCATTTTTGTCGGCGTCTCAAGTAGCTGACAATCGAGAAAAGAGAAGACTTTAGAGAGAGATCGGTGGTTTTTCTTTTTTTTTTTTTGTTCTTTTAATTTAAAGTAGTGACGTGCCTGGCACATCATCGAATACGTGTTGACATGTCCGGACACATCATCGCATAATAAGGTAATAAATACTTATTTGTTCGGCCACGTCATCAAATACTTAATGATGTGTACAACACATCATTGTCGAATGGTTACTAAATAGACTCCTCAGCAGAGTCTATTTTTGCTCAACCCACTACAAGGGGGGTAAGCATTACCTCCCTCCCAAAAAGATGACATGTGTTTAGGGAGAAGTAAATTTGTTCAAAAAGATAACTGTGTTTGGACAAATATACCCCATCCATGGACACATGTTACCCATTTAGGAGGGGGGTAATGGTTACCTCCCTTAAAAGGGGGGTGAGCAAAAGTGCCCTCCTCCTCAGCCACAAATATGTACAATATCTTTCTATGCAAATCATAAAACTAAGAGATGTGGCAGCTAATTTGAGAAACTAGTTGAATCATGTGTCTCATGTAGTCTGTCCTTACACTAGACAGTACAGATTGCAGGACACTGGAATTGGAGGCAACTTCGAAACGTTGGTTGATGATGCAATTGCATTCTTGGACAATAAATGCATCTTTAATAAAGAACGACAAAAACTTGCTATTAACAAACCACATTGCATAAAGTGAAATGAAACAATTATTGATTACCTGACCTCCTCCTAGAAGAGTTTGCATGGTATCATGTCCATCCTCTCACAGATCTTACAACCATCTGCTTGAACATCAAATTTCATATACAAAGGATTATATTCAACTCAATTGAACTGAAATGAAACAATACAACAATACTAAATAAGACTCATTACTACAGTCTGGCAGAAGATTTTGAACAGCAGAGTAAAAATAAAAATGTGTGATATAGTAAACATTGTTATAACATTAAAAATATGAACAATGGTTGGTGTGTATTGAAACAGAGAGATGAGTAGATTAAAAAACCGGGTGCAGTTTGGATGTAAAGAGAGATGAGTTTTGTTTTGTGGTGTTGGAAAAGTTGGAAATGGAGAAGCTTTGATGTGTTCTTAGACTTGGCATCAGTTTCGCCATTTTTGTTGGTGTTTGAACTAGCTGCTGAGAAACGAAAAAAGAGAAGACTGAAAAGTGTATCCTTGGTAAGGATCCTTCCTTTGATAACACTGAAAAGTGTTTGATAGAAGTGCTAAAGTGTTCGACAAAATGACTAAGAGATAAACTAAAAATGAAAAGCTTGAAGAGACTTCATTAATTCGTTTACAAAAGCCTTGTATGTATACAAGTAGATTCTAACATGTTAAAAGCATTCCCTTAAATTCAAGAATCGACAACTAACTTTTACTACATCAGCTGATTTGTTAATAACCATATCTAACTAACACCACTTCTATAAACATTTTAGTAAGTGTAATTAAAATGTTTCACTGATTTGTAAATAGTAATTGATCAAGTATTAATACGGCACCTTCAAAATAAGACAAGCTTGCAGTCCCAAATTTCACTTTGCAGAACCCAATGTCATCATTTGTTTGCTGTCCCTGAAAATCCCCATAGAAATTGATATCACCATAGACATGCTATATCCAGATATTGTTTTCAGCAGCAGTTCTGGAATATCCCGTCCCGTCAGAATTCATTGGAACTGCATCCAATGCGGCAGCTTGCAAAATTACTGGCCAGGCTTCTTCCAAACAAGGCAGCAACCTTGACGAAACCAGGGGTGATTGGATTCCAGTACTGTATGAAGAAAGAAACAACGATAACAATAAGAAGGTTGGCACAGAACAACCGGAAAAATTCCATCTTATAACAGATTAGTAAATAATAAAACTTACATTTCTATGGAGATTCAACCCCAAGAAAATATGGTTGTAATCCTTCAAATGATTAATATGGTTGTAATCCTTCAAAAGTAATCATTCAAGTTCGGTGTCAAATGAAGGTGACCACGGCAGAGAGGCTGGCATCGTCCTCTGCTTACACACTCACAATTCGAGGTGTTGTCAGACACAGAAAAGCTCCTAAAGCTCAAATGCAGATTGATTAGAGTCCATGCCAATACTCACATCAAAAAAAATGAAGAAGAAGAGAAGTAATGATTATTTCTCTTCCGGTTACCTTTCGCTTCACATATTTCTTCCGGTTACCTTTCGCTAGTAACAGTTCACAAAAATCAACGAAGAGAAGAAGCAGTCAAATTTCAACAACAGAGATGAAGATTTTGATTTCAAGTATCTGCACAGCCTGATGCCAAAAAGCCCCAAGTTTTCAAAGATCTATTGGGTAATGTCCACCACTTCTGGACAGAAAAGTCGCTTGCTTCCCACTGGAAAGACAAAAAAAAGAAAAGTAAACATTAAAACCAAAGAAGGAAAACAAGGATAAAAGTATAGAATAAAACTTAATGTTTTTCAAAATTAATGTTACTAGACAACCTGAATTTATTGTACAACTTTCAAGCTGCAATATGAATTTTGACTAAATAAAATGAAATGAAGAAATTGTTGATTATCTGACCACAAGCTTCCGTGTAAAATATCAATCAACATCATTCAATTTCAAAGGAAACTCATGAGAAATAAAATCTAAAATCTCTTTTTAGCCAAACCAATTAAATAGTGTAAGGATTTTGTTTCATTTTATTGCAACCCAAAGCAATCTCACCAACCAACCAGACTCTTAATTGAAAAGAATGTATTGAAACAAATATCACAGAAACAGAACAAAATGTCATTTGCAAAGACCAACCAAAGTCTGTATTCAAAAAAAGAAAACTCTGTATTCAAACACCAACCAAAGTCTCATTTGAGAGAATGAAATTATAAAAACACAAGCACCCAGTCACTGCATTAAATAAGGTGTGACGTGCCTGGGCACGTCATCAGCTCTCAGCTGACATAAAATCCTGTGTGTTTTGTAGTCTCTCTGAAAAATTGGTGCAACGAAGAAGAATGAAGAAGGAAGATGACTCACTCTCACAACAAATCGTATAATGACGTGTTGTCTCGGTAATCCGTACCGGCGAACAATTTCTGTATCTAGGTTCGGCTTTTAACACTGACCCCAGCTGAGCTTCACTGTTTTTTTCTTCATCTGAGAGGCAAAAACAAAAAAAAACAAAAATCAATACTAGGTAAGTAATGATTATTTCAATTAAAGGCAGAAACTAATTACTACATGGTAACAGAAGAATAAAACTAGAGAGTAAAAAAACGTGTGATAAAGTAAACGTTTTATAACATTACAATCTGAAAAATGGTTGGTTTGTTATAAATTTGACAGACCTGGCATAATTTATAAAGACTGAATGAGGTGTTTCTCTTATTCTTCTCTTTTTCTTTGTTGTTTCTCAGATGAGATTGAGCTCATTCTTCTTCCTCTCTCAATCGTAGATGAATTTGCCGTCTATTTCAACACAAGGGATGTAGGCTATCTTGGACCACTCTCGTCCCTTATCCCTTTTGCACTGCTTTTTCAGCAAAGGACAGGCACGGATATATAATCGCAAAAGTGAGGATGGCAAGCCTACTTCTGGGAAGGATGTGAGATTTGGGCAATTACAGAGGAACAGAGTTTCAAGGGAGAGGTTTTGAAAACCATTGGGAAACAGGTATTTTAATTTTGGGAAACTTCCGATCGTCAAATGTTTAAGAGAAGGGGGCAACATCATTCTGATATCTTCCTGTGGGAAAGACTCTACTTCCGGACATTCATAGATTATGAGAAATGTAAGAGAGGTGAGGTTGTGCAACCCCCACTCAACCAGTGGCTTATATATATTGAGACCTTTAATGTAAAGATTTGTTAGGTTGGTGGAAAAACCGTCTTGTGGAAATGATGTGATACTTGGACATAGTTCAATGGACAAGTATTGGAGTGAGTTGATGTTGTGAAAGCGATTGGGTATGGCTCTGAGTTTCTCACAGTCAGAAATAAAAAGATGTTCTAAATTGGTTTTGGGAAGCCCTCCTTCAGGGAAGGAAACAACACTTGGGCAAGCCAATAGAGTGAAGTGATTTAGATGGATAAGATTGTGTAGGCCCATGGGTATAGATTTAAGATTTTTACAATACCAGAATTTTATATATCTAAGAGACGTGTTGTTAAGAAACCTCTCTGCTATAGATTCCAGCTTTGGGCATTTTTCAATCTTGAGCTCTTCAAGTGCCTCGGGCAACTGGTCTCTTGGTGATAAGATCGTGAGCTCCGAGCAATCCTTAATCTCAAGGTGTTTGAGTGATGCAGGAAACTGACCTTTCAAAAATATGCATGAGAGAGATGAGCAATGGGAGATAGACAACATCTCAAGAAGAGATAAGCTGCTCTTGTTGATATTCTCCATGTGAATTGCTGAAGAAGAAGATGAAGAAGTACAAGTATCCTCTCTGTGATCCACCAAATACTGCAACTTCTCGCAATTCTTTATCTTGAGCTGTTTCAAAGAAGAAGGTAAATGGTCTATTACAATAAATGTAATAGCATTACAACCTTCAATCTCCAAGCGTTGAAGATGTGCAATGTTGTGCTTTATTCCCTCAGGTAAGGATGTCAGAGCATTACAACCTTCAATACAAAGCTCTATAAGGGAGGTGAAGCTATGAAACCCTTTTGGTGGCTGCTCAACACAATTCTCATTCTGCCATAAATAAATCAGTTCTTCACAACCTGAAATATTTAGATATTCTACCTTTTGAAACCCTTGCCTTAACCAATTTCCGAATTCTGAAAAATGTGAAAGAGCCATAGAATTCAATGACTCATAGTCTATCTCGCTGCTGCAAGTCATACCTTTGCATCCGTCTATTTCTAACTTGCAAAGCATTGGAAGACTTGAAAATGAAACTGCCAACTGTTGACATGCACGAACCACAAGTTTCTCCAGTGAATGAAGATGGTTAGGTAGTCTTCCAGAGAGCTTTGAGCATTTTACAATGGAAAGCTCTCGGAGACAAGGAAATCTCCCAATTTGCTGCTCATCTTCATCCATAGGATTCCAACACTCCCATTCTTGTAAATCCTCAAAACAAAGAATCTCCAATTTTTGGAAAGAGCAATCCCCTCCATAAATTTCAGAACCTATGTTTTTTAAATTCCACATTCCTTTGATGGTGAGGTCTTTAAGTGAGCTCAATAACCCAAGTGATGGCAATGAAGTGCATTTCTGACAATTTTCCAATCTTAACACCATCATATTGGAGAATGATGGATCCCCAACCCAAGATGGAAATCTCCTCCCACCATAGAACTTGACGGAGAGCTCCGTAAGATTTTGATGAGGTCGAAGCATGCCAAGTACATTTTCTTCTGCTTCCTCAGTTCGTGAGTCATCAAATTGAGACCCCCACTCTAAATGCAACACTTTTAGGCCATTCTTATCACCTAATATCACCTCTCTAGTGTCCTGCAAATTAGTGGCATTTTCTAACCTCGAAATATGAAGTTCTCCACTAAGAAACTTTAAATACTTCAAATCTTTCAAATCACATCCACTTCTTTTGCCTACACTAAAATTAGACAATGTACAAAGATTTTCCAAATCTTTCATCCCCACCGGCATCTCATCCAAACTTACACCCATGATATCAAGATGACGTAGATTAATCAAATTCCTCATATTAGAAGGTAACTTCTTGATGCGTCTACAATCTCTTAATAGCAAAGTTTGCAAGTTAATAAGCAAGCTTGTTGATTTAGGTAGACTAGTGATCATGGTGCCAGAAAGATTGAGATACCTTAGATGCCTTAAATCTCCTATTGAATTGGGTAGCTCGGTAATATAATATTCTCTCAAAGACAACACTCTCAGTTTTTTGAATTTTGGCAGCAAATTCAAAACAGCATAACTAGTTATGTAGATATTAGAATGGCGACACCATTCAAAAACATGCTCAGTCAAAATTGGCAAAAATGTTCTTATAAGCTCAACTTCATGAAACACCTGAAATTTATCTTTGCCATCTTTGAACCCACAAACATAAGAAGAATGGCGAGACCTTTCTAGTTTCTTTGATTGCATATTGAGCTTCAAGAAACTCTCCAATCTAAAACATGTGTCTCCTGAAACCGATTGGGCCAAATCGTTGATAAGGTCGTGCATAACAAATTTAGTATCATTATCAATTGCTCGTTGAAAAATAAACCTTGACAATAGATCACGAAAATACTCGCCGCCTATATCTTCCAGTTGTCTATTGTCTTCTGAAGGTTGAATCAAACCTTCTGCCATCCATAACAAGACGAGTTCATTCTCTTCGAATTCATAATCCTTTGGAAGGATTGCACAATAAGCAAAGCATCTCTTCAGATGCGAAGGAAGATGATGGTAACTTAATCTCAAGACCGGGAGAACACCATTTTCATCAGACAAATTCCATATTTCGCTGTTCAATATATGCTCCCAATCTGATCTTGGCTTACAACGAAGAAGGCCACCAAGAGTCAGTGCTGCCAAGGGTAAACCTCTGCACTTCTCAACAACTTTCGTACGAGTTGATTCCAAATTCTGATGTGCACCAACAACCTCACTCTCCAAGGCATGCTTCTTGAACACAGACCAGCAATCATCATCAGACAAAAGTTTTAACTTATAATGATCAATGTCTCGTCCCACTGTCAATGCAACATCATCAAGACGTGTTGTCACAACCATCTTACTTCCCTTTGCTCCACCTAAAAAGGGAGATTTTAAGATTTCCCACGAGCCATAGTCTTTATTCCAAACATCATCTAAGACTAGCAAGAACTTTTTCCCAGCTACTTGATTTTTCAGTTGAACCTGCACTTCATTCAAACTGTTAAGGTTGCAAGAAGAGCGTGTGATTGACTCGAGAATTGCTTTTGAGATTCCAAGTACATCAAACTCATCAGACACACAAACCCATATTCTTGGGTTGAAATCTTCCATTGCCTTGTCATTATACACCTCCCGCGCTAGTGTTGTTTTACCAACTCCTCCCATGGCAACAATGGATATCACACCAAAGTTGGAATCAGCATCAGGTCCATCTCTCAGCACCATTTCAAGTACTTCAGCTTTATCTTGATCTCTTCCATAAACAGCAGGTTCAGGTTGCACACTTGAAGTGGGTGGCCGTCTCTGCTGTCTAAGTGTTGATACCCCTCCAGCATTCACTTGCAAACCAAGATCAATCCTCTGCTTACAGAGTTCTTCCAACCGGTTACTTATATCTTTGATCCGGGACCTCATATGAGCACTAAACTTGAAAGCACTTGGACTCAAGTTACTTAAACGAGCTGGGATGAGTTTTCGTACCTTGCTAATGCTAGTGCTTGCCTGATCACGTTGTTGCATCTTCAACTTCCTTGACAAAGCTTCGGTTGCAAACTCATCAAGTATGTCCTCCACATCATAAGCCAAGTCTCGGATATTGTCCAGCCACATCTTCACAGCTCTGTCAGTCAGTTGTTTCTCCTCTGCATCGCCGAGCACTGCCTGAATCATATTCAGAGTTTGTTCCCACTTCTTGAGCTTTGAATGCAACCCCTCTTGATGCAGGAACTCCAGTAGCTCACGAGAAGCCAATCTGTCGAACAGCACCTGAAGGAAAGCAGAGAGAAAGAGCTCTCCTACTGCCATGATTTTGTTTGTAGAAAGCAAAGAAAGAGATTTGATTGAGAGCAAGAAATTGTTTGTAGAAATCAAAGAAAGAGAAGTATGTGAGCAAGGGTAAGAGAGGCTTGTATGTAGAAAGCAAAAAAGGAGACTTGCTTTGTATGTTCAGACTTACTTTTTGACTTACTTTTTAGAAGTATCTTGGTTCTTTCGTTCAAGAGAGTAGTATAGAGCCAGCCAACGGTAACATTAATATGTGGACTCCACCACTAGTACAATAATTGAATGTGAATTATTAGAAGTTATGATGGGTCAATTTCTGATAAAGGTACAGTTGAGAAATTTCCCAGAAGCAACCATGTTAGACTATTCGAATTACTGAAATTGGTTTATTGCTGTCAATTTTTGCTGCTAAAAATTTCTTTGTATAATTGCACAAATCAATCAATATGGAATCTTTCCATTGCAGGGACTCACCATTACACCCATCTCTCCTCTTCTTGGTGAATCCTACTCAAAGGCAGACGTCCGAATTCGAATGGATTTGTTTATGCAATTCAAGAGGCTTTAAGATATTATAGATCCACATATTTAGAAATGCTTCAGCCACAAATATGTACAATATCTTTCAAACAAATCATCAAACTATAAGATGAAAGCAAATACATTTTGCAATAGAGGATGGCAAGAACTGCCTTTTAAAACAAAAATCTAAACCAAGTACAAATAACACTCCAACCCAAACCACCAGCATTAAGGTAAACCATCGGTAGATTCACTTTCTGTATAAAAACCATACCTTAAACTACCTCGCATTAAAATATCCACACCATTGATAGTTTATCAAAACTCTCATTACAAGCTTTATAATAATATGGCCTAATAATAATAATAAGACAAGAACGGCATTGGAGAGACAATGTCCAACTCAACTCCCTAAATCAACATTATAAATGCAAACCCGGATGAACTCAACTGGATCACTTACTACACAATACTGTCATTTAAAACTCTCCAGAACACAAGATAATAAGACAATTGATATAGAAACAAGTTAGAACTGGCACATTATAGTGCCAGTGCCCCGATTGCAGTTGGAAGCACTGTCTGACACAGGCACAGCAACACCTGTGGACTGTGGTAGGAAAACTGCTGTTTACTAGCAGACACTTGAACACGCAAGCTCCAAAAGCTGCACGCATAAGGATCAATTACCCCCTAGTCTTTGCTCTCTTCATACCAAGGCTGTTATGGAAGGGAGACACGGAACCAGACATGGGAGACCCTTCCTCGCGCAGTGTACCATTGAGCATTGCTAGCTCTCTTAGCTGTTGCTTCTTGTAGAAATCATGGGTTTCATCCTAAACAGGAGAGACAGAAATCAGTCAGACAGACTACCAAAGAAAGAAAAAGAACCATCGCAGAGACTGTAGAAGGAATAAGGTTGCTCACCACAGGCTTCAGCAAATCTTCGAGAATCTCACGAGCTTGCATTAGGCGAGCATCAATTATTTCAACTGGCAGTTCTGCCTCAACAAGGATATGGAGAGGTTCATTCAGATGCTCATATCCAGGCTTTCCTCTCATCATGTCCTCCTTAAAAATAAAAAGCAAGAATACAAATAAATAAGGAAGGAAAAAAAAAAGGAGAAACATTGACTTCCCAATTTACAAGGCAGTGTATAAATGCAAATACAAGTTTTTAATAGATTATGCACATAAATTTAGATTCAGTTTCGTAAGAACTATATTTGACAAGACTGTGATCATCTAAGTGGATGAAATAACCATATATAAGACAGTAAAACAGATGTCAATAAAAAGGAAATATAAAATCACACTAGAAGCTAGAACAGGAGTTGAAAAACAATATGTATTATTTTGAGGTTTTGGCTTCCACCAAATTCTTAATCAATTAGCATCCCACCAGATTCATCTACAACCAAAACTAGTACGAAGTGTGTACTGGTTTCAGCTTGAACAGTAACATTTCACAATGGCCTCTAGTGAGTAGTGACCAAAATTAAGTAGCTCCAGAGTTCAGATAGATGTCAGATATTGAAACCAAGTCTCTCAATATAAAATTTCAAAAAATAATTCAAAAAGGTGCAGGTATGAATAATTAAAAAAGAAACCAGGAGAAGAATTATTCACCATTACCCTTCCTGGATCCTTGATGCTGCCTCGCCCTCTGATCAGAACACGGCATTCCGTACTTGCTTCCACTCTTTTCAGAGAGTTACCTCTAGGACCAAGGAGGCGCCCAACAAAGTTGTACTGCAAAACTTAATTATTATAAGAAACTGCCAAAAAAAATATAATAGCAAAGTAGAGCAAGATGCCTTCACTCATACATTAGGATATTTGTCGATTGGAATATCCACTCTGATTGCCCTCTTCACAATAAGACCGGATGAGCTACTTTGAGAGCTAAGCCAGTTCTGAGTTGAAGAGGGCTGCATTAAACCAGAAATCTGCACATTGTCATCCCAAACACCATTAGAACCGATAAAGACAGATAAATGCAATTGTCCGCATATGATTAGAATAATAAACACTGAATGTCTGAATCATTAGATGACCTCCTGTGAATCCCATAGCCATTATACAATATTGTCTTGCAGCAGCTCAAATCAAAATGAACAAACATAAAGAAGAATGTACACACATTAGCAAACAAGTGCAAATCAGAAGTCCAAAATGTCAACTATCATTTAGGAATGATCCATGCAAGACCATGAAATTCAAGGAATTCAAATCCAAAGCCAGAAATAAAGTACAGAATTGATTAGTAGATCTGGAAACTAACAGCACTAACATACTAAACACCCAGGTTGAAGCAATTTGAAAGCAGATTTAGTAGCTCTCCAGATAAACATTTTTATGAAAACCAAAACTGTCTAACTGAGTTCATGAAACGGTTTTTGCAAGGTAAACCGAAAAACAATAATTTATTACGTGAAAAGGTCAGCATAGAATAAATAATGTCTGTCGTCTCAGCACTCATAAACAAGGACAATCTCTCACTCAAGAACTAGCATGTGAGGTTGTCATCCTAGAATGTCAGCTACTAAATGTTCAAAAAAATGGCACACATAATGGAGAACCATCTAATTAGAGGTCAGATTCCATAATCCATAACATGTTAAACTACATTCAATGCCGCTTGATGTTAGCCTCAGTTTACCTGTCAAAGCAAAAGTAACAATTTGTACTACAAGCACTCAAACAAAAGTTATGTTAGAATGAAATGTAAAATATTGAGTCAGCAATGCTTCTAAAAGACAGTAAAATTTTATAGAGAAACAGTTATGTTAATGGTTAGTATCCGTACTTCTGATTGAAACCGTGATGCCAATCCGTTCATATCGGCTCCTCCATTTGAAAATATTCCTCCAGAGGCGAGAGGACTAGCATGTTCAAGCCCACTTTGGCCTAAAACTGACGCATTCCCCAACAGTGTGGTTACACGCATAATTTCTGCTCCAAAAATGTCAATTTTCAAGAATAAGATGTACCAGTTAGCATTTGTTAACAAATTAGTGAGCAGTCACCACAAAATGGAGAGACAACACGGAATGTTAATTGAGTCAGTAAAAAATCAAATCATCCCAAAAAATAAATCTAATCTTCTACAACATAATCCAAGATGAAAGGAAAAAAGGAAGACATGGTTTAGTTCTATTATGTTATGTGCAAAGACAAATATTTAGACAATGTTAGACATGCAGAGCAAAAAAAATTAAATCACCAGTTCAAGAGAACCGAAAATAAACTACATAATTTGTTTGAATAGCAAAGGGAAATGGAGAAAAAAATAACAGTAAACACCTCACCAACAGAAAGCTGGTGCTTACACATGAAATTATAAAAAATATAGGAGAGAGTAATACTGTACAACCCAAAACCCGACCCAAATTATATGGCAAGTGAGTTGTCATTATTGTATAAATCATGGGATGATGTGGTAAATGATGTGGTAATAAGTAATGACAAATCACTTGCCACATCATTTGGGTTGATTTTTGGGTTGTATAGTATTATTGTATAAGAGATGTACTACAAAGAATCCATGGACTCAACACCAATTTCCCTCTTGTAAGGTCCACCCCTTTTGGCTAGACATTTTCCATCTAGATGTGCCAATTTAGAACCTTAGAGAAGCAGTAGGCCAAAAATTTATAACCCATCCTAGCACAAAGTCAGTCAAACTACTTCAGTTCAGATCATCATAGGATGATCAAGCAAGGCAATAATTCAAGTGCAGTATTAATTCTTACTAATTTGTTCCAAGAACTCAAGTATAAATGATCAAAAACTTCTAATATAAAACACATAGATGTTCCAAGAACTCGAGGATATTAATAGGAAGTGGTCTTCTAACAACCTCATAATGACAGAACATGCCTACTAACTGAAGCAACAAGGGTTTACTCATATATCTATAGACATCTAAAAGGCGCCATATAATATCAACAAAGAAAATCATTTTCTATCCCTTAAGATTCAATTATTAGGATTTTGAATGCAATATGAAAGTGGGAGTGTGGGACATGTAATAATAGGTGAAAAAAGAAGTGCAATGAAAAAAAATGAGCTTGAGGCAATCTACCAATAACTAAATATTGGTATACTAATGCCAAATTGGAACGCAACAGCCACTGAAAGAACATTAGCAGCTACACCCCTTCCTCTTATCATTTTCTAGTCAAAATAGTGTAACCTTTAAATTTTTAAGGAAAAGAACTACTCGAAATTTAATTTATTTTCCTTTACATATTCTATTCCCAGTTAATGCGTCTTAATTTAATTTTTTGATGAAGTACAGCATACCTATCGAGTTCGCAAATCACAATGTGCCTGCCCCTGGTTTTCATAAATACACTCAGCAAATGTCATTTGCTTGGATAAACATTTTGTTGAGCCATCACAAAAGAAAATAAAAATAGATGGTTACTATCTTTTTTTAAATAGAGGAACGCCAAATTACAGTTGTTAGGAATTATGCTAGTAACTATATGACTAAGCTAGTTATACCAGCAGATTTAGTTCGCAGAGTTTCAGAAAGATTTTGTTTCATCAAGTTGTCTTGTTTTCCCCTTTAATGTAGTTTGTCAATAATGACAGTTCTGTGTTGATCTCTAAGCAAACAGATGATGCATGTCATGTTGGTATCGATTGTCTACCTTTTCCCTTTCATTTCTTGTTTCCATAACTATAACTAAAATGTTTAACAATCAATAGACAACTGTGTTGAACCTTAAACCACCATATAACCCTTTTAAAGAATAAGATAGAGATTTTGAAACTGACCCTGGTTCAACAATCGGTAAGTAATCGGAAGCACAGGCATAAATGGACTAAGCTTGTGACGCTCAGCTAGTAACTCGGACAAATATCTGCCAATAAACAAAAGTAAAGCAAGTATAGTCAGTTACAAAAAACAAAAAAAAAACAAGCTTACCCACAAAGCCGCAACCACATGATACCAACTTTAATGACATGATTAACATACAATTAGCAATATCAATACAATTTAAAATCAGATCACAATTATCCACTGCCAATCACGGCAACAACCTTTGTTCATTGAATTCGACGATATAAATAACATTAGATCACAATAAACTACTCAAAACCTACTTAAAACCGCAACCGAATCATAAAATTTCTCAGGCAAAACAACATCCATCATCATAACAAGTAATTCTTATTATCCATAGACGAATTAACAACGCCACGAATCGATCCGGTGGATATCACATATCAACAACATCCAAACATTAGATCTCACAAAATCAAACACAATTCAGCAATTTCACCAACAAAAAAAAAAAAAAAAACAGTACTTCAACTACTAAGCAGAGATATATAATCAGTAAGCATATAATCAGCAAAACAGATCACTAAACAGTAACAACATAAAACCAAGATCTAAACATCATCAAAACATATACACATATCTAAACTTGAAAAAAAGTCAAAAACACAATAAATCAATATAATCAGCAACAGAGACAGAGAGGGTGTGTGTGTACTTCTCCTGGTCAAGAAGAGCGGAGGAAGCGGAGCGGAGAGAAGATGGATGAGGAGAGTGAGGAGCTGAAGGTGAAGGCGAGTACGCCATGTATCTCCCTCCAACGCCACCCGATGATGCCATTTTTTGTCAAAAAAGACTTCGTCTCTGTCAAACTCAAAAGTCTGTGACTGTTAACTGTATCAGATCTCCTGACTGATGATGGTGATGGTGATGGTGATGATGATGATGAAGAAGGTGGTCGTGGTGGTGGTGGTTGTTTGGTTTGGTGTGGTTTTTTGAGTTGTGTGTTGTGTGGCTGGTGGGATGATCCCGACCAGACACTATCTCTCTCTCTCTCTGTTTGTGTTGTTGTGTGTATGTGTAATCTATCTCTCTCTATATGCGTCGGTGGAAATTATTATTTTGGGTTTTTATAAGCTTTGAAAACTTTTATTTATTTTTACTATTTACATTTGTTGTTGGGAGAATTGCAAACACATCCCTAGAGTTTAAGTCTAATTTCGAGTAGAAGGAAGTTTTGCTTAGATTTATAGAATCATGTTAAAACTAACTCTAGTGTTAATGATGACTAGCTTGTTAGGGAAAATGGTAAAGATGCTCTATGTTAACTATTCTATCTATTATTTTATTACTTTTAATATATATATATATTATAATGATAATAAATGTTGGATTTATGGATTAGATGTCACGTATGACGGTATGAGTGTGACGTTGGTATTTGACTACGTCATTTAGTTTGTGCCACGTGTTCGCTACTATTAAGAAGCCACTCAAGTCTTTGATGCTTGATTGTTTCATTCAACTAGTGTCACGTATGCACCGTAAAGTGTCATAAACTCATTGCTTTTCGCTATTGATATGCTAAGAAATAAAGCTCATTTTTACTAACGACTTAAGTTTTTTATATAGTAGTAAAACAATTGTTGATCTTGAGTATTGACAATAAATTGTTCATCATGGCCTTGTTCATCCTTTTGATATTTTACTCCATAATTATAAGTTATTGGATCTTGCTTGGTTTGAATATTTTTATGTACTTGATAGTTTGATGTTACTTGCTTTTCCAACAGAAACTTGTACGGTTAGGCTATGTTAGACTATATGGTTCGAGATCATTTAGGCCAGGTTAGGCTACATGGTTCCTATTCTTCACACGTTGAAGAATATGTGGCTCTAGATTTGTTGTGACAGTTAAATTTTCAAATTGATTTTATTGAGTCCAACCTTTTTTACTATTATTTATGGTTTTTCTCAAACAAAACCAGTTGTTTAAAGTGCATTCCGTTGTCGAAGATGTCAAGTTTTAGCTTTGCATTATTAAAAGAGGTTTTTATAGTTTTATTCCTCTATTGGGAAACAAAGTATTACACATGCTCTTACAAAATTAGCTTTGAAGTTCAAAGATGGTAGATTTTAGCTTGATATCGTTCCGTATTTTATTAAACATTTGTTACAGATGATCTTCAATAATAATATTGACTTCTATTTAAAAAAAAAAAAAAAAAAAAAAGATTTAACAGTATATAACTATTAGAGGGAGGTTTGTATATTTTGAATAACAATCTGCTTATTTTGAATTAGACTTACATTTAGGGGTATTTGTACAATTTTCCCCTTCCTTAAAAAAATAAATAAATAAATAAATAAATAAAACTACTGAAGATTAATAATAATGAATCTACCACACTAGTACTGTAGTACACCGGACCCCATTCATAATTTTTTTACCAACTAGAAACTTTAAAATACAGATTTTTGTTATGTGGTAAATACACGTATATGCGGTGAATTAAGTAAATTAAAATTGAGTGATTTGATATAATCAATTAAATAATTTGTTATATAAAAAACTTAATCATATTATGTGATTTAATATAATAAATTTAATAGATTATGATTAGATTGATTGTGGTGTTCAATTTGATAGGAACGTTGTAGGTTAACATGAATTGTTACTTTTTAGTAAAAAGTTTTATAAATGGTAAAAATAATTATAAATTTCTTTTATTAGAATACATATTATTGGCTGAAATTTGAATTTGGATAAACACAAAATGTGATGAGTTAGAATTACTAAATAAATAGAAAGAAAAAAAAAAATGATAAGATGAGGTTGGTTAGGTGGTAATCCCCTCGTATTAATATTCAAAATGTTGTGGGTTCGAATCATGCTCATACCCAATATTCCAAGTCATGTCTCTACCAAATTTCGAAATATTGGAACATTTAAAATAAAATAAAAAATAAGTAGGAAAAAATATTTAAGATAGAAAGAAAGTTTGGTAGGTGAGTGGGTGCAGGGCTGTAAAATAGTTAAATTTAGATTTCTTTTTTCTTTTTTTAATTTCACATTTAATTGGGTCATGGAAAGTTTGGTATGTACCCATCAACTCATTTGAATGTTTTTAATAAAGGCAATGTTTGCACAAACATCCCGAACATTTAGTGTAATTATATACATATGAGATCTTTGTCCATAATTGCATAAACGTCTATTTTCCTCAGTTGACCTCTGTGACGTTATGTATACTTTGATTGTTGACTACATTTTTAGTATGGATAATTAAAATACCCATGGTTACTTATTTTAACTTCTATTTTATTATTTTAAAAATAATAAATAATATATATTATTTTTGGAATAATATATATTCCAAGTCATGTCTCTACCAAATTTCGAAATATTGGAACATTTAAAATAAAATAAAAAATAAGTAGGAAAAAATATTTAAGATAGAAAGAAAGTTTGGTAGGTGAGTGGGTGCAGGGCTGTAAAATAGTTAAATTTAGATTTCTTTTTTCTTTTTTTTATTTCACATTTAATTGGGTCATGGAAAGTTTGGTATGTACCCATCAACAGTTGAATGTTTTTCCCGAACATTTAGTGTAATTATATACATATGAGATCTTTGTCCATAATTGCATAACCGTCTATTTTCCTCAGTTGACTTCTGTGTTTACTCTAATTGTTGACTACATTTTTAGTATGAAATAATTAAAATACCCATGGTTACTTATTTTAACTTTTATTTTATTATTTTAAAAATAATAAATTATAAATAATAAAAAATCGATATGATCAGCATTTCATGTTTTCCAAATTCCTTTCTCTATCTCTCTTTTTGCATTTTCTCGATCTCCAAACACCATCTTGAAAAAAAAAAAAAAAATCGATTCGATACCCAAATCAAACAAACATCAATACTCATCAAGACCTTGAATTTGTCAGATCGTCCTCCATCATTTTTTCATCTCAACAAACTCTCTTCACCTCTTCAATTGCATTAAATTTTTTAAAATATCATTGAATATCATTTAAAATGACACTTGGAATGAACCGTTTTATCTTTCCTCCATTGCTAACTCATAATAGCTACCCACTAACGACAAAGGATGTTTGTATAAATATGGACAAAAATTTTATATATGTGCAATTACACTGAATGTTTGGGGTTGATTGCACTAATTTGCCTGGTTAATTATTACTTGAAAATAAATTTAATTTTGTAAATTCATAATATTTTATAAACCATGTTTGTGCATGATGTTATTATGAGGTTAGTTTCCCTAACCACCGTTAGGCTTGAAAATAAATTATTTTCGTTTTTTAAATAATTTGGGTATAACTTGTATGAACTTACTATATATAATATTAAAATAAATTGTTTTTAATTATACATTGAATTTGAAATTCAAGGTTTTCTTGGAAGTTCAAAAACATATATAAAATATAGAGTTTATTTGATAATTATTGATGGTGATTTTTTTTTTTTTTTATATTATATAAATTTGTGTTTTTGAGAGGGGGAATGACTCGAACCCACGATATTGTGGTGTAGGTGTGAAAGATATATCACTTGACTATTGATCTTGATATTTACACTTAACAAAAATAGGGATTTTCCATAACAAATAGAAGATTTTGTCCACTTAAATATATATTTTTAATTTTTTTTATAATATGTTGAGTATTTATAATCAATTCAAAGCATCTTTATATGGTTATTGGAAGTAAGATAGATATTAAAATAATCAAGTCAAATTCCTTGAAATTGACATGATTTTTTACTTATAATTTGTGTTGATTAGTTGGAATTTGAAAATGTTTAAATTAAGATGTGAAATTGTGAACTATCTAATAAGAAAAAATGTTACTTTTTTTTTTAAAGATAATTAAATATTGACTTTGATGATTTTTTAGTCAAAAAAAAAAAAAATTGTTTCACTATAACACACACATATGTGTATATATATATATATATATAATATCCATACAACATTGTTAATTTAGGGGTCATTTGTTTTTTTGTCTGAAGACTGAATAGTCCTGAATTTTACTGAAGACTGAATAGTGACTGAAATATGAATCTAAATGACATGTTTTTTTTTTTTTTCCTCACGTCTGAATGTACTGTCAACATGTTTGTTTTTTAAAAATAAAATTATCTGAAAATAAGTAATTTTACATCTATACTCATACTAATTAAAAGAAGTAATTTAACATGCAACACTCTTCATAAGATTTTGTATATTCTTCCGCAAACAAAATTTAATTTAACAAAACAAAAAATTAATCTAGAAATATAATTTTGCATGTTATTCTGCACACAAAGTTCAAGGTCAATTTGTTGTAAAAAAATAAAAAATAAAGTTCAGATTCAATTTTACATATTGTCCAAATATTCAGTATATAATTCTAGAAACCTTTTTTTTTTTTTGGGTTTCCTGGATCATATGCAACCAGAAACCAAACTTTTTTTTTTTTTTTTGTTTAAAGGTTCCTAGATACCTTTTTTTTTTAAAAAAAAAGGTCCCTAAATTATATACACTAGTACATGCAACCACAAAAAGAATATTTGATAAATTATATAACTGCAACTATGACAATCATAACAAATTATCATTCTAATTTGTGTTTAAAGAGTTTTATAACTGCCACTACACGTAGATAAAAAAAAAATAAAAAAAAACTAAAGAGTTCTTACCAAGATTTGGTAGGAGAGAAATTTAATTGTTTAATCCCAAGAATATTTCAACATGAGACGTGATTAGGTTTTTTTTTTTTTTTATTTTCTAAAAGCCTTTTAAAATAAGAAATACGTTAAAAGAAAGAATCCTACACCATAACAAATTAGGATAAATTTAGAAATATATCTTTTTTTGGAGGATAGACTTGGAAGAAAATATTTAATTATAATTCAGTGATTTGGAATTAAATTAAAAGTTCGGATTTCTGACTTTTTTTTAAAAAAAAAAAAGTTGTTTTTTGATATTTTTAAGTTATTTAACCACTTAAAAAAACAAACAAAACAACTTAATGAGTTTAATTCAGACCTATCAAGTCTTAAGTGGAAAAAACAAACGACCCCTTAGCGTAAATGCTAGTGATGAAACCAAAATTTATTGAAGAAACAATAAATTTCCTTTATCATTTGTAAAGATAGCTTGATTATAAGCAAATCAATCAAATATAGAAAATCAATACAAATCATCTTGTAAGAGACGTTTTGATCAATTATTTTTTCTTTTTAAAAAGAATAAATCAAGAAAAAAAATATTAATTGATGGATTTTAAGAAAAAATTATATATAAAAAAAATTGAAAAGAAATTTACGATAAAACTAAAAATTAATTGAATTTATTTTGTAAAATAAGAAAATTTATAAAACAATCTTTACTTGGTCGAGACATATTGATTTTTTTCTTCTTAAAATTGACCTTATTAGATGCATAATAACATTCAGGGCCAGTTTGGTATTACTTTTGAAAAATTAAAATCAGATTATTTTATAATTTTGACATAAAATAATGTTTGATAAAACTTCTAAAAGTGATTAATTGATAATCTGGCAAGTTTTAATAATGATTTTGAGAAGTAGGTGGGTGGTTACTTTTTGAAAGTGATTATGGAATAATTTATTTCTGCATTTAATACATCTTTTAAAATATCATTATTATCCTTATGAAATCAAGTTAAAATCATTTATATACCTTATTTCATCTCAAAATTAAATATTCTATTTAAATATTGATTTGATTTATAAAATCTTTTAAAAATATTTTAATTGTTCTTATGGATTTTTTTTTTCCAATTTAAATATTCTACTTAAATATTGGTTTATAACTTTATATATATAATTAATGAAAAATAAAATAAAATGAAATAGAGTCCTAATTAAACTCATGTATATTTTAGTCATTGTAACTAATCTTAGCACTTTTACAGTAAAATTACCAAATATATGTATACTACTTTTGAGTTATATAGTAATTTTAAAAATACAATTAAATAAACATCTGTTGATTAACTTCACAACTGATTATTCCTTCAGCACAGCTAACGGTGATTATTATAAAAGTTACAGCAATAGACCCTCAATGGATTTGTTTATATTCATTTATTTTCTAAATTAAATGATATTATTTTGCATGTTTGGATTTAAAAAAAAAATTAAAAGAGTAATAATTTGGAATAAATAGTTAAAAATAATAATTTTGAATAAATGAAGACAAATAAATAAAAATTATATATAAAAAAGAGAAAAAAAAAAAAAAAAAGAGTTGAGATCCAGTGTAGGTGAGTACATTTTACTAAGGCGTGCCCAATGACCACATAGCCAGTCATCGACACTCGCTCCATCAATCAGCTTCACTGTCTTCTTCACTTGTTCTCTCTTCAATTTTCCGCTATAATTCAACAAATTGCATAGATGGGTGAGACCATACCCTTCAAGAACCTCCATAGCAGAGAGTACACTGGCCACAAGAAGAAGGTTCGCTTTATATTACCTAATTTTTTATCACGGAAGCAAAGACATAAAAACTTAAAAACCCTAGTTTGATTCCCAATTGACGTGTTTTTTGTTTTTTTGATGTGGGTATGTTGAAAGGTACACTCTGTTGCTTGGAATTGCTCGGGGACGAAACTGGCTTCGGGTTCGGTTGATCAAACAGCTCGAGTTTGGCTCATTGAACCACACGGTCATGTAAAGTATTTCTCTTTATATAAATATACATTATTTATCTAGTTAAATTTACAAATGTATGTAATGTGTTGTGTTTTGTTTTGCTTTTATAAGTGTTTGATGATTGTTGAGGGTGTGAGGGTTGGCTGTTTCTATTCGTGGTGGTGGTGGTGATGTTGGAGATGTTCTGTTGTTACAGGGAAAGGTTAAGGATATCGAATTGAAGGGGCATGCGGATAGTGTGGATCAGCTGTGTTGGGATCCAAAGCATGCTGATTTGATTGCTACTGCTTCCGGAGACAAGACAGTGCGCTTGTGGGATGTTCGTAGTAAGTGAATTTAAACCCACATTGGCATTTTCGATTAGTTAAAATAAGGCCACGTAGATGGTATTTAAGCTTTTAGTCATGTTAGAAATTTGAGCACTTCGTTTTTTTGTTAATGGTTATGTGTTTTCAGAATCGAAAAACATGTTTCAGATGTTGGAATGAAAAAAAACACCTTAAACTTGGGCTGATAAATTGGAACAAGAGGATTTAGTCTTTATGTTGTTTTCTTGTAAGTTGGAACAAAAAAAAATGCCTAATTATGTCTGCTCCGGGTTTTGTAGGTGGAAAGTGCTCACAGCAAGCAGAACTTAGTGGTGAGAACATCAACATCACTTACAAACCAGATGGTACACACATAGCTGTTGGTAATAGGGTATGTCCTTCAGTCGTCCCTTCTCTCTTAGTCTTAGAGTAGGTTCATCATTTTTGTGATTGCCGTGTCCAAATTCATCAGTTTCCATTGAATCACTTAGTTGCTGGCAGTTACTTTTGCATATGATAAAGTATGTACCTAAATCATTCTTATGCTGTTTGATTTATTGCAGGACGACGAACTAACAATATTGGATGTTAGGAAATTTAAGCCAATTCATAAACGCAAGTTTGGTTATGAGGTAATCTTGAGTTCAGACTAATAGTGATAGTTTACTTTTTCCCAAATTGGTCGGCTTATGCTGTTAGGCTTCCTTGTAAACCAAGTTGAATCACACCTCAGAAACACATTCTTTGGACTTTGATTTGTACATATAATTATAACCCTTGTAAACCCATATTTAAGAAGACATGCACTTATGAATTATTACAAAAACCATAGGAAGGCAGATCAATACAGTTAATGCTAAAATATTTTTATTTAGTTTTTCATCAATAAGTTTTAATGAATCTTAGTTTATACTATCTTGGTATTACCTTTTATAAGTTCCCAGAGTTAACAAATACTCAATAGTATGATTCTTTTTCATGTTGAAGTTCGCTTTTGATGGAAATAACGATTCTGCTCTAATTATTTCTGTACACTCAGTTCCTTTGGATGCCGCCAACTTGTATTCATGTTGATTTATGATTTTATTCATATGTGCCTATTGCTTATTGAATAGGTTTTTTTTTCTTATCTCATCTCTTTTCTAGGTTAATGAAATCGCATGGAACATGACTGGAGAAATGTTCTTTTTGACAACAGGAAATGGTGAGAACTTCTTATTTTACTACTAAAATCAAGCATTGCCCTTTCATTGTATAATATAATATATTTATGTTGACTCTATAATAATCTGCCCAGGTACTGTTGAAGTACTATCATACCCATCACTTCGACCACTTGACACTGTCATGGCTCATACAGCTGGTTGCTACTGCATCGCGATTGATCCAATGGGAAGGTGTTTTTCAAACCAATCGTTACTTTTTGTATGCTATGCACATGCCAATCATGGATCAGTTTACTAAACTTTATATGTAAATCAAATTGAACAAATTTTTTTATCTTTTAAGTAAATTTTATCTGTGTTGTTACTCGTACTCTCCTTTTTTTCCCCTTTTGGGGATAGGGTTATTGCAGAGAACTATTGCTGACTCATGCAGTTACCTCTGTGTTTTACAACAGATATTTTGCTGTTGGAAGTGCTGATTCCTTAGTGAGCCTTTGGGATATCTCAGAGATGCTCTGCGTACGAACATTTATGAAACTTGAGTGAGTTTAATGTGCCTGTGATATTTGTGGTATGTTACCTAATATGTTGTGTGCGGTTACCTAATATGTTGTGTGTACTCTCAGATGGCCCGTCAGGACAATAAGCTTCAATTACTCTGGGACTTATATTGCTTCTGCCAGTGAAGACTTATTCATTGATATAGTATGTATCCTATCAAAATTCCTTTCTTTGGGTTTTATTTTTTTAAGAATTCCTTGTGTGTATAATAAGTCTGGTGTGTGACTTATGATCTGACCTAGGCCAGTGAATGATTACTGATTTTAACAATGTATCCAGTAAAGGTTATTCAAAAAAGATTTGATAATGGAGTTGTATCATTTTTATTTTTTTTATCTAAAACTATTTTGTTTAATTGTGCAAATTCCTGCTGTGTGATAAAGTCAAATGTACAAACTGGTCGAACGGTGCATCAAATTCCGTGTCGGGCAGCCATGAATAGCGTGGAATGGAATCCCAAATACAATTTGCTTGCATACGCAGGGGATGACAAGAACAAATATCAGGCTGATGAAGGTATATAATATAGAGACGGATGATCTGAAGTTGTATGTACATACATAGGATTCCTCCTTTTATTCAAATTGTTCTTATCTGTTTCCTATTTCAGGTGTTTTCCGAATATTTGGCTTTGAGAATGTATAAAATTATGTGGAATGGAAGCTGCAAAAGGCTTGAGTTTTTCACTGCAAAGAAGAATTGGATTTATGGTTTCTCTCTCTATCTTGAATCACAAATGGGGCTGTAGAATTGGAAGCAATGCGAGGGCGTGGAAATGTAGCAATTTGGATTCAAAGTTCTTTTGTTTCTTCTGGGGATATATAAAATGTAGCAATTTTGTTCAATGATTCGGAAAATTTCTAGACTTATATGCCAGAGTTATTTGTGACAATTAAATAGTTGGAATGATATTTGAATTGTTTTCTATTGCGAGAAGCTTTTTTAGCTGCAGTTTTATTCATTTTTCGATTGTGAATACATCTTTGGAGAGATAAATCTCAAGTTGTGAAAAAAAAGAGTAGAACTTTTATTGAATATAGAAAAAAGTTCATGTATAGCAAAATCTGAGCACACAAGAGGTGTTGCTTATTCAAAACTGCTTCACATAACTGCAGAAATACAAGAGAATCTGCATCTGAAGCCAAAATGTGACAGTCCTCAGATAATTATTTTCGCAATGCTCTTGTATGCAGGGAACATGTTCCGATTCTTCATATTTGCAGGGGGAAGAATCCTGGTAATGGAAAATGAGATGACGAGGCTGGCTCATGATGATCCGAGCACTCGGTGAATGGAATTAGCAACTGTTTCGCGGCTGATCAGCATTAGCAGTAGAACCATCGGACCAACATGCTTCATACCCTTATAAAGAAGGACAAGGAAGATTGATTTCGCAGAATTGTAAGAATCAAATCAATTTCTGCTATGCTTCTCCGGAAAGTGCATCCGATATCTAACACACTAAATAACGAAGAATTGAATCAATATCATAACAAATTAGATCTTAAATTTTAACTATGTAAGATAATGATACCTTGAGACATTGAAGTATAGTCCACCAAATTTGCTGACCGACTCATCTCTCCCAATCAGAATCAACAAAGCATGAACTTGCTAGCAGGAAAGAGCAAGCCGGTGAAACAAACCAGACAAATAGTGATCAAGTACTGAGAACACCAAGTGATTGGCTTCCATTTGATCTCAACACTTGAGCTTTTCATCCTCTTCCCATTCTGTGGCTCCTTCGATAAATCGAAACTAGCTCCTTTCATTCTCAGCTCCTGAATGCACCTAGTGAGAGCCCGGTTATCGTTCCTCTCTCTCTGCAACTGCCTCCACACTTTCCAGTACCTGTAAAGCTTAACCTGAACCAAAAACACATACACAAGTGAAGTTGACAGAGACAACATAGAAGGTATCCACCATTTCTTACAAGTACTAATACTATTGTTGTGTTCATCTGACGAAGTGAACAAGAGAGTTAAAAAGAACCCATGAAAGATTAAAAAGAAACAACAAAGCTGGAAGATCTCTCGTCTTATAGAGTCCATTCTCGACTCTTTGAGAGAGATTCTTCGACCGAAACGATCCTCTTCTCTTTGCCATAGCTTGAGAAGCAAGAGATGACCAGGGCTCTGAGAAATCTCCATTAATGGGTGGTGTTGGATTGCTGTGATTGTGTTCAAACAACACAACACTTTCTGTTGATGCTCTTCGTCTACCGGGATTTCAACGATGTGGGTATCTTTCATTTCAGCCATAGATAATCAAACAATCAATCAAACAAACAAAAAAATAAACAAATTTAACAAGATAAAGTGCAACAAACAAAGAAAATGAAAGATTGGATTTTTCTCGAGAAACCAAGAAAGAAAATGAATTAGAGAGCGCTTTGAAGAATTATTGCAGATTGATAAGAGAGTGAATTCGATAGTTTTTTGGTGATCAGATAGTGAGGGAGACTCTGATATTTAAATTGTTGTTAAAATGCCTGAAGAAATGAAGAGTCCTCCAACGGTTACATTTTTTTCCCTTCAACGGTCAGATTTTCACGGTCGTTATATTTTATTTTAACGGCTACATTTATAACTGTCTGGATCTTGGATCTGGGTCCTAATTTGCTCCAATGGGTAGCCCAAATTGCTGACCCAGCCCAATTAATTGGACCATGTTTATGTGTATATTCGGATTTTAATATTTATTGAGATATTAATTTATCGAAAATTTATAATTAACATAACTTTGTTTTTTTTTTTTTTTTTATAGAAACAAGAAACACACGGAACAAACAAACAAACTAAATAGGCAAGTCCACTAGAACCTCATTGGCTACGCAACTCGGGTACTCTTCCATCCAAAACATATCCTCCACAAGCAGGGCTGGTCTTGAGATTTTTGGGGCCCAAGGCGAACTACAGACAGTGAGGCTCTCGATACTTTATGTATGTTTGCTATATTTTTTTTTTCTCTAATAAATACTTGTAAATATCAATATAATAGCTTTGAGGCTTTGAACAATCAACAATGACTTCAAGTTCAAATTATGTATCTGAAATCTGAATTTCCGTAGCAAATAACAAGATTTAAGAGAGTTTTAAAGATCCCTAATTTGATTTTTGTTCGAGTTGGATGTCTGGTTGTCTGATAAAAGTATGTTAAACTGTTGTTTTTCCTTAAGATTGCTGGTAATAGACTAATAGGATTCAACCCATCCAAGCACCCACGTTTGTTGACTTGGTAATAGAATGATAATTGGGTCATAATTTGTGGGCCTTAAAAAAAAAATAAATATATATATATATATATATATATATATATATATGTATTGTATTTTGAACTCATTTTATGGATTTGTTGGTTTTGGGCCTCTTTTAAACTCATGTATGGGCTGTTAGTTAAATTCATACATGGGTTACATATAAAAAAAAAATAAAAAAAAAAATCAACTTTGGGGGGCCCTTACAGATCAGGGGCCCTAGGCGGCCGCCTCACTAGGCTCCCCCTAGGGCCGGGCCTGTCCTCAAGTAGAAGAGCATTTTTGGCCAGCATGTGAGCTACCCGGTTGCCCTGTCTGGGAACATAACTGAAACTAACCTTAGCCAACTCAGAAGAAAGGACAATAATGTCCGAAAGGATCGGACCACACACTGAATCCATGTGGCTTTTATCATTTTTTTTTTTTTTGAAGAAACATGTGGCTTTTATCATTAATCCATCTAATCACTACTTCCGCATCAGATTCAAACATATGTGGGAATAAGCCACAATCTTTGCTAAACTGAATTCCCCTTAGGATGGCTATCGCCTCAGCAGCCTGAGCGTTGAAAGTTCCAAGCATAACTTGAGAGCTGGCAGCCATAACCAACCCCGAATTGTCTCTGATCACCGGGCCAAAACCAATCCGCCCTCTCCCACCATCAATCGCAGCATCACAATTAACCTTGTAGAAGCCTGGAGAAGGTTTAGACCACACCCCCAAATTTTGCCTGACCATACTTCTATTACTGGCCATTCTAGAGTTATAGTCCTTGTATTCTAACAATAAACTATTCGCCCAATCAACCACATCACAAACATCCGAGGCAGGGCCTCCATGGATCTTGGAATCATGCACTGACCATACTCCAAACAATTGTGTAGAAAATTTCCAGCTCCTCCTCACTCAAAGAGACAGAAATGTCCAGCACAAAATAAAAAGAAAAATTATGTAATTACCTCTCAACTGGACTTTGAAGGGAAACCACTACTTCCTTACCACCTTAAACGTTTTACAGTCCCACAGTGCATGAAGTGTTGATTCGCCCACCTTGCTGCACATTGGACAAATATCCTTGACAGGAACTTTGCGAAGCTAGAGATTAGACATCATAGGGAACCAATCAAAGCAGCCCTTCCATATGAATATTTTTATTTTCATTGGAATTTTCAAATTCCATAGCCTTTTTCCACCAAGAGATAACGAATCATGCTTTATATACATATCTGTATTAAAAATTCTAAATATTTTATAGAATATAGTAGTACACAGATTATAAAATAAAATAATAAATATAAAATGTTAAAAATAAAAAGGAAGATGCAATATTACAATATATACATTATCAAATAACGAGGGAATTGCCAATTTAAAAAAAAAAAAAAACAGATTTTTTTTGACAATATTTATTAATTCGAGACCAGGTATTTTTTTTAAAGCTTTTGTTATCGGTAGGATTCGAACCGCTGACATGGAAGTCATTTACCCTAGCTCCAAGCTCGTCAATCTACCAGTTGAGCTACGTTCTTATTGGCAAAAAAAAAAAAAAAAAAAAAAAAAAAAAAAAAAAAAAAAAAAAAGATGTTAAAAATATATACTATGAGAATATTTCGTGAGCACTAATAATTTCCTTTTTTTTTTTTTTTTTTTTTTTTTTTAAGTTGACACTGATGAATTAGGAATCTATTAAAAACGGCCAATATTAATCATTGCATATGTAGTCCGAATATTTTATTCCCACTAAAAAGAAAATTGAATTCCGTGCTAAAAGCGATTGCATAAATTCCTTTCTCACCCCAACAACAAAGAGTAAATATATAAAAATGATTAAAAGTGCATTGAAATGTAAATTTTATATTAACAAAGTGGTATATACAGAATATTTCTATTTTAATGGAGTGAACTGAATTACAAAATCAGAGATTTGGTTCTCATTTCTCAATCAAAATAAGTATCAAAATTTGTAATCACACTTTGTATAAAGTCTAAAGTGATTGGCATTTGGGTACGTGAAATAAAAAATTGTCGATATTCTTTGTTAGTACTTG
Source organism: Acer saccharum (assembly GCA_030490815.1). Taxonomy (NCBI): domain Eukaryota; kingdom Viridiplantae; phylum Streptophyta; class Magnoliopsida; order Sapindales; family Sapindaceae; genus Acer; species Acer saccharum. The sequence goes on from CM059867.1 coordinate 1,714,253, forward strand.
TTCCTATTAAAAAGTTCACCTTGAAAAATTAATAGGGGACACCAGAATCGGCCTGTTCATATTACGTCACGTGGTATAAATCTCTCGTACTAATAATTATTCGTATTATATAACATGATTTGATGAGTCGAAAAGTGAAAAGTTCACCTTGAAAAATTAAAAGGATACCAGAATCGGTCTGTTTATATTACGTCATGTGGTATGAATCTCTCGTACAAATGATTATTCATATTATATGACATGATTTGATGGGTCGAAAAGTGAGAAGAGAATCTCTCATTTCGGACCGTAAAATGAACCAACGGCTCACACATAAGTCCAAGAGTTTAAGCGGGTAACAGCTAACCTGATGGGTCACTATTCGGAGCTGACCACTTTTTAATTTTGGATGTATTATATATTGGGTATCTGATGTAAGGGTGACGTCATCAGATTCCAAATATCTTTTAACATCAATGATCAATAGATTCAATGGACTAATTGCTAGCCACGTAAGATACACCTCATTTTCCTAGTCATTAACTTACTTACCCAATAAGTTTTCCATATTCCATCGTGTCAATTTTTCTTTCTTGTTTTGCAATCCAATAATGATCGGCGGCTAAGGTCTACCGAGACTTGCAAAGATCAAGTTCTAGGTATAACCCTAATACTTAATCATATAATCGAAAAATATTGACTCTCACAACTCAATGACAAAGAATAATACTATATAACTAAAAAAAATAAACCTAAAATTCAATCCAAATTATGTGGCGAATGAGTTGTCATCACTGAACAAATCATGGGGTGATGTTGTGCAGTGCCGGTTCTGACTATTCCGAGGCCCCTAGACGAAATCTAAAAAATGGGTACCATACCAATAAAATCATCCCTACTTCATTCCAAAATAAAAATCAAAATTAAAAAATATATAATTTTTATGTCTCTAGTTGGCCCACCCCCCCCCCCCCCCCCCCCCCCCCCCCCCCCCTCTTTTTTTTTGGTGGGTGGAAAAGAAATAGAGAATATAAAGGTAATAAGTGATAGGAAAGTATGAAAATTTAAAAAAATTGGGTTTTATATTAGAATAAAACGAATTGGGTCAGGTTCTAATTTTTTTTTTTTTTGGTATTGTTTGATTTTTTTTTTTTTTTTGATTTTTTTTTTTTACAACTCAGCCCATAACAAAATCTCACATCATATATTAGGGCCCCTAGACATGATGGGCCCGGGGCGGGTGCCCACCCCTGACCCACCCCAGGGCCGCCCTTGATGTTGTGAATGATATGGTAATGATACATTATTTACCACATCATTTGAGTTTGTTTTTGGATTAAATTTGGAGATCGACTAGCATTAGTGAATGATAAAACTCTTCACATGTGTTTATAAACATTAAATCTCAGCCGTAGAAATGATATATTGTATTACTTTTAAGGTTCCAATTTTAATAAAAAGAGTATGGATATGCATGTCTTAAAGATGATGTATATATGTATGTATACATAAAATGTATGTCTCACCTGGACAGGCCATGTTCCATGCCTCCCGGATCGAGTGGGGATTAGTCTCACTCGTTAACGATCGGAGTGAGGGATACCTCGTGGAATTATCAAAAAAAATGTATGTTAATAAAATGTATGAAAATATTGAATTGTATGTAATCTAAATTGTAAATTTTATTTTGCAAATTTTTGTATTAAGTAGAAATGTAGAATATCTTGAATTATAAAACTATAATATTCATTTCATCGGTGAATATATATCCATTTTTTTCCCATTGATCCAGCAATTGTGTATCCTTTTGGGGCAGAGCTACTATACCCACACATGTATGGTTTGGTTGATTTTAATGTGATAGTGATTCCCAAATTTTAGAGTGTTCCCAAATTTTGGTTCTACCATAATCATGTGGGTACAGTAGCCAAGCTCTTCATTTTGGTGATGGAAGTTCGAGTGTCACTTAAAAACAAGTGTGAATAGATTTACTATTACATAAATTCAAAGTTTTTTTGAGAGAGAGGGGGACTTAAACCCGTAACCTCGTGGTTCAGATGTGAGAGGTTTACCATCTGACCAACCTCATCTCGTCACCGCTTATATCTACCGTTAACAAAGTAGTTAGTAGTGTTCAATATCAACAAATCCCAATCTCAATACACGGGAAAAAACGACAAGATGAGATTGGTCCATAGATATATCTCTCACACTTAAACTATAAGATCGCGGGTTTGAGTTCTCCAGTCTCATAAAAGCATTAAAAAAAATAAAATAAAATAAATAATGTTGTATGGTACACATGAAATCTTCTTTGTGTTACTACACTGTGCGTCGGTTCCCAGTCAACCAACTCCACCAATTTAAAATATAAAAAAACAATTTCTCTTCTGGAGGAGAAAAACAAAATTCACAGAATTTCTTGTCAAAAAAGAAAGACAACAGTATAACACAACACATCTCTATAAATACTCCTCAACGACGACGAAGAAGTTTAAAATCAAAATTCTCCAATTTGCAAATTGGTTCTCGTTCGAATTTTATCAATTCATTTTACGGTTCGCAGTGACTTGAAGCAAAAAATCGAAGCAAATGCATCTGTACAATGCTTGGCTGCCGCCGCCTGTGGCGGAGGAGACGAAGCGAGAGAAGGATTCGTTCGCTTCCGTCGTGCTGTCCGTCAAGCAATCGTACCGACCCGACGATCCTGAATCGGTTTACGCTACTCTTAAATGGATCTCCGTTGTCGACTTGTGAGCAATTCTCTTTTTCAGCTGAATTTTTGCTCATTTTTTTTAACTTGAATCACTTCGTTTTGATACTTGATTTTGTTTTACGAACTTAAAGTTGCCTATTGTGTTGTGTTTATCTGTGAATTACTGAATTTCGGTCCTTTTTGTTTGTTTGTTTAGATATTGACTGTGACTTGTAGTGTGAATGCATTGTTGTGGAGTTTCATTTTCTTTTAATTGTTAGAAGTTTTTACTGTACCTATGTTGCCAACGTGGCAACCGTGACTGGTGTTTGAATTCGCAAACGGTTGAGAATTCCGAGGAGTTTTTGATGTTCAATTGGATGTTAAATTTTGATTTAGAATGAAAAATGAAACTTTGAATTTAGCTCAGGTTTACTGTGGCTTGTTGCCAATGATTGATTAGTTGGAAATGCGATGTTTTTTCTCGAATAGGTAGTAAGAATTAATACATTTTGTGGTGAAACCGGAGATTGTGTATAGTTGGTCATTGTATGAGACTGTATAGTGACTGGTTTAGTATGATTTTACAGTGTGACATGTTTGGCTGATTGGGAGTAGAGTGTAAAAATGCTTGCTTGTTACAGAAACTGATAAATTATTTTCTTTTACTAGGTTAACCTATCCTTGCAGTGTAAAACTTACAGATTTATATATCTAAAAATGTATAGGTGTGCACTTTTTGATCACTTGCTTTCTGGTAAGATTATTAATGCATGGGTACCAGAGAATACAAGGGCTTTGCTCTGGTATGAATCTATAACATATAGTGGCAAAAAAAAAAAAAAAGAACACATGCAGCTATATCTCTTACAATGCCCCAATAAGGTAGACATACTCTAATGTATGCATGTTATGTTTGCGTGGATTAACTCCTAGTTTCCCACTCAGAATAATTTGCATAAATCTGTATCTGTTCAGTTTGTAATTGTGTTTGGTCCTCATTTTACTTTCATTTGACTTTCATCAGAAACTCTGACTAAATTTAAGTAATTATTTTTCTAAAGTGGATGCTTGTAGATCATTGTTATGTACCTGCTACTTAGATGTTGCTGATGGTTTATTACATATTGATGTGCAGATTCATAAAGGCAAAAAGTGAACTATCTTTGGAAGATGTCGGTGCACTCGTGGAAATTGGGTTGGAGTTGTTCAATACATCTCAGGATAAACTTTACGCCCAGGTGTTACACAGTGTCTCAGACAGAAATATCTTCTCATTTGTGTTTGATGTTATTATGTCCATTTCTTTTTCTTTTTCTTTTTTTCTAAAGTCTTGTTGTGTTTGTGTGGATCAGGTTAGATGGGGAAATATCTTAATCAGATTGCTTAATAAATATCGGAAGAAGTTGTCCTTGAAGGTTCCATGGCGGCCACTGTATGATACTCTGATTCATACGCATTTCACAAGGTAAGTTAAATTACTGCATACATGATATTAAATTAAAGCTCTTTTTAAACTTTATCATAGATACCGTATTACTGTTATCTCATGTTAAATAACAACTTAATGGTGGACCTTATTATCTTATGATATGTGGTATCTGATTAGATTCTATTTGCATCATCTATCTTGAAAAGTCAGTCTTCTAAGTTCACCTTTTCAACATCTAAGCTCTTGCTTGAAAAACATTTTGGTTCTCATTACTGTTGATAGCTTTTTATGCTGATGACCTTGAATTACATCTTTACAGGAATACAGGTCCAGAGGGGTGGAGATTGAGACAACGACATTTTGAAGCTGTTACTTCCCTTGTTCGATCCTGCCGTAGGTTCTTCCCACCAGGTTCTGCATTTGAGATATGGTCTGAGTTTAGGTATAGTTTCTATTTCTTTTGGTTGGCTTGTCACTGTTTATGTATAAAATTCACAGCATATGATCGGTTTTTCTATCAACACGCATGAATTTTTAATAGTTTGGCTCCTACCAATGTCACAACCACATAGTATAATTGAAAAGGAATAAACAAGGCCAACATGCTTTTTAAGATATGAAATTTCTTCAACCTTCTTCCCATAGAGCTTTTTATTTTTCGAAGGAATGATAGGATGAGGACACTCATGTACCTTGAATGGATTGATTATTGATTAGGCTAATGCTGAAATTCTTAACCTTTTCCTTTTTCCTTTTTGTTTTTTGTTTTTGTTTTTGTTTTTGTTTTTGTTTTTTGTTTTTTTGTTTTTGTTTTTTGTTTCTTTTTTGTTTTTGTTTTTGTTTTGGTTTTTCTAAATATTTTTATACCAATTTGCAGATCTCTTTTGGAAAATCCTTGGCATAATTCATCCTTTGAAGGATCTGGGTTTGTGAGGCTGTTTCTGCCCACAAATTTGGATAACCAAGACTTCTTTACAGAGTAAGGAACATATATGTTTTGGAACTGTTGGTAGTTATGTTTTCTCACTTGACTTAATAGAAATTTTCTATTGTTGGCCTGGCAGTGATTGGATTAAAGAGTGTATAAGCTTATGGGACTCTATACCAAATTGTCAATTCTGGAACAGTCAATGGACGGCTGTTATAGCTCGTGTTATAAAGAACTATGACTTTATTGATTGGGAGTTTTTTATACCTGCACTTTTCACAAGATATTTGAACATGTTTGAGGTGAGTGCATGATACGCTAGATGAACTGAAACAATAAGATTATTACAATAATAAGTTGCCGAACATATCATTATATATACTATGCCTTTTTGAAGCATTTTGTTTTATAACATGACCTGGGCTCTTTTCTCTGTGGTGGGATGGTGTTTCAACTAATTTATTGCCATTTGGATTTTCCTCCTGCCAAGTTTATGCCTTTGTCTTGAAATCCCAGGTTCCCGTGGCAAATGGAAGTGGTTCATATCCTTTTTCTGTGGATGTTCCCAGAAATACAAGGTTCTTGTTTTCCAATAAAACACTCACCCCGGCAAAGGGCATCGCAAAATCAGTTGTAAGATGATAAACCTATCTCTCATGATTTTCCAGTACCAATATAAATAGCTCAGCTCCTACAATGTAGTTATGCTATACTTGATAATGGAAATTGCAGGTGTATCTACTAAAGCCTGGTAGTTTGGCACAAGAGCACTTCGAGAAATTGGTCAACCTCTTAGAACAGTTTGTTTACTGACATTTAAATGCTATTATTTTGTTTTAGATTGCAATGAGTTGTTCATGGTTTATAATCGTTAGTTATTTTATTTTGTAGATATTACCATCCCTCTAATGGGGGTCGCTGGACTTATTCATTGGAAAGGTTTTTGCTCTATTTGGTTATCACATTCCAGAAACGGTTACAGCATGAGCAGAAGTATGAGTTCACCAACTTGATTATATGTGTTCTGCATTTGGTAAAAGCATATTTCATGCTCATTGTACTAAAACTTTACCATTGCAGGAACCCAGATAATAGTAGACATGCCGAGTTATATCTAGGAAAATCTGAGATGACTTCTTTTGTTAACGTGGTGCTGAAGTTGATTGATCGTGGTCAATATAGTAAGAATGAACATCTTTCTGAGACAGTCGCTGCTGCAACTGCTATATTGTCTTATGTGGATCCTTCTTCAGTTCTTCCATTTCTAGCATCTCGATTCCATATAGCCTTGGAGACGGTTAGTATGTTGCATTTATTGCTGTACACATACAAATTATTGAAATTTCATATTATTCTTGTGTGTTTTTTTCCTTGCATAAGATTAGCAGTTCAGCTTAGAAGGCTTTTCTAATTCATAGGATGGTTGGAAATCTTCACTCCTTTTAAAAGGCATTAACTTCCCTTTTACCAACTTTTGTGTCTAGTCAGATGACTGCCACTCACCAGTTGAAAACTGCTGTGATGTCAGTAGCATTTGCTGGGCGTTCACTCTTCCTGACTTCCCTATCAACTTCTCCAGTAAAACCAGTTGATCTTGGTGGTGGCAGTGATGTTTTCATTGAACTTCTGATGATATCATTATCGAATGCATTAGCTGGTATGGATGCAAATGATCCTCCTAAAACCTTGGCAACCATGCAATTGATTGGTTCTATATTTTCCAATGTAAGCTCAAAGCTCCCAACATTCATACCAATACAATTGATATGCATGATTTGTCAATACATGGTTTTTGCTAATCCACTTAAATTGCAGATTGCTACTCTGGATGACAGTAGTGATGAGTTATCATTCATGCCAATGATTCATTTTTCTGAATGGCTAGATGAATTCTTATGTCGCTTATTCTCATTACTTCAACATTTGGAACCCAGCAGTGTCCTGTGAGTTGTTGTTTGGCTCTCCTCATCCTTTTTAGTAATAACGGTTACAATTTTATTTTCCCCTAAAGATGATTGGTTACTGGTGCTACAGGAATGAAGGTCTAAATTCATCAGCAACATCAGGAACTTTTCTCGTTGAGGATGGTCCTTACTACTATTGCATGCTTGAAATCTTGCTTGGGAGACTTTCAAAATCACTATATAATCAGGTGTCAGTTCTGGACATAAAATGCTCAGTTTGGATTTTTATTTTTCCTCCTGGAAAAAAGATGTCTAAACTTCTGCTTATATCACTGACAGGCTTTGAAGAAAATTTCCAAGTTTGTTAGAACAAATATTCTTCCTGGGGCAATTGCTGAGGTCGGATTGCTTTGTTGTGCATGTGTTCATTCAAACCCAGAGGAGGCAGTTATCCACCTTGTTGAACCGGTTTTGCTGTCTGCTCTATCCTCTTTGAAAGGAACACCCGTTACTGGATTTGGAGGAAGAGGAGCTACTGAGGCCTCAGTTTTATCCAAGGTCTTTCACTTTTGACTGGTGTTAATTTATACTATTTATGATTTACTTAGATTCTTGTAGTGAAGTTTTAAAGTTGAGTGTTCCTTTGCACCCTTGTTCAGGCAAAACCTACTCTTTCTCCCGCTCTTGAAACAGCAATTGATTATCAATTGAAAATATTATCAGTTGCTATCAGTTATGGAGGTCCGGCTCTTCTGCATTACAAGGATCAACTCAAAGAAGCTATTGTTTCTGCCTTTGACTCTCCATCTTGGAAGGTCTTGTTTCTGCCTTTGGTTGATTATTGTTCCCTGCATAATTGAGTACTCAATGTATAACATGCATTGTGTTAAAATGAAATGCTCAATGTTGAATTGTTGAAATTGTTTTCTGGTGTAATTAATTATTTTTAAATCATGACAGGTTAATGTAGCGGGTGATCATCTTCTTCGATCCTTTCTTGGAAGCTTGATTCTTTATTATCCTGTTGATCAGTACAAGTATAATCTTTTATTGCCATAAATGGTTACTCATTAAATTCTTTTCGTTTTTTTTACTCAATTGTTGGAAATGAAATTGTACATTCTGGTTCTTCTAGGTGCATTTTGCGTCACCCTGCTGCTCCTGCATTAGAGGAATGGGTCAGCACAAAAGATTATAACGATGATGGACAATTAATCGGCCCCAAGTGGCATGTTCCAAGTGATAAAGAAGTTCAGTTTGCTAATGAACTTTTGAACCTTCATTTTCAGTCTGCTTTAGATGATCTATTGAGAATATGCCAAACTAAACTTCATTCTGATCCAGGTAATATGCACATTCATCTTCTCAGGCAGTTTTCCTAACCTTCACAGGTGGCTGCTTTGGTGTATATTAGTTTGAAGAGCTTCGACTTTTGTTTGGTAGCGGTAATAAGAAAAAATAACTTTTGGAAAGTTTATCTACACCGATGTCAACTATTGTTGTTTCATTTTATTCTTTGCTTCAAAACGTTTGAGAAAATGTTCTCCTTTCTACAAATCTCAATTCCCTGTTAATGAAAATACGTCATGTTTGCCTTTATAATTCAAAATATCTGACATTACATTCAATTTGCGATGCAGGGAATGAGAAAGAACACTTGAAAGTGACTCTTTTGCGTATTGAGTCTACTTTGCAAGGTGTTTTGTCTTGCTTGCCCGATTTCAACCCATCCTCTCGGAATCAGATGATAGAGGATCCTGGTCCTCCTTTTCTAATAGCTGGAGCAACAGGGTCAAGTGTTGGCAGCACTGAATTGCGGGAAAAAGCTGCTGATATTATACATGCAGCGTGCAAGTAATGTTTAACTTTTGTTGTTCTTCTGGATGTTTTTCTTTCTAATTTGGTGTATAATAGCTGAACATCAATGATATTTGCAATATGGGCAGATATGTATTAGAGGAAAAATCAGATGACAGCATCCTATTGATACTCATTATTCGAATTATGGATGCTTTAGGAAACTACGGTAATGCATACTGCATCAAGATGAAATGAATTCCTTTCCTCTTTTTGGTTTAGTAGCACCTTGCTAGTTTTTCTTTTAAAAGATTTTTTTTCCTTTTTTTTCTTTTTGTTTTTCGATATCCATTTATGTGGGTCCTGCCTGACATTGCTTTCTTCTCTAACATTTGTAATACAGGGAGTTTGGAGTTTGATGAGTGGTCAAATCACAGGCAGGCTTGGAAGTTGGAATCTGCTGCCATAATAGAACCTCCAATAAATTTTATTGTTTCTTCCCATTCTAAAGGAAAGAGAAGGTGAGGAATCTTGTCATGATATCCCTTTTGCTAATTACTCGAATAATGCATCAATTAACATCTGGCTCTTAAACTCTCAATCTATTCTTGGTTGCAGACCTAGATGGGCTCTTATCGACAAGGCATACATGCATGGTACTTGGAGATCATCACAGTCATCCTATCATCTGTTTCGAACAACTGGGGATTTCTCTCCACCAGACCATGTGATTGTCTTGATGGATGATCTTCTAAACCTCTCTTTACATAGCTATGAAACTGTTCGTGTGTGAGTACCCTGACCTGTTATTAGTGAGTTATATATTCAGCAGTCACCTTTAAATCATCTTTTGATATATAAGTAATTATTATGAAGGAATATATTTTAGGTTGACAGGAGGTGTAGGGCTGTACTTACACCAAAATTTACATAACTCATTTTGAATTAAGTACTGTGAGTCTATTGCAGTATTTTCACAGAACTATGTGGTTCAATTGTTCTTTTAAAAGTTCATCAAAAGCATGTTTTAAGATAATTTCAGCCATTTAATTGGCCTTAAGAATAGAATTACTTGTATAATGAAATCTTCATTCTACCCCTGCTATCCTTTGTGGGGAGAGAGAGAGTTGTTCAGGGGGATTTTATGGGATCCAATTGTTATATTATTTCATTTTTTTTTTTTTGAAGTTTTCTCTATTGTTTTCTATTACCTGATTCAGATTATCCAGCATCAAAATAAAAGTAATTATAATGTCTGATGCATGTGTGAAATGTTGGTTTGGTTTCCAGACTTGCAGGAAAATCTCTATTGAAGATCCTCAAGAGGTGGCCATCTTTAATTTCAAAATGTGTGCTCTCTCTTACTGAGAATTTAAGGAATCCAAACACACCAGAATACACAGTCTTAGGTTCTTGTGCGGTCCTTTCTACACAGACAGTTCTCAAGCATTTGACAACAGTAGGTTTTTTTAACTCAAAGGTCTGTCATATTTAGAAAGTAATTTGCTAATTTGTCTTTTTTATTCCTTTTTCCAGGATCAAAAGGCATTCTCTTCGTTTCTTCTTGGGATTCTTTCAAGGTTACCATCATGAAATATCTGTAGTGTAATTCTCGTTCTTTGCTGAAAATCATTGTATACACTTGGTCTTATGTTTCTTCTATTTTACTTGTAGCTCCCATCATGAAACACTGAAAGCACAGAAAGCAATCAATGAGGTAAAATCTCCCACTGTATGATTGATCTAGAACCATATATCACAATTTTCTGTTATTGAATGTTTCCTGTGTGCTGGCAGGTTTTTGTCAAATACAACATTCACTTTGGGGGAGTGTCTAGAAGCATATTGAGGTCGATGGACAATCATAAAGACGGATCAGATTTTGCGGATTTGGTTTCTCAGATTGGTTCTTTGAGTTTTGATTCTACCCGCTTGCATTGGCGGTAATAATTTTATTTGTTTGGTCTCTTGATATTCATAGTAGACGGTAGAGACACTGGATTTTAATGATTTTGCCTCATCTATGGTATTTACTCTCTTGGAATTTTGGGTTTAGATCCATCAATCAATGGGCTATAAAATTGATTCTGGGATTGTTGATGTTTCCCTTTGATGCAAATCATAAATTTCAGTACTTTGACATTGACTCAAAGTACTGAAATTTATTATTATTATTATTATTATTATTATTATAATAATTAATTTATTATTTTACATTTCTTATCAGGTACAATCTGATGGCTAATAGAGTTCTGCTCTTGTTAGCTATGTCGTCTAGAAATGATCCAAACTTCTCTTCGAAAATCCTGAGTGAAACTGCCGGTCTGTGTTCTTGTTATCTTTTAATTCATTGTGTTGTTCTTGTTAGTGAATTAAATGAAACTGTGCTCTGATGTTGGTGCCAATGCAGGTCACTTTTTAAAGAATTTAAAGAGTCAACTTCCTCAAACCAGAATACTTGCAATCTCAGCTCTAAACACACTATTGAAAGAATCACCTTATAAAATGTCAGTGGAGGATCAGCCTGTATTATCTGGGAATTTACAAGAAAATGCCAAATCATCCCTGGAAGGAGCATTGAGTGAAATTTTTAAGGAGGAAGGATTTTTTAATGAGACTCTTAATAGTCTTTCACATGTTCATATAATCACGGATTCTGAGAGCTCATCTTCCAGAAATCATGGAAATTCTTCCTTTCAGAGCCTAGCAGACAAATCAATCACCCGTTTTTATTTTGACTTTTCATCTTCATGGCCACGTACTCCTAGTTGGATAACGCTATTAGGAAGTGATACTTTTTACTCGAACTTTGCACGGATTTTCAAGAGACTAGTACAAGAATGCGGCATGTCTGTGATGCTGGCACTTAAAAGTACACTGGAAGAGTTTGCAAATGCCAAGGAGCGGTCTAAGCAATGTGTTGCTGCTGAAGCATTGGCTGGAGTGTTGCATTCTGATGTCAATGGTCTTTTAGGGGAATGGGACAGCTGGATGAAGGTCCAGTTGCAGAATATCATTCTTGCTCCATCAGTGGAATCCATACCTGAGTGGGCAACTTGTATACGCTATGCTGTTACAGGAAAAGGGAAGTATGGAACGAGAGTTCCTCTTCTGAGGCAACAAATTTTGGACTGTTTGGTGACGCCTTTACCTCCAACGGTAACTACGACTGTGGTTGCCAAGCGTTATGCTTTCCTTTCAGCTGCACTCATAGAAATATCCCCACAAAAAATGCCAGTGCCAGAAATACAGTTACATGTTAGACTTCTGGATGAGTTGCTGAATAATATGTGCCATTCATCAGCTCAAGTAAGTATGCTTTTATTCATTGCCTTTCCAGTTTCCTGATTATTATTTTTTTGTGTGTTTGAGCTTGTGTTTGCCTCACACTTTTATGTGAATGCAAAGGAGATGCGGTCTAGAGTAGGAAGTTGATTAGAAGACAGAAAATTGGACATGAATGAAACTAAAATTGAGGTTGCGTGAATCACACATAGCACATTCCTGCAAAGAAAATACTGAAACGATTTGGATTATTTTACCTATTAGGCTTAAAACTTAAACCCTTACGACATGGCTTATGTTCATTGGCAATTTGAATTTGTACAGGTAAGAGAAGCTATAGGTGTTACCCTCTCCGTGTTGTGTTCCAACATTCGGCTCCATATGTCGTTTTCTCATGATCATTCATGTGAAGGGAATGACAGTGATATTGAAAATCACCTTAAAGAGCAAAGATGGGTTCATATTCTAACAGAAAGAGCATCTGAAGCGGTTCTGAACATTCAGAATAACAGTGTGGAGAATTCAGTAGAAATCAGTTCACAAAATGGGTATTTGAATGGCGATTCGCAAGATGATGTCAAATGGATGGAAACGGTACTAATTTTTATAATTGTTTCCCATTGAAACTTCTGGTTTTATAATCTTTTACTGACAAGTTCATTTTCCTGATGTGTAGCTATTTCATTTTATCATATCAATTTTGAAGTCCGCAAGATCTTCATGTTTGCTGGATGTAATAGTAGAACTTCTCTATCCTGTAATATCCTTGCAGGTATGTCTAGTGCAATTTTAATTCTTGTCAATTAACTTAAATGGTCTGTCCGTGGTTTCTTCTTGGTCCTGACATTCAAATTTTATTCTGTTGCTTTTTAAATCCATAAGTGGTAGTTTACTTGGATTAATTGATTGAGGTAGTTAACAATAATCTCTAATAAGCTTGTTTGAGTGTAGCCTTAATAAAGTGGTCCTGCAGACTGTAATGGAGCAAAAATTCTTATCTAATTTGTAGTAAACCAATCTCGTATGAGCATTAAAGGACTGTTTTGCCTTTTTTTTTTGGGCCTAGGAACCCTTTTGTTGGGGAGCAGTTAGTGTTGAGTTCTTGTAGTTGTATATAGCTTAGACAAAGTATATTAGTTGGTGCAAATTGATGTACAAATACTTAACTAATAATTTCTATAATCCCAGATGCTGGGCATCATCTTTCTACCTAAAAAATGTTATATTCCTTTTTGAAGGAAACATCAAATAAAGATTTATCAACACTGGCCAAGGCAGCTTTCGAATTGCTAAAATGGAGGATTTTCTGGGAACCTCATCTCCAGAAAGCTGTTTCTGTTATTCTATCTTCTGCTGATGATTCTAACTGGAGGACAAGATCTGCTACTCTAACATATCTGCGAACCTTTATGTATAGGTAAACTACTACTTCAGGTGGTTCTTTTATGCATTGGAATCTTTTGGATTGTTGATTCTGACCACATTCTGTGACTTATAATTTTTTTTTTTTTCACAAAATATCTACTTTAGTTTACTTGCAGAGTGCCCATAGTTACTCACAAGCAAATCTGTACTTCATAATTGTCATTTGTAGAGAAAGAATCACATTCTTGATGAGTTGATGCTATTATGCTTTTGTTTCCTCCATCTCCCCCTTTTATGGCCTTTTTTTTTTTCTTCTTTTCCATTTCACAGTATACTCATATTCTTACAAAATATGTATTATGAGGTCAATAGTAGCATGTGGGCTGAGGAAATATTTCGTATGATGTGCATGCTAATATAGTTGTTTACAACAGGCACACTTTCATTCTTTCAAGCTCGGAGAAACAAAAAATCTGGAAATTGGTGGAGAAGCTTCTTACAGACAATCAAGTGGAGGCAAGTTACAGGCTAAATCTTTTATTATATGGTAGTGTACAGTAATGGGTACAATTAGTCTTGTACTTGTTAAGAATGACATTAGTTAGTGACAACGTTGATTATACCAAAACAAATATATGACCGGAAAATGTAGACATTTTCGAGAATAGTTTCATCGGTGATGCCTAAATTCATGGGAGTTACTGGTTTTTGTTTTCTTGGACTGGAGTCCTCAAGCGGTGGATAGGATTTCATCTTATACTGAAATAGCTACATCTTATTCAGGTAAGGGAGCATGCTGCAGCAGTTCTAGCAGGCCTAATGAAGGGTGGGGATGAAGCTTTAGCTAAGGATTTCCGGGATAGGGCTTACAAGGAAGCAAGTATTATTCAAAGGAAGAATAAGCAGAGGTGTTTTCTTTGTTTCTGATATAGTTAAATGTTATTTTCTTGCAATCATTAATTAACTTTTGCTTGTATGTATATCATTTTCATGCGTTCTACATGCTATAATTTCTGGTGCAATGTGTTCTGATACCAAGTTCGTTCGCATGTGCTTTATTCTGATTTTGGATAATGGTAATTTATGAATGTAGGAGTTCGAGTTCCGGACAGTCAGTAGCTTGTAGACATGGTGCTGTACTTGCTTTGGCCGCTTCCGTGTTATCAGTCCCTTATGATATGCCCAGGTGGGTCCACCTTAAATATAAGGAACTGTTGTTTCATATTGGTTTCTTAAGATTGAACTTGAAAGTATTGAAGAGATTTTTTTTTTTTTTTTTTTTTTTTTTTAAATTGATATTGTTTCTTTTTCATGTCTTTTGATGCTTACTATACATAATTTTTCCCATTCAGTTGGTTGCCAGAACATGTTACCTTACTGGCTCGTTTTGCCGGAGAGTCTTCGCCGGTGAAATCGACAGTGACGAAAGCAGTTGCAGAGTTCCGTCGGACTCATGCTGATACATGGAATCTTCAGAAAGATCAATTCACAGAAGAACAACTTGAGGTAGCTTCATCAAAACAGTCCCTTTCCGGATACTTTTGGCTTTTAATGTTGAAGAATATGCTACCTGTCTTTTATTTCTTAAATTTATATATTTATGATCTTATTAATGCTTTCAGGTGTTGGCCGATACCTCCTCCTCCTCATCGTATTTCGCTTGATCAACATTACTTGTAAGAGAAAGATGTAATAGAAAAAATAACGATTGAGAGCAATTCAATAGTGACTAGTGAGAAATCCATACATAGCATGTTAAATTTGATCATAATTCATAATGAATTTTATTTACATTTGCATCTTCTACTATTACCATAAGGAAATTTATTATTCTGAATAAAGTATGTAATTCTTGCTTTCTTGTTTCTTCTCATTAAGTCTCTCTCTCTCTCTATGTCTAAACTATGGGATTCATTAGATCATCAGATGGTAAGTCCCACAAGACACAGTCTGCATTGAATAGGCTAGATCCATTCCTAATTCCTTTTCCTCTTTCGGATTCCTCTCTGTTGTCATCCTCGGCTCTGTCATGAAACCGGCCTTCTTGTTCCCTGGCTGTGCAGGTGCTTCCTGTGCAAATACTCTGGTTCCATGGTGATGCTGCGCCATCATTGCCAAACGATGAAGGGCCATAATGGAACCCAGAAACAGATGCTGGGAAAGCACTACAGCCCCCTGCGAAATTCGCTGACATTGTCCCCATAGTGTCCCATGGCTTGCTTGAGGGTACCATTTCAGGTTCTTGTACAGCCCTTGATAGATTGAACTTGATCTTCTCAATAGTGTTGTCATTTTCGTCATTTTTGATATAAGTGGTTGTTGTACTCCCTGGACCTGATTGTTGGAGCTGGAAGTCTATACGTTTCTTAGTGAGGAGATGGAGCATCTCATCTTTAAAGCACCCGAGGGCTGCTTCCGCCAGGTGAGCCACATGAGGCGGAGCCAGTGTGGTGGCAATTTCCGCCATGAGATGTGAGAACGGCTTGTGGGTGACCGGATCTATCCCCATGCCTGAAAGCCTCTTCTTCAGCTTGGTGTTCCAATAGTTTTTAACATCATTGTCTGTTCGGCCAGGTAGCTGAGCTGCAATCAGTGACCATCTGCATTGCACATATTGAAAGCCATTTAATTTTCTCATAGCTCTGATTCTTAATTAAACTAAGAATAGGAAAAAAAAAATGCGTCAACGTACCGGTTGCCAACAACGGAGTGTAGCTTGACTATAGTATGTTCTTCCATGTCCGTGAACTGCTCGCGCTTCAGGTCCGGACGGAGGTAATTCGTCCATCGAAGCCTACAACTCTTCCCACATCTCTGGAGACCTAAATTTCACCAAACAAAACTCGTAAGTTTCGGGTTCCAAATCGTTTTCCAAACTTAATCATTATAAAAAACAAACGAACAAACAAACAAACCAGCGTTCTTCGGGATCAGTCGCCAGTTACGGGTGCCGTGTTGGGCAATGTAGGAAGAGAGCTTGTTGTCTTCTTCAGGAGTCCACTGCCCTCTTTTGACATTGTCCTTCTCACAACACGGAATGCGCCCCATCTCTACTTACTATCACTACTTTTTTTTAACACTTATCTCTCCCTTAAAGAAATGCTAATGTTTTTAGCACACAAACACTTAGAAGAAATTTAAAAAAAGAGAGAAGAATATGTAGAAAATAAAAAGAAAAGAAAAGCAAGTAACAAGAGAGTAATATTTCTTGGTGTGCCTGTGAGTATTTTGTTTTTTTAGTTTTTGTGTAGTTGCTTTATAGTAAAGAAATGTTGAGTGGTGTTTATTGTTATGTTTATATATTTATATGGTGAGATTGGGTTGCATATTTGCATGGTTGAGGGGTTAAATGGTAAATAAAAAAAAATAGAGAAAAAAGAAGAGAGAATTGAGCATCAAAGGTGCATGATTTTATTAAAGAATTCAACGCTATTGAGCGTGTGAGAGATGGACAGGTAGCTCACCCACAAGACGCCCGGTCAACTCTCCTCTCTCTCTCTATATTTCTCTCACTAGTTGACTGTTTTCAGGTTGTCTTTGCACACAAGAAACTCTATCTACCAAGACTAGATTGACTCGGTGATACATCCCTCACACTTATATTAATGGGGTTATGGGTTTGAGTTAGTCTTCTTCCCCAAACCCCTAAATTGTAAATGTTCGGATGGTATCATGCTATGTGTATACAAAAAGTTTGGTCACACGAAATTTGGTGGCCGAATATATACATAATATGCCGGTGTATTGAAGATTTTCTCCATATGAATACAAAATCTCAAAAGGTTACGATTTACAAACAGTGTAAGGTTGTTGCACGTACGTGTGGGTATCATCAGCTTAATCTAACTTGTCTCCATTGCAAAACATGCCCCCACGTGTGGGTTGTGTTTGAAATTGTTGAACTCAAATGATCATGTACAGTGAACTTATAAACTTTTTTTCTGCCATGGATGCCAACAAGACTACACCTAAGAATTTAACAGCAATGATGTAGCAGCAATACAAACAACATCCATTAAAATGAAATATATATTGGAATGATAGTAGAAAACTTGTTAAATTATTTTGTTATCCGGTTATCCCTAATTATATCGTTAATTTAAATGGGGGATGAATAGTCAAATATATATATATATATATATCCGTGGTTCTCTCATAAGGGATCCCTTATTTTAATTTCGGTAAGGACCACCATGAAATCATATCGATTTGAATGCATTTTAATTTGAATTTTTTTATGGATGATAAGTTCGTTGAAATCTACCTATGAATAAAATTTCAAATTTTTTCAAGTACTTAAACCATTTTTACTGATTTTTTTAAATATGAAGGCATTAGAAAAATAGGCGAAATATAGGAAATTCAAGAAAAATAGTTTTCTTACTTGAAAAATTCTCAAATTTTATTCATAGGTAGATTTCAATTTACTTATCATCCACAAAAAAATTCAGATTAAAATTCATTCAAATCGATATGATTTCATGGTGGTCCTTACCGAAATTAAAATAAGGGATCCCTTATGAGAGAACAACTATATATATATATATATATTTTTTTTTTCAAGTCAGTACGAACTGACATAACTACAACAGTGCGTTGGATGTGAACTATTAGATTTACATACTTTGACTCAAAGTGTATGCACGTGTCAAAACTTCTCCATAATCAGTGGTCCACATGTATTGATATTAATGTACTTACATTAGTACCCCTTGGCACACGTAAGTGTATTTCCGCATTGATCAGAAATGGACCATATATGTATAAGGTTAAATAGATTAAAAAAAGCTAGTTTGATTAAAATGATATAATTGCTTTATTATTAATTTATGATGATGTAATGGTAGTTTGAAGATTTAATTTCATTGTCACGAGAAGTCAACTTGTATCGCATATTACCCCTTGGCACGCGTAAGTGTATTTCCCTTTCTAGGAATCCGTGTTTAGAGGCGAAGCTAGGAGCCTAGGATTTTAGTTATGATGGGGCCGAATAATACTATTTATTAAGTTTCATCGGTTGTTTTACAGTTAAGCATAAATATTATCCACCTTTATATATTGAGTTCAAGTGTTATAATATATGTTGACGAAGTAATAGAAAGAAGTTGAAATTATCCGCTATACTCTTATAGATATTTAGGAATGACAAAGTTATGAATTTTATTAACCGGTTTTATGTTTCTTTGATATTTTTTTGGTGTTTAGATTAACATTCTCTTGTATTTTTATTCCCAGTAAAAAAATAAATAAATTATTTTATACTAGTTTTGTAAATAAGATTTTCCAAAAAATAAAATTATCAAGTTAACAAAAAATAGATATTAAATATTCAAATTTAATTTTCATTTAAAAACCAAATGTAATATATAAATGTAATTGTAAAAAAATAAACTACAATTATCAATAATAAAAAACAAATATAATTTAATAAAAATATTCAAAGTGCCATTATGCCGGATTATGCCAAGATCAAACAACATATGTGCGGTTCGGATATCTATTATCATAAATCGGGAAGATTACTCTTCACGCATACTTGTAAAGTACGTATAATGGGATTTGAACCCCTCACCACTAATATAGAAGGGAGGTACAGTACCATATGTATTAAGAGGCGATGTGTGTCAAATAACAATTATTCACATGTTTTATTTATAATTTAAATTTATCATTACACTTATTAAGCAAAATTAACTTATTATTTAAATAAGTAACCAACAAATTTAAATAAATAAATTGAAATAAAAATATATATAATTTTATTAGGGATGGAAGAAATAAATAAAATTAGTTGGGATAGAGTAATATATAAAATGAACTAAAACCTATTTTTAAGGAATGAATGAAATAATTGTATCTATATATTCATGGCCCCTATGACCCCCCTACATTCTCCTCTGTCCACGTTAGTGGTGGGGTTTCAATGTTATTATACGTATTTTATAAGTACGTGTGATGAGTTCTTTTTCTCTTATTCTTTTCTGTTTTAGAGGAATCATTTGAAGTAAGCATGCTAGAACACAACTATTGCATATCAACTGGTAAGAAATCTAACCAAAATATTGAGTAGCACACATGCATCAAATGAGTTATTGTAACTAGTCATCACCTACAATTCATCCAACTCTCCAAACAATAAACAAGCATCAATGGAGACTATTCATTTGATTTGAATCCATAGTCATCATGATATGAGTTTTACACTTTTACATGAAAATTTGGTGGGCCGTAGAAATAGAATACTTTCCGGCTTTCCCTGCACACTTCACATCTTTTTATGTTAGTTTATGGCCCCATGTAAGTGAATTGAACGTACAACGCGGTTTCAAAATTTTCTTCCTAAGAGTGAATATCACGTTATGCATAGACCAAACTATATAAAAACTACCAGTCAATATGTTACTAACAATTATTTACAAAACGGACGAGATGAAGTTGACCCAGTAGTACGCTCTTTACAAGTCACACCTATACCATAAAATTACGGGGTTTGAGGCTTCTTCCTTAATCAAGACTGAAGTTACATAATGTTATAGAAAAGCGTGTTAATATTTAATAGTATTGACACAATGTTACGTTCTAATAGCATCTCCAACAGTCTCCCTTGAAAACATCCCTTAGTTTAATTAAGGGAGTATATATATTTTTACAGCTCCAATAGCTCCATAAATGGCTTCTTTTAATTGTATTCTGGTGGAGTTTACTCCCTCAATTAAGTAGTGTTTTCAGACCCCCTTAAAGTGGGCTCCACCTATTTTAAATTATTTTATTTTCTTGAAAAACTCTATATGCCCAAATGACGTGACAACACTCTCATCTATTCATTTAGATTGTATTATATTTACTTGATTTAAATGTATGGATGAGAGTGTTACCACGTCATTTGGGCAAAGTAGCATTACTCATATTTAAAACTCATAATTGATAAACAATATCTAATATATAAACACAATATCTAACATTTAAATAATTAAAAAAAATATTAAAGGGTCATTTAAGAAAATATTGTTAGAGCACATACTCCCTTAAATGGCCCGTTTAATAATTTTTGTTATTATTTAAATGTTAGATATTGTGTTTAATAAATATTAAATATTGTTTGTCAATTGTGATAGGTGGAGCCCACTTTAAAATAACTTTAAATAGTTGGAGCCCATTTTAAGGGGGTCTCAAAACACCCTTTAATTAAGATAGTAAATTCCACCATAACACAATTAAGGGAGTCATTTAAGGAGCTATTGAAACTGTAAAAATACACATACTCCCTAAATTAAGAGTGGTGCTATTGGCACCCCCACCATTGAACTATTTATGCCCCACTTTTTAAAATTTTGATTTAATTATATAAAATTAAATGGTTTTATTGATTTTTTTGATTTATTTTCAGCACTACCCTTTTACTTATTTTTCAAACTTAATACACCCCCATATCTTTTTTTTTTTTTTTTTTTTTAAAGTAAAAATAAAAATACACTTCATCTCTAATCTTTATATGTGGTTTTCTCACATCAATTCGTAGGATTTGTTTTTTCTTCTTATTTTATGGTAAAACCATATTTATTAGATTCGATTTTTTATTTTTTTTCTATAGTTGATTGGATTGTTGGTGGTAAATTGTGAGTGTGATATTAATTGTTTGATGATTTTTTTTTAAGCGATTGAATTAAATTTTTGGTGTGGTTCTTTTTGTTAGAGATTAGGTTTTCTTGGTTGAGATTCTTGTGTGATATCGGTTTTTTATTATTTTTTTTATTTTTTTTATTTTTTTGTAAATAACATTAAACTAACTTTAGAAGATTCGGAATAAAATCTACAAAAGAATTGATACAAATTATAGTATACCTAGAAGATCTGAAAGAAAATAAACCGAGAGAAAAAAAAAATAGCAAACATGGATCTGGAATTTGAGAAGAAAAATAGAACAAACATGTGAACAATAAAATCAATAAATACTAAACATGGTAAATATAAGATCGAGATTTGAAAGAAAATATAAATAAAAATAGTAATAAATCAATAAATACTAAATATGGGAAATATGAGATTGAAAGAAAATATAAACAAAAATAGTAAACATTAAAATAATCTATGTCATTAAAGATTTTGTCATTAGGGTTTTGAAATAAGGAAAGTGGGGTTTTATTAGTTTTACTTTGTACAAGATTTTTTTAATAAAAATTATATGTCTCTTTAAGTAATTTGATAAAAGAAAAAAAAAAGAATACTAAATAATTTAAAAAGTGGGGTATAAATAGTTTAGTAGTGGGTGTGCCAATAGCACCACTCCTAAATTAATTTAAAGATATTTTTAAGAGAGACTATAAAAGATGCTTTTTACGAGTCACACCTATACCAAAAGAAAAATTGTCGGGTTCGAGAGGCTTCTTCCTTGGTCAAGACTGAAATTACATGACGTTATAGAAAAGCGCGTTAATATTTAATAGTATCTATTGATGGTATTGATGGAGAGCACGCGGTTTTGAAAGAAAAGTAGTGTAACATTTTCTAAGAATATATCTTTATTTTCAACTTTTGCATTTATATATATATATATATATATATATATATTTATTAGGCCAGAGCAGAGCAGAGCACCTCCACTCACACTCCAATCTCAAAGCAGAGCATATATTCTCTCTTCAAAAACACTCTATCTAAACTTAACCAGTATATCATCGTTTCAGTGAGCGACGACCCACCATCGAATCGATGCTGTAAAGCTAAAGAAACTTGTTTCCGATGTTCATATACATAAAAATCGAAGCTTTGTTGATGATTTCAAGCAGTTCTCAGTGGTTGCAGATGCTGAGTAGAAGCAACTTACAAACAGAGATGTGAAGATCTGGATAGCCGATCTAGGAGACTTGGCTTGTCATGTTGAAGGCTCTGGGACGCAAATCGGTGGCCGAGAATCAGATAAGCAAAGGTTTTGAATCTGACCCTTTATTTATTGTTTGTCAGTTATAGTGATTTTAGCTGGTTTTGAAGATCTTGGTAGACAAAAAGATTTGATTTTGGATTGGAAATAGTTGTTGGTATGTTTTGAAATATGTGTTGAGATGGTGTTGAGTGATGATGAATCAAGTGAGGTTTGTTTTTGTGTGGTTTCCATATTACGGTATGGGAGGTGTTGGGAAAATAACACTTGCTCAAGAGGTGTACAATGACTAGCATGGGTATGTGTCTCAAATGACTTTGTTGTTTTGAGAGTTACCCGGTCGGTTCTCGAGTCAGCCACTTCCGTGTCTTGTGATTTAAAGGATTTAGATCACATGCGGGTTTGGTTGAAAGGGGAATTGGCCGGAGTAAGATCCGTGCTTGTCCTAGATGATGTGTGGAGCAAGGATTGTAGCTTAGGGGAAACCCTAAGGTCTCCCTTTATGGTTGGAGCACCAGGAAGTAAGATAATTGTGAGCACACGTGCCAGTGGAGTCGCATAATCCCATTAATAATGGGACCTATTGAATATTGTGATTTATAGTTTTATGCGATGATTCTAGTTGGTCGTGTTCAAGAAGCATGCATTTGAGGGCAGAGATGCCGAAAATGCAAAGGCTTGCCTTTGGCAGCAACAAATCTTGGTGACTTGTTACTCTGGAAGGGAGATAACAAAGATGTTTTGCTTATTGTGCAATGTTTCCAAAAGATTATGAATTTGAAGAGAAGGAACTTGTACATTTATGGATGGCAGAAGATCTTATTCGACAACCGAAAGACGATAGAAACTAAAAGATTTAACTTGGAATGTTATTGCAATCTATCATCAAGGTCAATTTTTCAACAAACAAGGATTAAAGGTTCTAAATTTACAATGCAAGACCTTGTTAATGATCTAGCCCAATGGTTTCTGTAGTCACTTCAAGCCAAGGTTAGAAGCAAAGGGAGGGATTGATCAGAACAATCCTTGAATATGGATAGATAGCGTACACGTGTACGGAAAAATGAGCTCCATTCAATCTAAAAAATGAAAAAGGTAGAATAAGAGAATCACCTCATTCCTACCTTGTATTATTTACCATTCATTACTCTGAAAAAAAGATGATTCACATTTGTAAGATAAATAGTGTTGTCATTTTTAATCGCTGCAATGAAATCGCTTTACATTTTTATTATGCAAATCTATGTTCCTCCTTCAAGTTTGATTATAAATCCTCTTATTTGCATTGAAAGTGTCACTAACTTGTT
Source organism: Acer saccharum (assembly GCA_030490815.1). Taxonomy (NCBI): domain Eukaryota; kingdom Viridiplantae; phylum Streptophyta; class Magnoliopsida; order Sapindales; family Sapindaceae; genus Acer; species Acer saccharum. The sequence goes on from CM059867.1 coordinate 1,737,823, forward strand.
TACGTTTTAACTTAATCTCATTCTATTCTTTTATTGATCATATCAAAGTTGGTTTGTCTTCATTTCTTAAAAGAAGAAACAAATATATGTATTATAAAGGATCTTTATAATCTTATAATGGTGTGGACCTGTGACAAAAGTCCTTAATTTAATAAAATCAGAACGAATATACAGAGAAAAACAATTATAATTCTCGAAAGCCGAAACTGTTTACAGATCACCAATCAAGCATCCCCTTAATTTCCATGTTGGTATTCTGTTAATTGTCCTTTCGAAGTTCATTTTTCTGGGTTTTTGTTTTATTTTAGGTTGAAACTCACTTCAATTAGGTTTAGTTTTCGAATTTTGTTTCACTGAGCTTAGGTGACATTAACCGACATTATCTACACATTAGCGTAAAGTCATAAACTTCTAATTTTTCGGTTGATATTTGATTGAAATTCACTTGAAATTGATCTTATCAATATTTTGTAGTGATCTTGCAAATCCATTTCCTATCTCTAAGTTAATTATTTTTCGAAATTCATTTTACCGACTCTAAACGTTACTAACCGAAGGTCTCAACAAGGTAGATATATATTACCAAGAAAATCACAATGAATTGAAAACAATGATGAACAAACAACAATGTGACTCTACATGTATCAAGACTTCTCAATCAAAAATATTACCAAGCTATTCTATACGACTATATGATCGATCTTGGTATAATTTTCTGCAGTTTATTGTATTCTTTCTTCCCAATTTAGCTTAACTTTGCACTGATAAGTCCTTCTATGGATCCAACCAATGCAAACATTGATACAAGGAAGCAGACAAAGGTGAAAATCCGAAGCATCACCCACTTTGTTGTCCAGGCTTCAATATTCCTCTGCTTAAAGTACATTTCTACAGGAAAATATATTGTTATGGGCCAGAAATTGACGGCTCCTAACACTCCTATGACCTGGTTGAAGTAAGGGAAGATCATTGCAATTGATGTTGTACAAACAACGTGAACTGTTCGAAAGCACAACCGGAGAAGATTCAATCTAAAAGCTGGAAACAATGGGAGTTTGAGTGAGTACTCATTGTTTATGAATCCACTGTCTGGATACTTGTCGGAAATCCATCTTTCTACATTGCCGAATAGTGGTTGACTGAAAACCTGCCAAAAAAAATTACCAGCAAGAAGTGATCAAATCCTGATCGAAAACAGAAAATTGTGATCAAATGAAGGTCTCTGAAACAAACCTGATATCCTCCAACAAGATGAATCACAATGCAAGCATTAGCAAAGTCGACGAGCAAGTAAGGCTCGTAGAATCCGAACCCAGTTAGCAGGTTCCCTGGTGTAGCGTCCCCAAAAGCTGCATAGCCAAAGCCTCCACACAAGAGATAGAAAATGGTTGTAACAGTGATTGATATTGTTGAGGCCTTTTTCATGGTCTGGTTTTCTGATGGAGGTGACTTCAATGTATCCTTCAGGTTTTCAGATATTCATAGAATAATATTTCAGTTTTCAGATCAGAAATATCTAGTCAAATTTTTTATTTTATTTTTTTGTACCTAACCATTTTTATATAGCTTCGTACCTGTATCTCAATGAGTATAAGTGTATATGGATATGCAAACGCGATATCTCCAAGTGCTTGAGATACCAACCACATTTTCTCAACCGGGGAAGAAGTTCTGATTCCTGTAAGGCTACCCTTAACATATCCATTTTCTGTAATTCAAGCAATTAGGAAAGAATTATTGGGTATTCAAATTTAAATCATAGTCAAATCAAACCTTTGTGCTGAAATCTAATGATATCATATCCATTGCTATACCGATTACTTGGGCTACACCGAGACTGAATCCGACGAAAGAATAGAAGAAGGACATGATGGCAGCAACAACTGATAACCATTGAATGTTATGGAAATCTGGTGCTTGAGATAGAACAATTTGAGCCAATCCAAAAATGAGCATATAATAAGTATCTGGATAGTCACATGCAGCTTGATGCCCTTCTTTATGGTAACAGTTTGATTTGTGAATTGCCCTGATAAAAATTCCAGGAAATTAAATAACTTAAGAATATTATTATTAGAAAGTTTATTTATATTTTACCGATTCATTGACAATGTCAGAAACACGGAGTTTTCAGGTCCTGAAAATGTTATTCTTATGAACTGAGAACTATCAGCATTAGAGAATTTTCAATGAGAAACATACCTTATGCTGATAGCAGATGTTACAGTATAGGCAATTCCTACTCCAAACAAGGTTACTTGTATAAAAAGGCCACAAAACCTTGCACTCTTTTTCCCTGAAAATCCATGTTTTTTTAAAGTTAGAATTCTTTAATATTCATCACAAAATTATTCACTAAACATTAATTGATCTTATTAAATTCTTTTTTTTTTTCTTTCTAATATCTTGTCCAATAATTTTGCAATAAAAATCATGTGTGTGTGTGACCATTTTTGACCTAATTGTTATAGTTCAGTCTAGACAAGATCAGAGACAGACACTAATATCTAATTTTCTATGAAGTGCCCATGTTGTGTTTTTGATCTTTTGCTTTATTTTGAATTGGAAGATAATGCATGGACCACACCCTATTTTGTCGTACTATATACAGAGAAAAAGGAAACAGACAGGGAATATTTGATTTGTAATCCCAATACACTTTTTTTTCTAGAAAATAAAATAAAATAAATGGAAATGCAAGATAAAAAATAGGACCCAAATAACATAATATGATTTTTAGATAACTCAACCGCAGGTTTTTCTTTGGTCGGATCAGTAAAAAAAAAAAAAAAAAAAAATTGAAATAACATAATTGTGTGGAATTGATTATATAAAGTTATGAAACTAGATATTTAATTAGATAATATTATGGAATCGGAACATTATATAACTTTGGTCCTAAAATTTTCTTCAAGATCCGACTAGAGAATTATTACTCACCTATATTAATGATATTATAGATTCGAGTTATGTCTTTTTCACGGTATACCTTTTACATCCACATCTATATTATGATATTATGTATACGAGTTATGGCACTATTTCTAATCTATAACCTAAATTTATGTAATATATATATATTTTTATTTATTTATTGATAAGACAGTAGATAAGTTGATAAGTGATAATAATTTATGCATTTACTTTTTATTTTTTCAAAATATTTCTATAATATTTTAGGACCTGCAGTCTATCATGGCATCATGTTGATAGGCAGCGCGCTTAGACACATAATCATGTGTGGGGTCCTCGTTTCTTGTTTATAGACTAAATCTTGGGTGCAGCGGGATGCACCATACATCCCCCATCCAGATGTTGCCACGTCAGAAAAATCTAATCTTTTGATTTTTCTGACGTGGCAACATCTGGATGGGGGATGCATGGTGCATCGGATGCACCCAAGTTCTTCTCCTAGTTTATATTAATGATTTTGGAAAAAAAAAAAAAGTGTAATGAGACAGCAGATAAGTTGATAGGGTAAATTACACTGCACCCCTTAAGGTTTGGTCTTAAGACACTTAGATAGAAAAGTTTTGTTATTCTACACTAACACCCTTGTATTGTCGAAAATGCCCTTGTATAATAATAAAAAATAAAAGTTTTTTACACTGACACCTAAGGGCATTTTGGACCTTACCATGGTCAAACATGGGTGTTAGTGTAGAATAACAAAACTTTTCCATCTAAGTGTCTTAAGGCCAAACCTCAAGGGTGGTAGTGTAATTTATCCAAGTTGATAACATCTGTCAAACAAAAAAAAAAAGAGAGAGAGAGAGAGAGAGGTTGATAACATAATTTATGTTTTTATTTTTTATTTTTTATTTTTTTTAAAAAAGTATTTCTATAATATTTTATAGGGCCTGTCTCATACTCTCATCATGTTAATAGGTGACTTTGGAATCATGTCAAAACCTCTAATCATCCAATTGAATATATCTTCTGTTTCCAACTTTTCATGCCTTTCTCTTTACTTTACAATTCTTAAAGAATAACTTGAGGACCAACCTCCTCCGTCCGCTCTACCTCTCATCAGCTGTTAATTGGATTGATAATGAAATTCTACCTAAAACTTGAAATTCTAAATTCCATTAAACTTTCTCCGAAATTAAAGGTTTGAAAAAATTTTCGATACGATAAGTGAATTCTGTTCGACCCAACAAGCTAGCGATAAGAATATCCAATTATAAGTGATTTTAAAGATTACAAGACACAATAACATGCTTGTAAGTAAATAAGACAAAAGACAGGTAGAACTAGAAGGGGCCCAAAGATTAAAACCAAACTCGTTCAAGGAAAGAAAGTAGATTAAAGTGTCGGTGTCAATATATACCTACCAAGAATTGTTTGTGTTCATCAAGATCATTGTTACATACCTAGACTCATGTCAACAGCTTCAAGATAGGAGCGATTCCGGCCAGGTCCAAGTTCAGGATCAGGAGTTCTGTAACAGTTGCATAGAAGAAATGTGGAGGTGAGAGTGATTGAAGCAAAGAAAAGCATAGCAAGAGGCCCTGCAATCCAACCAAGCTGAGCTACACTCCATGCCAGAGACAACACTCCTGAGCCTACCACTCCTGTTATTATATGTGACACTGCTGTCCATACATTTCCTATAATTCACAAATATTTCAACCATTTCAAGTCATCATCAGTACATGTAACAACAACAACTCTAGATTAATTAAAACACTTGATAATTGTTTCAAATCATGAAAAATTGAAATAAAAGAAGAAGAAGGACAAACCAGTTCTGTTGACATAACACTTTGCTTCTTGTTGTTGTTGTTGTTCTTCTCCTTCTTTATGTAACAATAATGGGGTCTGATGATGATCACCATCTGCAGAAGCCTCTACCATGGTCAACTTCTACTAGCAATATATCAATGTTTGTGGAGGATGTTTTGACATATGAGGGATTGAAAAACAGAAATTTATAGGTGATGAAAGTACTGAAGTTGTAATAATCAATGATTTTTTCAAGGTGGTCGGTTGTGTTGTTGAGAAGAGTTTCTTTGCTTTACACATAAGTAATGTGTTTAGAGACTTTTTACTAATCATAGAAAGTCTGTCGTGTCTTGGTTTGTTAAAACTCTGCGGCTTTATACATATATCTGCATTTTTTTATTTGATGAAAATAACATATGGAATAAAGTAAGATTGAATTATTTTTATTAAGAACAGAGTGGGGTACTGGGGTTAACGTTTTTACAAGAAATTCTCTAGCCAACCATTTTTGCAAAAGATCTTTTCTTAACATGAAACGTGTTGGTACTAAGGATTAACAAATATTAGATTCGAATTTAAAATCAGGAATGCCTTCTTAAAAATAATAATTCATGGTCTGTTTAATAAGGCAATTTCGATTTATTTATCTCATAGTGAGACTCAAACTTATAAGGAAAAAAAAATAGATTAATGGATAGAATCAAATATATGTGCAGTATTTAGAGAGAAACTTATTCGGTTAATAGAGATCAATATACTTCCGATGTCCAATTAGGATCAGCTAGAAAAGAAATAAGGTATTGGGTCGAACTCTTCTTTTGTGTCGAGGTAATTACTATGAATAGTCTTTTGAAGTTAATATTTAAATGCCGAGTATGGCCCATGATAATCTATTTTCTCGAATATATGATGATTCTTTAGTTGTTTGAGGCGTTAATTAATTTAACTACTAAAAGATCGTTCGTCTCTACCCAAGATCCCAACATCACAATTCCATTTCATATTTATAGAAATTTACCTATGACAAACCGTGCAGCTTGACAACAATATTTGGGCACCAACCCTCACACCCACACGTTGATATTCCGGGTTCAAGTCGTATTTCTCTTTTCCAAATCTCAAATTTGTATCGAAAATAAAACAAAAACAATTTTTAGGCACTAATACAAAACGTTAATTAATCACGTGATCGGAAATTAGGGATGGACGTTTCCCTATGGGGCCCCATTCGGTTTTGGGGGTAGATTTTGCCCCCAAATGGGTTTTGGGGGTGGGGCTGCTGGCAAACTTGGCTCCCATTTTATAAATGGGGGAGGTGGTAAGGGGACTCCCCCACCCCCATTCCCCCATTTTGTATGCCTTCTTGTCTAAATTTTATTTTTCTTTTATATATTTAAAAGAAAAACTAGTTGAGATTTGAGCATGCCTAGATTTTGTGTGCCTTCTTGTCTTGTATTTTGGATTGATCAAAGATGTAAAATTTAAATTTGTTTTGATTTTTAATATGTAGTAATATTCTATTAGAAGTATTTGTATTTATTTTAGATTTCTTTAAACCAATTATAATAGAGCCTACATCAAAAGTTGAATGAACAGAAACAAATTTTATGTTTAAAGGTTGCATCATTTCATGAATGAGTGAACATAAACAAATGTTGTATTGTTTCACGAATGGGTGCAAATCACTCTATAAAATGTCAATTCCTACACCATTTGAATCATTTCAAAATTTGGCTAACTTGAAGATTTATGTCTGTTGCAACAATATTTAGTTCGATACAAGCTATAGTTCGAAACAGTTTTCAGTTCAATTCGATAACTTTTGATGTAGGGTACATCCTAACTGACTAGGAATATAATAGAGCCTTACATATATGGAAAATAGATACAAAAGGAATATACATTCTCCTACTTGTACACGGCAGCTAATATTAATGGCTAGTTGTTGTCTTGTAAACCTCTACTACTAATAGGGTAGAGGTGGGGGGATCCACCCCCACCCCAATGGGCCCCCAGCCCATCCTTTCCAGATATGAACCTGTACACTCTTGATAAAACAAGGCTTTGATGTTATGTTAACAACTAGACAAAAACTTAAACTAACGAATAATCTCTATAATATTGGGACCGTATAAAATCTATTAAATAATCGAGATATTAATTTATGGAGATATTGAATATGTATATTTTCTTTAATTTCAAGCCTGCATTTTACTCCTTTAATCAATTATTGAGATTCAATATATACATTTACCAACTAAAGATTTTATGTTATGTTTAATCAAATCAATTAAAGATGCATTAAAATACTAAAAATATATATATAACCAACCAAATATTAAATTTATTGTAACCGTTAAAAGTATGAAATATATTAAATCAAACATGCATGTTACTCCTTTAATCATTTAAGATTCAATGTATGTATGTATCTAACCAACTAAAGATTCCTTATGTTTTATTAATATAATCAATTAAAGTTAATTTTTTATATATCAAGAAAACATAATAGTCAATCATCCTATAAAAATATATATACTTTGTAATAAATTATTAATCTATAAAAAGAGTGCAACCAAATTTTTCTTAAAAAAGGAATTTCAAATATAATTTTTTGTTAATTTAATCGAAATTATTAATTTATTTTATTAATTAGTCAAGTCAGGATCAGTGAACTTTATTTTATAAAAAAATTATTTATGTTTTGAAATTTGAGTATTATATATGATATTGTCACACATGACCTTTCCATAGAAAAATAGAAATGCCTGGAACAGAACCAATTAATGTTGCATTATTTTGCTATTCAGGAATCATTATTCGATCGAATCTTCATAAAATTTTCTGCAGTACTGTAAATTCTTTCTTCCCAATTTATCTCATCTTTGCACTGATAAGTCCTTCAATGGATCCAACCAAAGCAAACATTGTCACAAGGAAGCAGACAATGGTGAAAATCCGAAGCATCACCCATTTTTTTGTCCAAGCTTCAACATTCCTCTGCTTGAAGTACATTTCTACAGGAAAATATATTGTTAGAGGCCAGAAAATTATGCCTCCCATCACTCCGATAACCTCGTTGAAGTAAGGGAAGGTCATTCCAATTACTGTTGTAAAAACAACGTAAGCTGTTCGAAAACACAGCCAGAGAAGATTCAGTTGAAAAGCTGGAATCAATGGGAGCTTGAGGGAGAATTCATTCTTTATGAATCCATTGTATGGATACTTGTCAGAAATACATCTTTCTGCATTGGCAAATAGTGGTTGACTGTAAAGCTGACCAAAAAAAAAAAAAAAATGTACCAACAAAGATAGGTTTAAACAAAAAAATCCTGAAAACAACAAATTGTTCAGGTTCCTGAAAAAAAACCTGATATCCTCTAACAAGATGAATTAAAATGCAAGCATTAGCAAAGTCAATGAGCCAGTAAGGCTCGTAAAATCCAAATCCCATTAGTAGGTTCCCTGGTGTAGCGTCCCCAAAAGCTGCATAGCCAAAGCCTCCACACAAGAGATAGAAAATGGTTGTAACAGTGATTGATATTGTTGAGGCCTTTTTCGATCATGGTCTGGTTTTCTGACGGAGGTGACTTCAATGTATCCTTCAGGTTTTCAGATATTCATAGAATAATATTTCAGTATTCAGATTAGAAACATCTAGTTATTCTCTGTTGTGGACGTCTGAACATATTTTTCTCTTTATACCTAACCATTTTTATATAATTTCGTACCTGTATCTCCATGAGTATAACTTAATATGGATAAGCAAACGCGATATCGCCAAGTGCTTGAGATACTAACCACATTTTCTCAATTCCAGAAGAAGTACTGATTCCCGTAAGGCTACCCTTAACATGTCCATTTTCTGTAATTTCAAGTAAGGAAAGAATTATTTGGTTTTCAAACTAAAAATCATAATGGTATGGTCAGATCATTGCATTACCGATTACTCGGGCTACGCCAAGACCGAATCCGATGAAAGAATAGGTGAAGGACATGATGGCAGCAACAATTGATAGCCATTGAATGTTATTGATATCTGGTGCTTGAGATAGAACAATTTGAACAGCTCCAAAAACTAGGAAAAAATAAGGGGCCATTTGGTACCGTTTTTGTTTTTCAGTTTTTGTTTTCTTATAGTCTGAAGTTTTTGAAAAATTGATTTTTGGATTTTTTGAATTCTAAAACGCGTTTGTTAGAAATGGTTGAAAACGATATTCGGAGAATCAAAACATAAAAAACGTGTTTAGTATAATATTTTTAAAATCATTTTTAAAAGATTAATATTATAAATAATGAAAAAGTGATATTAAAATAATTAAACATTAAAACTAAAAAAAAATTAAAATTAAATAATAAATAAATTTAATTTTCATCATCAAACCTATCGAAATCATCATCATCTTTTTGATATAGATCCATGAAGATCCAAAATATGGATTTGGTTTGAGTAAATTTTATTGTTAAAAAAAAGTTTTCAAGAATACTGAAAACAACAAATTGTTTTGAAAACAACAAATTGTTGTTCTCAGAGTTTTCAATTTTTTGTTCATTAAAACTGAAAACTGTTCTCAATGTTTTATAAAACAGTTTTTTGAAATCATCCTACCAAACGGGTTTTTCCTGTTTTTATGACTCAGAAAACAAAAAACAGTTTTTAAAAACGTTAACAAACGCGTCCTAAGTATCTGAATACTCGCATGTAGCTTCATGCCCTTCATCATGGTAACAGTTTGACTTCGGAATTACCCTAATAAAATTCCAGGATGACTGATACAAATCTTAAGAAGAATTTAAAAGAGAATACTGTCCTAAAAAAAAAAAAATATTTTTTTTTATTGACAGTCTGCACTAGAGAATTTTCGATCATTTTCGATAAGAAACATACCTTTTACTGATAGTAGATGTTATATTATAGGCAACTGTTAATCCACACAAACCTATATGTATAATAACACCAAAAGCCCGTGCACTCTTTTTCCCTGAAAATCAATGTTTTTGGGCATAATTTCACATAAATCCTACATTTTTGATGATTTGTCACCTTTATAAATGTCTTTATAAATTTATTACTTTAGTCTTTACTTTTTCCAAAACTCATCACTTTAGTCCATTTAATTAAATATATTAAAGTCAACTATTTTAAAACTTGTGAAAGTACATTTTTACTCCTATTACTATTTAATTTAGCTAAAATAATTATCTTAACTTTAAATTAAAATGAAAAACAATAAAATTCTCAATAATAAAATCTTAAATAAATATATTTTTAAAAAAGGCCTAAATAAATAATTAAAAAATCCAATAATTTATTATCATTTTGTAGTTTTTTTCATAATGAATTTTTATTTAGCTAAAATGATTACCTTAGCTTTAAATTAAAATGAAAAACAATAAAATTTTCAATAATAAAATCTTAAATAAATAGATTACAAAAAAAAAAAAAAATTATGAAAAAAAATCATTTAAAGCTAAGATAATCATTTCAGTTAAATTAATATCCATTATGACAAAAATACAAAAAAAGAAAAAATTAATGGATTTTATTATTATTATTATTTATTTAAGATTTTTTTGTAATATATTTATTTAAGATTTTATTATTGAGAATTTTATTATTATTCATTTTAATTTAAAGCTAATATAATCATTTTAGCTAAATTAAATAGTAATATGGGCAAAAGTGTACTTTCACAGGTTTTAAAATAATTGATTTTCACATATTTGATCAAATGGACTAAAGTGATGAGTTTTGAAAAAAGTAAGGACTAAAATAATGAATTTGGAAAGACATTTATAAAGGTGATAAATCACCAAAAAAATAAGACTTATATGAAATTCTACCATATTTTTAAGTTAGAATTCTTTAATATTCATTAAAAAATGATTCACTAAATTGATTTTTTTTTTCTTTTTAATACATTATTCAATAATTTTGCAAATACAAATCATGTGTGTGAAGGGTCTTGATCATCTTTATCTTCACTGTTAATTCAGTTCAGACGAGCAGAGAGACAGACAAAATTTATTGTAACTTGTTGTATGCAGAGTACTAATATCTATGCATTTTACTAATATCTATGTAGGGTACTAATAATGGATGGGCCATACCCTATACTATTCCTACGGAGAAAAAGAAGAAGATAAGAAATATTTATTGACATCGGGACTTGTCGAGATTAAAACGGAGTCGGGATATCTACTTCTACTAACTCCCAATATTATAAAATGTGTATGGTGGTGCTTCGAACATTTCATAGCAAACGTGAAAGGGGGAGAGGCACACTACTTGAACTAGAAGGAGATGTGCATTTTGAAAATCATTTAGATATATACTTTTTGTAACCTAGTAATAACTAATAAGTTAATCACAGTCATACTAATGAAATCATGGGATCGAGTTTATCTTTCTTCTCAACTTTCAACTTCAAATCTGTAATAGTTTTTTTTTTTTTTTTTTTTTTTTTTCAACAAAAAAATTACTTTTAGCAGCCCTTTACACCCACGTCCATAAGATTACAATTTAGAGACCCGAACAGAGAGAGATTTATGAGACACCTCTAACCAACCTCATTTCGTCTATATATATATATATATATATTAATGAGATGGAAAACAAGAAATTGTGATAAGATAGCGGATAAGTTTTTTGATTTTAGTTGCAAGATAGATAGTGGATAAGTTATGACATAAATTGTGTTTTTTTATTAAGTATTTCTACAATATTTTAATGGCCTGTCTCATCTCATCATGTTTTTATTTTATTTTTTTATTTTTTTAATTTTTAATTTTTTTTTAAATTTTTATTATTATTATATATATATATATATATATTTTTATACACATTACAATAATTAGGGATTTAGGGAAGGCCGGAAGGGGCAGACTTGAACCATAACCCCATGGTGTGCGAGAGACAAACTACTGGATCAACCTTTTCTTGTCTTTATCTCATCATATTGATAGTTTTTTTTTTTATTATTATTTTTACTATTACATAAATTTGGGGTTTTTTTTAGGGAGGGGATGACTCGAACCCACAACCTCATAACTTTTGATCAATAAATGAAATCAATGTCGTAACGTATGTGCCAACAAATCAAACAAAATCAAAAAATTTTGTTCGTGATGTGACTCGTATTTACTAGTTTTGTAGATATATCTATCAGTCTCTCCCACCTACCATGTAAAACTTTGTCAAATAATCCTATTTATGTACAAAAAGTTGTCACTTGATTCCCATTCATCTATTTTTTCCAACTTTTTTATGACCTTCTCTTGCATTTAGTTTACAACTCATATAAAGAATCATTTGAGAACCACCCTCCTCCCTCTTTCTCGCTCTCTTAATTGGACTAAATTACACACAAATCGTATTGATAATGAAATTCTAAAAATTTGTTGTAAAATTTCACCATTAAAATAAAAAAATAATAATTAAAAAAAAAAAAAAAAAGTGTTTCAATACTTCTGAACCCAACAACATACTATATGATAAGAATATCCAATTATATGGAAATTATTAGATGCGAGAATTACACATGTTTTTTTTAATCTCAATTGACACCGGTGCCAATTGAGATTCCACATGGAATCCCGGACTTGATCCACTCCCTCCAATTATAAGTCATTTTCATATATCATGACAAGATTTTATTGATATTTAAGATTTTCTCCTAGAACTGTCAAAAGAATCATTCAAACTTTTATAAAATTTACTAGAAATGGATAAGATGAGATCGGCTCAGTGATAAGCCTCTACCCCCTCCCCCAATCCTAAAATACTGTAATAGCTCAATAAAATTACCAAAAATCTCCCTAATAGAAACTTTGTATCATTTTTTTCATACTAAACGAGTCTACCTATAATTGCACCCTAAAGTCGGTGGGAGGTGATTGAAATTCACCCAAAGAATCAAATCAAACAAGTTCAATGGTAGAGACTAGAGAAAGCAGATGAGGTGATAAATGTCAATGAGAATAGCAGCCAAGAATTCTAATCTTTCTTACCTAGACTCATGGCAACAGCTTCAGAGTAGGACCGATTCTGGCCAGGACCATGTTCAGGATCTGGAGTTCTGTAACAATCGCATAGAAGAAATGCAGAGGTGAGAGTGATTGCAGCAAAGAAAACTATAGCAAATGGCCCTGCCATCCACCCCAGCTGTGCTACACACCATTCCAGAGACAGCATTCCTGAGCCTATCACTCCTGTGATTATATGTGCCACTGCAGTCCACACATTTCCTATTTCACAAACCAATTCAAGTCAGTATACATGTACAAGTACAACAACTCTGATGTTTCAAATCATGAAAATCTGAAAAAAGAAAAAAAAAAAGAAAAGGACAAACCCGTTTTCATGGTGACAAAAGATTCTTCTTCTTTCTGTAACAATAATGGAGCCTCTCCCATGGCCTCCTCCTAGATTTTTATTTACGTGGGGAATTTTTTTGAGGGATTTAAAAGTAGAATGGATAAAGTTTCTAGCTTTTTGACAAATGCATGTGTTTTGAGATTTATAAAAGACTGTGTCACGTCTGGTTGGTCAAAAATCAGCAGGTATTAATGGGACTTAAATCAGCTATTCAAAAATGATGTTTTAATTTATGTTTAACCAACCAAATTGGGATATGTCTATATTTACGGAAGATGTTGAAAAAATAATAATTAAATGTAGACATATGTCCCAATTTGGTTTCTTAGACACAAATTGAGACACCATTCTTAAACAGTTGATTTGAGTCTGTATTAATGATACCAAAAATGATATATACTATTTAATGATTTTTCATTTATGTTTACAGCTCAGATAAAAAACAAATACATATGGGTTATCAAGGAAAATATAAAAGGGAAGAAAAGAAAGACAATGTATTTTATAACAATTTGTTTGGGTAATTGGGCTAATAGGACTGTTGGGTTTATTTTATTATGTTGAAAGTTATTGGGTCTTTAGTTTAAAAATAAAGATTGAATTTTAGATGGGTTGTTTGCAACTATTTCATTTGGGCTATAACTAATTTGTTTTAAAAAATAAAATTAATTCAAACATATTCCTTTAAAAAATAAATAAATTAATTCAAACATAGAAAAAAAGCCCCTGAAGTGCTCCGCCCCTGTATACGCTGTTTGTGGTGTTGAGGGACTTGAGTCTTATTTGGTTAGGAGTTTCAATTAGTTGTTTTCTCAAATTTTCCCCTTTTTTTTGTGGAAAAATTGATTATTTTAATATATATTTTTTAGCATTTTCGGTTTTCCTAGTATTTTTAGGTTTTTAGTTTTTCCTATTTAAAGGTCTTGTACCATAGTAGGGATTTCTAGTTGATTATTGAATAAAATTAAGTGTCTTTGAATTTGAAACCTATTTTTCTGGTATATGTGTGCAGATCAATAGAATAATAATAGGTTGCTTTTCGAATTGTTCGTGTGAGTTTTTCTCATAAAAGCTTTAGCTACATCACAAAGTCAAGAGGTTCCGCTACATCACAAAGCCAGTAGAGCTTGTAGAATCCAAAGCCTGTCAAGAGATTTCACCGCATATCCGATGCATTCGCAGCAGAGGTAGAAGAAAGTTGTGATGAAAATTGCAACCGTTGAAGCTTTCTTCATGGTCTTGTTTTCTGGTGGAGGTGACTTCAATGTATCCTTCAATCAACAAATAATTTATATTGGTGCTTGAACTTATTGACTTTACATACAAGTTACATTGGTGCTTGAACTTGGAAATATTTTTACACTTGGAGAAATTTAGAAGCCATACCTGTATTTCTAAAAGATTTATACCATATCCATAGGCCAAAGCAATGTCTCCCATGTGCTTGGAATGCTAACCATAGTTTATCAGCAATGCTAGCTTCCGGAACTCCGGTAATGCTCCCCTTAATCCTCCCATTTTCTGCTATCAGAAAATCAACAAGTCAGCTCTCATGGATGACATTGTTAGAGTACCTAAATACTATTGTTGGTTGAAGCGGTAATAACATAAGCTACACCAGTCCCATAGAAGAGCATATTTTGAAGCGATATTGCAAATGTCACTGCATACTCTGTTTTGAAATTTGAGTATATATATATATATATATATATATATATGATATTGTCAAGAAATTTACAATGAACAAAAACAATTGTGAACTAACAACAATCTGACTCTGGAATATCACAAGACTTCTCCATCAAAATAAAGAGATGCCTGGAACAGAACCAATTAATGTTGCATTATTTTGCTTTTCAGGAATCATCATCTGATTGAATCGTGCTAAAATTTTCTGCAGTCTACTGTAAATTCTTTCTTCTCAATTTAGCTCATCTTTGCACTGATAAGTCCTTCAATGGATCCAACTAATGCAAACATTGTCACAAGGAAGCAGACAATGGTGAAAATCCGAAACATCACCCACTTTGTTGTCCAGGCTTCAACATTCCTCTGCTTGAAGTACATTTCAACTGGAAAATATATCGTTAGAGGCCAGAAAATTATAGCTCCCATCACTCCAATAACCTGGTTGAAGTAAGGGAAGGTCATTGAAACTGCTGTTGTAAAAACAACGTAAAATGTTCGAAAGCAAATCCGGAGAAGAT
Source organism: Acer saccharum (assembly GCA_030490815.1). Taxonomy (NCBI): domain Eukaryota; kingdom Viridiplantae; phylum Streptophyta; class Magnoliopsida; order Sapindales; family Sapindaceae; genus Acer; species Acer saccharum. The sequence goes on from CM059867.1 coordinate 1,753,132, forward strand.
TCAATCGAAAAGCTGGAATCAATGGGAGCTTGAGGGAGAATTCATTGTTTATGAATCCATTGTGTGGATACTTGTCAGAAATCCATCTTTCTGCATTGGCAAATAGTGGTTGACCGAAAAGCTGACAAAACAAAATGTACCATCAAGAAGTGATCAAACAAATCCTGAAATGACAAGATGAGGTTGGCCAACGGTATGCCCCTCACACCCGTACCATAAGGTTGTGGGTTCGAGTCATATCTCCTCCCCCAAACCCCGAATAATTGTACTATTTCAAAAAAAGAACAAATTGTTCAGGTTCCTGAAACAAACCTGATATCCTCCAACAAGATGAATCATAATGCAAGCATTAGCTAAGTCGATGAGCCAGTAAGGCTCGTAGAATCCGAATCCCGTTAGCAGGTTCCCTGGTGTATCTTCCCCAAAAGCTGCATAGCCAAAGCCTCCACACAAGAGATAGAAAATGGTTGTTATAATGAGTGATATCATTGAGGCATTCTTCATGGTCTGGTTTTCTGATGGTGGTGACTTCAAAGTATCCTTCAGGTTTTCAGATATTCATAGAAAAATATTTTAGTATTCAGATCAGAAATATCTAGTCATTCTCTATCGTGGATGTCCGATTTTTTTTTTTTTTTTTTTTTAACCTAACCATTTTTATATTAGCTTCATACCTGTATCTCGAAGAGTATAAGTGAATATGGATATGCGAACGCGATATCGCCAAGTGCTTGAGATACCAACCACATTTTCTCAATTCCTGAAGAAGTACTGATTCCTGTAAGGCTACCCAGAACATATCCATTTTCTGTAATTTCAAGCAAGGAAATTATTGGGTATTCAAACTAAAAATCATACTCAAATCAAACCTTGTCCTGGAATCTAATGGTATTATCAAATCATTGCTTTACCGATTACTTGGGCTATACCGAGACCGAATCCAATGAAAGAATAGGTGAAGGACATGATGGCAGCAATAATAGATAGCCATTGAATGTTATGGAAATCTGGTGCTTGAGATAGAACAATTTGAACAGCTCCAAAAATGAGGTAATAATAAGTATCTGAATACTCACATGTAGCTTCATGCCCTTCATTATGGTAACAGTTTGATTTCTGAATTGCCCTGAAAATTTGGAAAAGACAGAAAAACAAAAGTTGATAATATTGGTACAAAGTCAGCATGAAAAAAATATATCAGGACAATAAATTTTTACCAATATAGATACCCGGAAGAATTTAAAAGCGGATACTGTCCTGAGATATTTTTTTGACGGACAATCTGCACTAGAGAATTTTCGATAAGAAAACGTACCTCTTGCTGACAGCAGATGTTATAGTATAGGCAATTGTTATTCCACACAAGCTTATTTGTATAACAAGACCAAAAGCACGAGCATTATTTTTCCCTGAAATCCATGTTTTTCTAAGTTAGAATTCTTTAATAATCATCAAAAATTGATCCTTTTTTTTTCCTAATATATCATCCTATAATTTTGCAATAAAAATAATGTGTGTGAGGGGTCTTGATCATCTTTGTCTTCACTGTTAATTCAGTTGAGACACAAAATTTCTTGTAAGGGTATGCAGTGAGAGAGAGAGAGAGAGAGTAATAATCTCTATGCATTTTGCTTTTCTGTTTTGGAAGATAATGGATTGGCCATACCCTATACTGTTGGTACAGAGAAAAAGGAAGAAGGCAAAAAATATTTATTGTAAATAGGGAGTTTGGCACTTGTCGAGATTAAATACCATATAAGATATCTACTCTTACAAAGTCCCAATATAAGCTCGTAAAATGTGTATAGTGGAGCCTCAAACTCTCCACCACAAACGTAAAAGGAGAGGTGCACACTACTTGAACTAAGAGGAAATGTGCATTTTAAAAATTGATTTAGATATATAATTTTGGTAACCTAAGTAATAAGTTCATCACACTCAAATCACTCATACTAATGAAATCATAGGTTCAAGTTTATCTTTCTTCTCCCACTTTCAAATTTGTAATAGTTAGAGAAAAAAAAACTTACTTATACTTTTTTTTTTTAAAGGATTGAAGTTTAAGTGAGTACCACGTCCTTGTCCTTGGCAAACACTGTACACAACCTCAGTGGCAGACCCAGGAATTTTAACCAGGTGGGGGCACTTGAACAAAATAACAATTATATTATAAAAAATATTAAAAATTAAGATCATAGTAAAATGAGTTTTTTTACATAAATAAAAATTGATGATATACTGAAGTTTATATAAAATAAAACAAATAGAACACATATTCAAGATGAACTTGATAATCTTACATTCAAAAAAATAAAAGTAAAAACAAGAAACACAACATAAAAAATTAAATAATAACAAAAAAAAAAAAAAAAAAAAAAAAAAAAACAATAAAATTGCAATGTTAACTTCTTAAAACAATAAATTACAATCTAATTTTATAGTAAGATTTATTTATTTATTTTTTTACATTTATGATGAATTCACTTTAAATTTATACAAAAATAATTGATTAATAAATATTACTAGACATGTTTTTGATTTTTTTATTCTTCTAATTATTGGTAAATGATTGATTTATTGATTCAAAATAAATTAAAACTATAAAATAAAGAAAAATACCAAGGATAAAATAAAATGAATCATAATAATAGATGGACTATTTTAATATAATAAATTAAAATTTGAGATTTTAGGGTTTATTGATTGGAAACTAAAACTATTAGAAATAATAAAAGTTCAAAATAATAGATAATTTAACATAAAATAAATTGAATTAAGTAACCACAAATTTAAAGTAGCTAAGAAGTTAACAATGACAGAAAAGAGAAAATAAATTGTTTTGTTTTAGAATAAGATGAAATTTTGAAAAAGAAATTGAAAAAGATGGTAAAATAAAAAAGGCATAAAAAATTATTAAAATTACATTCATTTTCCTTGAAAAAAGTAAATGGTGGGACTTGAACCACCACTACCGATACAAAAATATAACAGAATACCAGTTTTACTAAGAGGAATTTTGCTACAATTAATGTGATTTAATATGTATATATATAATTGAAAGAAAAATCAATTTTTTAAAAACAAATTTTGAGCTAGCGCATGGGCCCCACTTGGCCTTAAGGTGGGTCCACCCCTGCACAACCTAGAATAAGTATTTTTTTTAAAGCTTTTTACCATTGGTAGGATTCGAGTCGCTGACTTGGGAGTCATTTGACCAAGCCCTAAGCTCGTCAATCTATTAGTTGAGTTACGCCCATGGGGGCCACCAATTATTATATATATATATATTAATGAGATGGAAAACAAATAATTGTGATGAGATATTGGAAGTTTTTTTTTTGTTTTTAGTTGCAAGATAGTGGATAAGTTATGAAATAAATTGTGTTTTTTTTATTAAATAGTATTTCTACATTATTTTAAGGGTCTGTCTCACCATGTTGATAGTTGACTTGGACAAATTAAATTATCCTATCAAAATATTTAATCAATAAATGAAATCAATACCGTAACGTATGTGCCAACTAGTCAAGCAAAAACAAAATTTTGTTTGCGGGAAAATGACGTGACTCATATTTACTAGTTTTGTAGATATATCTACCATTCTCTTCCGCCTACCATGTAGAACTTTGTCAAAATCCTATTTATGTACACAAAGTTGTCACTTGATTCCCATCTATTTTAATTTCCCAACTTTTTTATGACTTTCTCTTGCATTTAGTTTACAACTCATATAAAGAATCTTAACATATAAATAATCATTTGAGAACCACCCTCCTCTCCCTTTCCATCTTTCTCTTAATTGGACTAAATTATACACAAATCCTATTGATTATGAAATTTTAAAAATTTGTAGTAAATTTTCACCATAAAGTGGAAAAAAAAAAGTTTCAATACTTCTGAACCCAACATACTATGCAATAAGAATATCCAATTATATATACTAAAATTATTATGTATGGGAATTACACATGTTTTTTCGTACGGGATCTCAATTGACATCAGGGTAAAATAAATTAACACTAACATCATTTGAGATTTTACATTAAAAAATATGTGGGATCTCGTATCTAATCGGCTCTATCCAATTATAAGTCATTTTCATACATCATGACAAGATTGTTTTTCTATTCAAGATTTTCTCTAAAAAATGTCAAGAGAATCATTCACACTTTCAATAAAATATACTAGAAACCTCTCTAATAGACATTTTGTATCATTTTTTCATACTAAACGAGTTTGTCAATAATTAAACAAAAAGTCAGGGGAGGAGATTGAAATTCACCCAAAGAGTAAATAAAAACAAAACTTGGTCAATGGTTGAGAAAAGTAGATGGAAAAGTGTAAAAATGTGATCTTTTTACCTAAACTCATAGCAACAGCTTCAGAATAGGACCGATTCCGACCAGGACCATGATCTGGATCTGGAGTTCTGTAACAATCGCATAGAAGAAATGCAGAGGTGAGAGTGATTGCTGCAAAGCAAACTATAGCAAATGGCCCTGCAATCCAACCCAATTGAGCTACACTCCATGCCAAAGACAACACTCCTGATCCTATAACTCCTGTGATTATATATGCCACTGCTGTCCACACATGTCCTAATCCACAATTTCAACCATTTCAAGTAAGTTTACATGTACATGTACAGCAACAACTTTAAAACTCTCTTGATGTTGTTTCAAATCATGAAAAAAAAAAAAAAAAAAAAGACAAACCAGTTCTGTTGACAGAAGATTCTGCTTCTTCTTCTTCTTCTTCTTCTCCGTGTAACAATAATGAAGCCTCTCCCATGGCCTCCTCCTATCAAAAATTTTTTTGTGGGGATTTCTTTTAGGGATTTAAAGGCAGAATTGATAAAGTTTCTTGTTTTTGAGAAATGCAGGTGTCTAGAGACTTATAGACAGTCTTGTGTCCTGACTCATGTCTTATATATTATTATTTAATGATCTTTTTATTTATTTATTTATAATTTCCACCTAAATTATTGTACAGCTCAGATAAAAGACAAATATGTGTTATCAAGGAAGGAAAAAAAAAAAAAAAAAAAAAAATTCCCTTTTAGTATTCTAATTTTATGGATTTACCAATGTGGTTGGACCCTCTCTTGGGAGCCTCCACCACCATAGTTCAACGCCCAGTGTGTACATATATATATATATATATATATATATATTATTTGTCCCCCAGGCCATTAATCACAAGTGTGGGTGTTGTCCCCATCAATTGTGGGTGCTCTCTCTCAGCTTGTGGGAGTTGCAGTCCGGGCTGCACTAGTAGAGTCTAATCTCGCCAGTCCCCGACAGTTGTTGTATATTCAAAAAAAAAAAAAAAAAAAAATACAGCTTAAAAATTTCTGATGTACATAGAAAGTGTTTTAAAAGAAGTTGTCAATTGTCACTATGATCAGCTGCTGGATTTGGCACTTATAAGTCCTTCAATTGAAGCAACTAAGCTGATGATTGTCACAAGAAAGCAAAACAAGCTAAATATTCTGAGAACAGTCCATTTTCTAGTCCAATTCTCAATTTTGTTCTGGACCATGTACATCTCCACAGGAAAATATATAGCCTAAGGCTAGAAGTTCAAAGCTCCCAACACTATAAGAACATCATTGAAGTAAGGGAAGATCATCGCGACAGCTGTTGTTGACGCGACGTATGCAGTTCTAAAGCAAACCCTTAAGAGATTAATCTTCAATGGTGGCAATGGTGGGATGTTCTTGAAGGTGTAAAAGTTGTTCACAAATCTGCTTGTTGGGAATTTATTGGTGAACCATCTCTCCCCAAATGCAAATACTGGTTGACTGTAAATCTGAGAGTTGAATTAAAACACATGAAGCGATTAGCATACAAGTAAATTTAACATGCAATATTAAATGTGATTGACTATAGTTAGAATGTTTAAATATTATTGTTGGTTCATTTCCTATCAGTTTAAACTTTTAGGTTTGAAGTTTACTAACATGGTATCAGAGTTTAGTTAGACCACGTGCTTGAATTTGTTATGGAGTGTCGATATTTATACCCTCTATTGTATGTACACCCTTTCAAATATTTTAAAGTTTGTAAACACACCCCACATATTACCAATATATATCACTATCTTTAAATTTTTTTTATTAAATACTGTATATTTAATTATTTATATTACAAATTACAGCACAATTAAAATAAAAATAAAAACAAATTACAAAACTATTAAAATATATATATATATATATATAAAAAAAAAAAAAAAAAAAGAGCACGATGGAGGTGCGGCTCCTTTAGATCTAGGAGGAACCCCACCTCCTCACTTTTGTTTTCTTTAATTTTAATTTTAGTTTAGTTATTTTAATTAAATTTAATGGTTTTCAATTTTTTAATAATAGTCATTTAAACTTTTTAATTTTAAATATTCATTGTTCGAATTTTAAATCAATAAACAGGTAATTTATCAATTAAAATATACTATATAGGTTTGTTAATGCTTAAAATATTGAATATCGTAATAATATGATATATAGATTGTATTTACAATTACTTAATTTTTATATAAATTTTGAAATTTTGAAAAAACAAATATACTAATTTAGAGCATACATACAGTTTTATAGGAGTGTCAATACTTTCACTCTTTATTATGAGTTTGAATATGTGTTTGGGGTTGGGCCACGTGCCAAGTCCATCGGTGATGAGCTTGGCACGTGAGGGGGTGTATTTAGAATTCTTAAATATTATTGTTGGGGCCATTTTCTATCAACTTAAACTTTTAGGTCTCATAGTTGCTAACGAGTAACCGTAGTAACCGTAAGTCCGTAACAATTATACCTGATATGCTCCCACCAAATGAAGAATAATGTAAGCATTGGCAAAGTCAATCAGCCAGTAAGGCTCGTAGAATCCGAATCCTGTCAAGAGATTTCCTGGTGCAAGGCTTCCAAAGGCTGCACATCTGAAGCATGCGCAGTAGAGGTAGAAGAAAGTTGTGATGAAAATTGCAGCCATACCTGTATTTCTAAGAGAATGATACCATATATTATATGGATAAAACATATTTTTGGTGTAAAAAAAAATACTAAATTTTAAATAATAATAATAATAACAAAAAAGAGATTCCGCTGCCGGGATTTGAACCCGGATTTCTTTTGAAGAAGATTTTCTGAAATTGCCAAGTGCTACAGCGGAAGTTGTGAAATTGTTTGCATCCCTATCTATTTTATAACATTATTAATGTTTGCATCCATATTTATCTTTTAACGTTATTAAAGTTTAATGAAAATAGATAATCAATTAATCATATTCTTGGGTTGAAAACCCAACAAGATACTAAACATCTCAACTTAACCGGGAATTGATATCGTGAATGTGCAACATCAAAAATTGTAACAATAATTGCATAAAAGACAAGTTGAAATTGGTTCAATGGTATGCCTCTCACACCTATACTATAAGGTTATGGGTTCGAGTTATGTATCCTCCCACAGACCTCAAATTAGATAATGATATTTTTCTTGTTAAAATTCAAACAATAATACTAAACATGTCAACAGGTATTTGAACTTAATGATGTTTTATTTCACAATTGGGACAATACGGATAAAACATATTTTTGGGGTTAAAAAAAAAATACTAAATTAATAATAATTAAAAAAAAAAAAAAAAAAAGAAGATAATCCACTGCCGGGATTTGAACCCGGATTTTTTAGAAGAAGCTTTTCTGAAATTGCCAATGTGCTACAGTGGAAGTTGTGAGATTGTTTGCATCCATATCTATCTTATAACGTTATTAATGTTTGCATCAATGTCCATTTTTAAACGTTATTAAAGTTTAATGGAAATAGATAATCAATTAATAATATTCTTGGGTTGAAAATCCAACAAGATACTAAAAAATCTCAACTTCATCGGGAATTGATATCGCGAATGTGCTACATAAAAAATTATAACAGTAATTGCATAAAAGACAAGTTGAAGTTAGTTCAATGTTATGCCCCTCTCACCTACGCTATAAGATTATGGGTTCGAGTCATGTCTCCTCCCTCAAACCTCAAATTAGATAATAATATTTTTCTTGTTAAAATTCATACAATAATATTAAACATCTCAACAGGTATTTGAACTTAGTGATGTTTTATTTCACAAATGGACAATATGGATAAAACATATTTTTGGGGTAAAAAAAAATACTAAATTAATATTAATTAAAAAAAAAAGGCAGAATTTCACATAAGTCCTACTTTTTTGTTGATTTGTCACCTTTATAAATGTCTTTCCAAATTCATCACTTTAGTCCTTACTTTTTCCAAAACTCATTACATTAGTCCATTTGACTAAATATGTGAAAGTCAACTATTTTAAAACATGTGAAAGTACATTTTTACCCCTATTACTATTTAATTTAGCTAAAATTATTATCTTAGCTTTAAATTAAAACGAAAAACAATAAAATTCTCAATAATAAAATCTTAAATAAATATATTACCAAAAAAAAAAAAAAAAAGCTTAAATAAATAATTAAAAAATCCATTAATTTTTTCTTATTTTGTATTTTTCCATAATGGATTTTTATTTAGCTAAAATGATTATCTTAGCTTTAAATTAATTTGAAAAACAATAAAATTCTCAATAATAAAATCTTAAATAAATAGATTGCAAGAAAAAAAAATTATGAAAAAAAATCATTTAAATCTAAGATAATCATTTTAGCTAAATTAATATCCATTATGAAAATAAAAATAAAAATAAATAATTAATGGATTTTATTATTATTATTTATTTAAGATTTTTTTGTAATATATTTATTTAATATTTTATTATTGAGAATTTTATTATTTTTCATTTTAATTTAAAGTTAATATAATCATTTTAGCTAAATTAAATAGTAATAAGGGTAAAAGTGTACTTTTACATGTTTTAAAAAGTTGATTTTCACATATTTGATCGAATGGATTAAAGTGATAAGTTTTGGAAAAAATAAGGACTAAAGTGATGAATTTGGAAAAACATTTATAAAAGTGACAAATCACCAAAAAGGTAGGGCTTATATGAAATTCTGCCAAAAGAAAAAAAGATAATCCACTGCCGGGATTTGAACCCGGATTCCTGATTTCTTTTGAGGAAGCTTTTTCTGAAATTGCCAATGTGCTACAGTGGAAGTTGTGAGATTGTTTGCATCCATATCTATGTTATAACGTTATTAATGTTTGCATCAATATCCATTTTTAATCGTTATTAAAGTTTAATGGAAATAGATAATCAATTAATAATATTCTTGGGTTGAAAATCCAACAAGATACTAAACATCTCAACTTAATCAGGAATTGATATCGCCAAGGGCGAAGCCAGGATAAAATAGTAGGGTGGGCTAAACCATTTTTTTATTTTTTTATTTTTATTTTTTAAAGGAATCTAAACTGTATGAAAAAAAATTATTAATAGAATTTTTTCTTCACTTCTGTATATAATTATTATTATTATTATTATTGAAATATTACAATAATTCGGGATTTCAGGAGGGGAGAGACTCAAACCGACAACCTCAGTGTAGCTGTGAGACCTCATCTTGTCAGCTTTTGTATATAATTGTTTGATATTACAACCTACGATATTAATTGGATTGTCAAGATATGAAAAAAAAAAAAACCTATTTAGGCATATCGATAAAATTTATTTACTTTCAAAGAAAATTTATTTACTTTTAATGTTTTTTTTTTTAGGTTAACAATCAATATTATAAATGAATCATGTTTGAATAAATTCAAGGGTTAATTGCACTAACTTACCCTTACTTTAGTGGTTCTAGCAAGATTTTAAAAATATGCCATAAATTAACACAAACCCCTTACCATCAAGTCAATCCGTTAACTTTAACGGTTGGCTAACTTTGACCTTTGGAAAGCCAAATATACCCTTGCCACATCATCTCAAACATAAAATATTTTTTTAATTAAAATTGAAATATCAAATATTTATAAAATAATAATAATAATAAAAAGATAATCTACAGGCAATGGAGTATGAAACAATAGATCTTTGACGATCTTCTACTTACCGCAAGAGATCTTCACCAATCTTGGAGATCGACCTCCTATAATTCACAGAGGAGGCTCCTCCACGAATTGAGGATGTTTTCGTAGGTTGTCGATATATTATCCTTTTTTAAAATAAAAAAACTATCATTTTTAATTAAAAATATTTTATATCTGGGATGATGTGGCAGAGGTATATTTGGTTTTTCATTGGTCAATGTTAATCAACCGTTAAAGTTAACGGATTGACTTGATGGCAATGGGTGTTTATGTTAATTTAGAGCATCTTTTTGAAATCTTATTAGATCCAATAAAGTTAGGGGAAGTTAGTGCAATTAACCCTAAATTCAAAGACAATATCATGATTTGATTAAAATTAGTATTTATATGCTAATCCCACCAACCACTAGCACATTATAAAATATCAAAAGAAAAAAAAAAAAAAAAAAAAAAAAGGCTTGGAGGATCAAAACTTTAACTATGCCTCTCACACCTACACTATAAGGTTATAGGTTCGAGTTATGTCTCCTCCCACAGACCTCAAATTAGATAATGATATTTTTCTTGTTAAAATTCAAACAATAATACTAAACATCTCAACAAGTATTTGAACTTAGTGATGTTTTATTTCACAAATGGAACAATATGGATAAAACATATTTTTGGGGTTAAAAAAAATACTAAATTAATAGGGGTAGGATCCATGGCCCCATTTTTTTACACAATTTTTGACACAACTTTTTAACCATTGGATCTTACATCTTTTAATGGATATGATTTATTCTCTTTTTCTTTCCTTATTTATTACATACATTGTCTCTCACCTAATTAATTCTTTATCTCTCATCTTAATTAATTTTATGTCTTTAATTTATTTTCTTTTCTTTTCTTTTTTCCTTTACACGTTTTCTTTTTTTACTTAACCTAAAACCAGAACATATCATTCTCACTTTTTCAGTCTTTAAAATCCCTTTATTTTATTTTTTATTTTTTATTTTTTTATTATTCTTATTTCTCAATTTACTTCACCTAAAATCAAAAATTAAGTGAAATATTATTTGCAAAGTTGAACAGAAACATCATACATGACTTCATTTATACTGATATTTACATAATTCTAGGTAATTTTTTTTAAAATTTTAAAATTACCATGAATTTTTAACATAGTAGTAATTTCTAGCTTCATCCATTGTTTCAAAAAAAAAAATCCCTACATCTAGTGCTTTTAAGTCTCCTGCATTATTTTTTGCACTACTATTTTCACTAATATTTTCTTGAGTTGTGTCAATAGTCTAAATAAAATTCAATATATAAAATAAATCATGGTAATACAAAAATACAATAATTTAAATGAAAAAAAAAAAAAAAACACTTTTTTTACTACTTATTTGGATTTGGATTTTTTTATTGTTAATAATTTATCCAAACAGATGAAAAACAATTCTTAGAAATTACTTTGGTATGATTACTGTGTATCTATATATATATATTTAACTATCACAAAATCTATTTAAAAAAATAGATATCATTACATCTATCCAAAAAGAAGAAAAATAAACTAAATCAATTTTTTTCAAAGTAAATCTTTAACTATCAGCATCTGTTGATAAGTCTTCCAATTCTAAATTTTTAAATATTTTTGAATATGATAAAAATCAGTTGAAGCTAATCCAATGAAAGAGAAAGAAAATAAAGATAGGAAAATGAAAGATTTTAAAGATTGAAGAGTGAAATTATAATAATATTCTGATTTCAGGTAAAGTAAAAAAAAAAAAAAAACATGTAAAGGAAAAAATAAAATAAAAGAAAAATAAATTAAAGACATAAAATTAATTAAGGTGAGAGAATTTAATAAAATAATAATATTCTAGAGAGATAATGAATTAATTAGGTGAGAGACAATGTCAGTAATAAATAAGGAAAGAAAAAGAGAATAAATCTTATCCCTTAAAAGAAGCAAGATCCAATGGCCAAGAAGTCGTGTCAAAAATTGTGTAAAAAAATGGGGCCATGGATCCTGCCCCAAATTAATAATAATTAAAAAAAAAAAAAAAAAAGATAATCCACTGCCGGGATTTGAACCTGGATTTCTTTAGAAGGTGCTTTTTTGAAATTGCCAATGTGCTACAGTGGAAGTTGTGAGATTGTTTGCATCCATATCTATGTTATAGCGTTATTAATGTTTGCATCATTGTCCATTTTTAAACGTTATTAAAGTTTAATGGAAATAGATAATCAATTAATAATATTCTTGGGTTGAAAATCCAACAAGATACTAAAAAATCTCAACTTAATCGGGAATTGAAATCGTGAATGTGCTATATCAAAAATTATAACAATAATTGCATAAAAGACAAGTTGAAGTTGATTCAATGGTATACTCCTCACACCTACGCTATAAGATTATGGGTTTAAGTCATGTCTCCTCCCTTAGACCTCAAATTAGATAATGATATTTTTCTTGTTAAAATTCAGACAATAATATTAAACATCTCAACAGGTATTTGAACTTAGTGATGTTTTATTTCACAAATGGACAATATGGATAAAACATATTTTTGGCGTAAAAAAAATAATACTAAATTAATATTAATTAAAAAAAAAAAGATAATCCACTGCCGGGATTTGAACCCGGATTTCTTTTGAGGAAGCTTTTTCTGAAATTGCCAATGTGCTACAGTGGAAGTTGTGAGATTGTTTGCATCCGGCCATATCTATGTTATAACGTTATTAATGTTTGCATCAATATCTATTTTTAAACGTTGTTAAAGTTTAATGGAAATAGATAATCAATTAATAATATTCTTGATTAAACATCTCAACAGGTATTTGAACTTAGTGATGTTTTATTTCACAAATGGGACAATATGATATGCAAAGCTATGTCCCTAAGTGCTTGGAATGCTAACCATAGTTTATCAGCAATGCTAGCTTCCGGAACTCTGGTAATGCTCCCCTTAATCCTCCCGTTTTCTGCTATCAGAAAATTAACAAGTTAGCTCTCACGGATGATATAAACTCAGCAAGATAAAAAAATAAATAAAAAATAAAAAAATAAAAAAATAAAATGGTGTTTAAAGATATCAGAGCCTTGTTGTCCTAGGAGTCCCGGGTTTAAGTCCCCTCACACGCATTTGTTGACGATATGCCACGTGAAGGGGTGTGTTACTGTGTTAGAGTGGTTAAATACTGTTTGATTGTGATTGTTTCCTGTTTATTTTTTGGCTGTTCTAACTAACTTATGAAATGAAAGCCAAACCTATGACTTTTGTAAAGCTGAGGCCAAATCCTATGAAACAGTAGGTAAATGACATGATTGAAGCAACAATTGAAAGCCATTTCATGCTATGAAAATCTGTTATCTGAGAAATCAAAATCTGAACAAGTCCAAAGATCAGCATGTAGATAGTTTCCCCATATGAACATGGAGCCTCATGGCCTTCTCTGTGGTAACAATTTGATCTTTGAATTGCTCTGTTTCAATTCAATAATAGCAACATCAGTGAAACTAATCATGGACTACAATGATTGATGAGAGAAATTACAGAGAATTCGCCTAGGAAAGTACCTCATACTGCTTGATGTAGTAATCACATAAGCTACACCAGTCCCATAGAAGAGCAGATTTTGAAGCAAACCACAAAACAATGTTTGAGTTCTTCCTGAAGAATGAAACTAGGCAAAATTAAATATAAAGCAAAATTTGTGATCATTGATTACATTAAAGGGCTAGTTAGTGGTTCTACTTAACCAAGATTAACTCTAACAGCATCAATGTAAGAGCGGTTTCGAGTTCCATTTGTAGGGTCAGGAGACCTGTAACAATCAGGAAGGAGGGAAGAAGAAACATAAGTTATGATTGCAAAACTAATAACAGAAGCTGGCCCTGCTATCCATCCTAGCTGTGCGACACTCCATGCGAAAGACAAGGCACCAGAGCCAATAACAGCAGTAATTGTATGAGCTGTGCAACTCCATAAAGTTCCTGGTTGATCATGATTTTCCAACCAAAAAAAAAAAAAACAGTAGAGATTCAAGATGGGATTGCAATAAAAAAATATAATGCATTTTCAGTCAACAATATACATGAAACAGTTAAAAGACTTACCAGTTCTCTTAGGAGAAAAGTCTGAATGTAACAGTGGAGTCTCATGGTCTCCGGATTCCTCTCCCATGGCTTTCAAGCAATTCTTTGATTATTGAAGAACCCTTTTTGAGAGAAACACAATTATCAACAAGCTTTTCAACTTTCTTTGAAATATACTTTCAGGAAACAATTTAGTCTTTCAAAAATACTATTATCAGAAAAAGAAAAACAAGCTTTCTTATGTTACATTTATAGATATTGAAGGCTAATGTACCTGATTACTTCAAGCTCAAGCAAGATATAATATGCAGTTTTTTTCTGTAACATTTACAGACATAGAAGGGCTTATCTGTTAGCCTATTTTGGCACTTATAAGTCCTTCAATGGACCCAATTAAGCCGATTATTGTCACAAGCAAGCAAATAAAGCTAAATATCCTAAGAACAATCCATTTTTTGGTCCAATCCCCAATTTTCTTCTGCACAAAGTACAATTCCACAGGAAAATAAATAGCCATAGGCCAAAAGTTCAAGGCTCCTAACACTCCCAGGACTTGGTTGAAGTAAGGGAATATCATTGCAATAGCAGTTGTGGACACGACGTATGCAGTTCGAAATGCTATCTCAAAAGATTTATCTTCAAAGGAGGTAATGATGGGAGCTTGAAAGTGTAAAAGTTATTCACGAATCTGCTGGTTGGATATTTCCCGGTTAACCATCTTTCCACTTATCCAAATACCGGCTGACTGTAAAGCTGATTGATTAATCACATGAAAAGATGATCAACATGAGCTTCAGAAAAGGTTTAATAAGATTTAGAATTTGCTTATAAAGTTGTTGAAGATTAGTATAGGTGGTAGTACCTGATATCCTCCCACCAAATGAAGAACAATACAAGCATTAGCAAAGTCGATTAGCCAGTAAGGCTCGTAGAATCCGAATCCCGTCAAGAGATTTCCGGGTGTGAGGTTGCCTACGGCTGCATATCTGAAGCATCCACAGCAGAGGTAGAAGAAAGTTGTAATTAAGATTGAAATCATTGAAGCTTTCTTCATGATCTTATTTTCAGGTGGAGATGACTTCAAAGTGTCCTGCAATTTCAACAAATTTATCGATTCATATTTCTTCAAATCATGATTTTGATGGACAAGAAGCCATACCTGAATTTCTAGAAGAATGATTGAGTATGGATAGGCAAAAGCAATGTCTCCAAGTGCTTGGAATGCTAACCATAATTTATCGGCTGTATTAGCAGTTGGAATTCCACTAATGCTCCCCTTAATCTCCCCATTTTCTGCACTTACAGGCACACAAGTTTTCAAGGCAAAATACGAAGTCCTACTATCGAAAAAGAAGTACAATCAAACTCAAAGCTTTAATTACCTATTACTTTCGCGAAGCCAAGTCCGAATCCTATGAAAGAGTAAGTGAATGACATAAATGCAGCAATAACCGAGAGCCATTCCATGTCACGAAAATTCGGTATCTGAGACATAACAATCTGAACAGCTCCAAACAACAGCATATAAAAAGTGTAGCCATAAGCACATGGAGCCTCATGTCCTTCTCTGTGGTAACAATTTGATTTTTGAATTGCTCTGTGTCAAACCAAAATATCAGGAAAACATAAGTACTTCTGTTGATTAAAATCAACAAAAATGAACACGAAAGAAGAAGTCTTGAATTTGTTAATGCACAAAACACTTGTTAGATCAAAATGTAGTGTAAGGCTGGTCACTAGTAATAGACTGAAATAAAGACTAAATCGTAGGATTCATAGAGGAAAGTACCTCATACTGGTTGAAGTTGTAATAACATAAGCAACACCAGTCAAATAAAAGGACAGATTTTGAAGCAAACCACAAAACCATGATCAAGTTTTACCTGAACTAACACTAAATTCAATTAGGAAACATATAGAGAACCAGGTTCAACTACTGTACAGGTACTGTCATCAGCAACTATACAGTTCATGTATTGTAGCTAAATCCTACAGAAACCTATCCACAAGTATAAAATATTAATATATTTTTTCGACTCAATGGATTTTACTTAACCAAGATTGACTCCAACAGCATCTATGTAAGAGCTAGCAGTTTCGAGTTCCGGTGATGGAATCAGGAGACCTATAACAGTCAGCTAGGAGGAAAGCAGAAACATAGGTTAAGATTGCAAAACAAAGCAAGGAAACAGGTCCTGCTATCCATCCAAGCTGTGCAGTACTCCATGCCAACGACAAGACTCCAGAGCCAATAACCGCGTTAATTATATGTGCAATGCAACTCCATAAGGTTCCTGACAGAGTTGCCCACATGTAGCAGTAAAATTCAACATCTTATTTGGAACAAGACATAAGAAATTTTCAGTCTACATATCAGTAGTCCTGGAAATGTGTTACCAGTTCTTCGCGGGTGCCCGTCATCATCACAGGAAGAAGAAGAACCATTGTCTAGTTCAAGAGAGTGTTCAACTGCCATGTACTTTTATCCAGTTCTTCACTCTAGGCAATGAAGCTTGGAGGGCAAGTTTTGCAACCTGTATATATACCTAAGACCTTTTACATATATTTTAATAACACTATTGTCATAACAAGCGTTGATACAACTAATTAATCAAAACAAAAATGTATATATGAATGGTTTACCAACTAATTAACAGGCAGAGGAGTTGACAAAGTAGAAGCTTATCATATACTAATTGGAACTTGAGTAGTTAGATGCTGCTGCTGCTGATGATGATGATCAATTGGGTCATTTTAGAATGATTTATAGAGACTTCAACTTGATACAAGTGTACCAAGATACCTTTTGAAGGAAGATTGGAGTGAATATACTTCCATCAAAAACAAAGACTGCGTAGGCAAAATGGAATTTTCAGGACTTACACTTTCTATTTCAAAGTACAAGTAAAAAGAAACTTTAGGATGGTCCAATGAATCTTATTCTTCCAAATGAGTGACAATGAAGATGATGCTCAACTCAAGCTCAAATTTCACAAAATTTTTCAATTCCCAATATTGTCCTCCTCCTACTCTAAGAACTCAGATTCTGAAAATACTACTAGTCATAAACATGTCACAATTCAAAATGGCATCTTCCTCTTGGTTTGTTCTATCTTGGCCAAAAGTGATACATTGCAGAATTAATTTAGTGTTATCTTGGCTTGAATAGTCAAAGAAGCCATTTATTTTATCTTGGAAAATGCTGTCACTAATTAATCAATCAAAGAATTCAGTCTTGTTATTGGTGTGGTCAATAATAATGGAGTCTAGGAATATGAAAAGAGTTAATAAATGTCATGGAAACCATAAGAGTCATTTATGTAGTGTTACCTTATAAAAGGACAGGGTTCTAGTCTATGTAATCAGTTTTCTAAATAATATATTTGAAGTTTTTCCTGTGTATTTTTCTGAGTCTAGTTTGGCTCAAGGTGTTTTCCCTAAGTTTCTACTTTAAAGAAATCTAGGCTCCAATGGTGTTTGGAGTTTCTTTTTGTTTTTATTTTTTATTTTTTATAATTTACATCGAAAAGCATATACATATTATAACATACATTACATATTCATTACATTATTGTATGTTTTATAATAACAATCAAGCTGTCTCTAAGTAGACTTGATGTTACTCTATAAGAAAGAACCAATAATTTCACATATTTTGGCTCCAAATGTCAATCTTGGAGAGTGGACTCGATGGCCGGCACAATAACATATATAGAATTTTGTTTCTTCTTGTTCACTTGTATGTGAGTATTGGTAGGAGAGTGCATGATTGAGTTTGTCATTGAGATAGACATGTTAGAGGTGACTGCCAATGTGTGTCAAGTCACCGGTACTAAAGAAACTTCCAATCTTCATCAGAATTGTAAACCTCTGCTCTTCACTGGTCTTGTTCAATGCATCAGCGTTCAAATCAGAAGAAAACCAAGTGCCAACTCAGCAGAGAATTGGTTGACTCTGGAGGCTGAAGCTGACATGGAGGTTGGTTATGGAAAGTCAGTTAGCAATGCTGACGTGTCAGCTTGTAAATGGTTGCAAAACCGCCTTTGAAATCTGGTCCAAGATTGAAGGATCTTTTTCTCAGAGATCCATAGAGATCCATGGCTAGGATCATGTAGTTGAAACAACAGATGCAATCTCTAAAGAAAGGGACAGATTCAATTAGTGATTTTGTAGTCAAACTCAAAGCCATAAGTGATGCACTAGCATCAGCTGGAGAGCTAGTAAGTAATCGAGACATGATCATAAGCCTGTTGAATGGAGTCCGTCACGAATACGATTCGGTTGTGACGCTAATCTCTTCTCAACAGAATACTATGACCATTGAAGACGCTCAATTTCTTTTTCTGATGCATGAACAAAGGATTGATGCAATCTCTAAAGAAAGGGACAGATTCAATTAGTGATTTTGTAGTCAAACTCAAAGCCATAAGTGATGCACAAGCATCAGCTGGAGAGCTAGTAAGTAATCGAGACATGATCATAAGCCTGTTGAATGGAGTCCGTCACGAATACGATTCGGTTGTGACGCTAATCTCTTCTCAACAGAACACTATGACCATTGAAGACGCTCAATTTCTTTTTCTGATGCATGAACAAAGGATTGAGCTTCTTAACAATCCTACAAATCTGAATGTTGGAAATCCTTCTGCTAATTTCGCCTCTAACACCTTCAACTTCAACAACAATAGAGGAAATGGTAACAACAACAAAGGAAATTTCAATGGCAATAGAGGAGGAAACAGAGGACGCAATAGAGGCAATGGTGGTCGATTTGGTGGAAGAAGCGATCAACGAATTCACTGCCAACTTTGTTCTAAGCCTGGACATGGTGCTTGGCAATGCTATAGAAGGTTTGATCAGCAATTTCAGGGTGGTCCTTCAAAAAATCAGAATCATCTAACAGGCAATCACAACAATCAATCAACTCAAGGCGGTCAAGCCTTTTTCTCACAAAAAAAAGCCAGCTGAACAACTGTGATCAAGGCAACTCGTCAAACCTGAGTCTTCATTCAGAAATGCGCAAACTGGCTCAAGCTCCTTTCTAAACTCTGCATACTTTGTGTGGAGAAATTGACTTGCATATGATGTGAATATATGAGATAGGTTCACTGTAGGTGATTATATGCTACAACTGAGATATGTTGGCCAAGTTATTAGAGGACAATGAGCTTTTTTGTCTGTTTATGGACAGCTGGAGCATATATATTTGTTAGCTAATATATCTCATTGGTGGAATACGAAAGAGTTATATGGAGAGGATTTTCTTGGTGAGAAAGAAAGAGAGAAAATACTTGTAAACCTCTGTAAACTCTTTGTATGAGTGAGAGAGATCTGTAAGGGTGTAAACCTCAATTTTCTCATAGTGAAGCTGCTGATTCAACTGTCCAGTGGATGTAGGATCTCTATTTGGTGATCCGAACCACTTAAATTTCTGGTTTGTTCTTTCTTTACTATTCTATTTGCTTTATGTTTATTTGGTTGTCTGCAAAGTTTCATTTACTGGTTTTCATAACTTGCATATCATCTAGTTTAGTTGGATTCAAAATTTTACACTTTGCAACGCCATAATCTGTAGCTGATCAAGCGTGGTATGTCGATAGCGGGGCAACGTGACCAATCACGTTACAGCCAATCTCAACAATCTCTCAATCAAATCTGAATATCGAGGTAACGATAAGATTTTCGTTGGCAATGATGATCAACTTGCTATTTCACATATAGGTGATACAAAAGTTAAGTCACATTGCATGCCACATTCTTATCTAGAACTAAAGCATGTGTTTTGTGTGCCTTCAATTACTAAAAATTTACTTAGCATTTCTAAATTCACAGGAGATAACAATGCCTTTGCGGAATTCTATCAAAATGGCACGTGAGGGGTGTGTTTAGAATGTTTAAATACTATTATTGGACCATCTCCTATCAACTTAAACTTTTAGGTCTTATGGTTGCTAACGAGTAACCATAACAATTATACCTTATATGCTCCCACCAAATGAAGAATAATGCAAGCATTGGCAAAGTCAATCAACCAGTAAAGCTTGTAGAATCCGAATCCTGTCAAGAGATTTCCTGGTGCAAGGCTTACAAAGGCTGCATATCCGAAGCATCCGCAGCAGAGGTAGAAGAAAGTTGTGATGAAAATTGCAGCCATTGAAGCCTTCTTCATGGTCTTGTTTTCTGGTGGAGGTGACTTCAATGTCTTCTTCAATCAACAAACAATTTCTGGACTTTACATACAAGTTATATAGGTACTTCAACTTGGAAACTTTTATACTTACAGAAATTTTAGAAGCCATACCTGTATTTCTAAGAGAATGATACCATATCCATATGCAAAAGCTATGTCACCAAGTGCTTGGAATGCTAACCATAGTTTATCAGCAATGCTAGCTTCTGGAACTCCTGTAATGCCCCCCTTAATCCTCCCATTTTCTGTTATCAGAAAATTAAGTTAGCTCTCGTGGATGATATAAACTCAGCTAGATAAAAATATTTGTGTTTAAAGGTATCAGAGCCTTGTTGTTTCAGAAGTCCTGAGTTTAAGGACACTCACATGCATTTGTTGACGTGTGGCACGTGAAGGGGCGTGTTACTGTTTTAGAGTGGTTAAATACTGTTTGATTGCGATTGTTTCCTGATATTAGCTCAGCAACTAAATGGACCCCATTTGAGGGATTAATAAAGAAATAACTGATCACACGTCTAATGTTCATTTTTTGGTGGTTCTAACTTCTAACTAACTTATGAAATGAAAGCCAAACCTATGACTTATGCAAAGCTGAGGCCAAATCCTATGAAACAGTAGGTAAATGACATGATTGAAGAAACAATTGAAAGCCATTCCATGCTATGAAAATCTGGTATCTGAGAAATCAAAATTTGAACGAGTCCAAAGATCAGCATGTAGATAGTTTCCCCATATGAACAAGGAGCCTCATGGCCTTCTCTGTGGTAACAATTTGATCTTTGAATTGCTCTGTTTCAATAACATCAGTGAAACTAATCACGGACTACAATGATCAATGAGAGAATTACGGAGAATTCACCTAGGAAAGTACCTCATACTGGTTGATGTAGTAATCACATAAGCTACACCAGTCCCATAGAAGAGCAGATTTTGAAGCAAACCACAAAACAATGTAAGAGCGGTTTTGAGTTCCATTTGTAGGGTCAGGAGACCTGTAACAATCAGTAAGGAGGGAAGAAGAAACATAAGTTATGATTGCAAAACTAATAACAAAAGCTGGCCCTGCTATCCATACAACATTTTTCCAATTCTCCTTTTCAACTTTCTTTGAAATATACTTTCAGGAATCGATTTAGTTTTCAACAATACTATTATCAGAAGGCTTATGTACTTGATTACTTCAAGCTCAAGCAAAATATAATATGCAGTTTTTTTCTGTGACATTTATAGATATAGAAGGGCTTATCTGTTAGCTGAATTTGGCACTTATAAGTCCTTCAACGGACCCAATTAAGCCGATTATTGTCACAAGCAAGCAAATAAAGCTAAAAATCCTAAGAACAATCCATTGTTTTGTCCAAGCTCCAATTTTCTTCTGCACAAAGTACATTTCCACAGGAAAATATATAGCCAAAGGCCAAAAGCTCAAGGCTCCTAACACTCCCAAGACCTGGTTGAAGTAAGGGAATATCATTGCAATAGCAGTTGTGGACACGACGTATGCAGTTCGAAAAGATATCCTCAAAATTTATCTTCAAAGGAGGTAATGATGGGAGCTTGAAAGTATAAAAGTTATTCACGAATCCACTGGTTGGATATTTCCTGGTTAACCATCTTTCCACGACTCCAAATACCAGGCTGACTGTAAATCTGATTGATTAATCACATGAAAAGATGATCAACATGAGCTTCAGAAAAAGTTTAATAAGATTTAGAATTTGCTCATAAAGTTCTTGAATATTAGTATATAGGTGGTAGTACCTGATAACCTCCCACCAAATGAAGAACAATACAAGCATTAGCAAAGTCAATTAGCCAGTAAGGCTCGTAGAATCCGAATCCTGTCAAGAGATTTCCGGGTGTGAGGTTGCCAAAGGCTGCATATCCGAAGCATCCACAGCAGAGGTAGAAGAAAGTTATAATAAAGATAGAAATCATTGAAGCTTTCTTCATGGTCTTATTTTCAGGTGGAGATGACTTCAAAGTATCCTGCAATTTCAACAAATTTATCGACTTGATTTACTTTAGCTTCTAAAAACATTTGCAATATTTCTTCAAATCATGATTTTGATGGACAAGAAGCCATACCTGAATTTCTAGAAGAATGATTGTGTATGGATAGGCAAAAGCAATGTCTCCAAGTGCTTGGAATGCTAACCATAATTTATCGGCTGTATTAGCAGTTGGAATTCCACTAATGCTCCCCTTAATCTCCCCATTTTCTGCACTTACAGGCACACAAGTTTTCAAGGCAAAATACGAAGTCCTACTATCGAAAAAGAAGTACAATCAAACTCAAAGCTTTAATTACCTATTACTTTCGCGAAGCCAAGTCCAAATCCTATGAAAGAGTAAGTGAATGACATGATTGCAGCAATAACCGAGAGCCATTCCATGTCATGAAAATTCGGTATCTGAGACATAACAATCTGAACAGCTCCAAACAACAGCATATAAAAAGTGTAGCCATAAGCACATGGAGCCTCATGTCCTTCTCTGTGGTAACAATTTGATTTTTGAATTGCTCTGTGTCAAACCAAAATATCAGGAAAACATAAGTACTTCTATAGATTAAAATCAACGAAAATGAACACAGAAGAAGAAGCCTTGAATTTGTTAATGCACAAAACACTTGTTAGATCAAAATGTAGTGTAAGGGTGAAATAAAGACTAAATCGTAGGATTCACGGGGGAAAGTACCTCATACAGGTTGAAGTTGTAATAACATAAGCAACACCAGTCAAATAAAAGGACAGATTTTGAAGCAAACCACAAAACCATGATCGAGTTTTACCTGAACTAACACTAAATTCAATTAGGAAACATATAGAGAACCGGGTTCAACTACTATACAGGTACTGTCATCAGCAACTATACAGTTCTTGTATAGTAGCTAAATCCTAGAGAAACCTATCCACAAGTATAAAATATTAATATATTTTTTCGACACAAAGGATTTTACTTAACCAAGATTGACTCTAACAGCATCTATGTAAGAGCAGTTTCGAGTGCCGGTGATGGAATCAGGAGACCTATAACAGTCAGCAAGGAGGAAAGCGGAAACATAGGTGAAGATTGCAAAACAAAGCAAGGACACTGGTCCTGCTATCCATCCAAGCTGTGCAGTACTCCATGCCAACGACAAGACTCCAGAGCCAATAACCGCGGTAATTATATGCGCGATGCAACTCCATAAGGTTCCTGATAGAGTTGCCCACATGTAGCAGTAAAATTGAACATCATATCTTATTTGCAACAAGACATAAGAAATTTTCAGTCTACATATTAGTAGTCCTGGAAATGTGTTACCAGTTCTTCGCGGGTGACCATCATCATCACAGGAAGAAGAAGAACCATTGTCTAGTTCAAGAGAGTGTTCAACTGCCATGTACTTTTATCCAGTTCTTCACTCTAGGCATGCGATGAAGTTTGGAGGGCAAGTTTTGCAACCTGTATATATACCTAAGACCTGCTACATATATTTTAATAACACTATTGTCATCAAGCATTGATACAACTAATTAAACAAAACAAAAATGTATATATGAAATTGACAATCATTTTCTTCTGTCCCCCTCTCACTTTTGAATGTCATCTTATTGTGAAATGGTAATGCCTAGATGACCCACCAAAAAAGAGAAAAGATGAAAAAGATATTTCCTTCTCTTGTAAAAAGTTATTTGTATTCATGCATCTTTTAGTCAGTGCCAAGTTCCAATTACAAGTCCACCTCCATGACTAATTAGTCAAATTTGGTGGGATATCTTTTTCTTTATTTCCTGTACTCCAATGAATGCTTGTTGAGTCCATGGAATTTTCAGGACTTATACTTTCTATTTCAAAGTAGAAGTAAAAAGAAACTTTAGAATGGTCCAATGAATCTGGTTCTTCCAAAATGAGTGACAATGAAGATGATGCTCAACTCAAGCTCAAATTTCACAAAAATTTTCAATTCCCATTATTGTCCTCCTCCTACTCTAAACACTCAGTTTCTGAAACTACTACTAGTCATAAACATGTCACAATTCAAGATGGCATCTTCCTCTTGGTTTGTTCTTGGCCAAAAGCATATACATATTATAACATATATTTGACTTGGAGAATATTCAAGAGAGCTTAAAGTGTTTTGAAGAAAACACCCAAAACAACAACATCAGAGCAAGGAAGAATTTTTGCTGCTGTTCTGTCATACCAACATTGCTGGCAAATTATAGTGACGTTTCTGCAACTTTTTTTGACCCACAAATTGCTCAATCGGTTTGTTTTGTTTTTCTTTCCTCACTCACAATTCTTATCCAAAAAACAAAAAAAAAAAAAAAAAAAAAAAAAGACTTATCATCACAAAGTTTGGGGAGCTTCTCTAGTTCGAAAATATTTCAGAACAGCGAATTTGTATCGTAAAATCTTTTCTTGCTGGCCATCCTCACTGATACGGTTCAGATTAAAGCTATACTATGCTGGATAACATAACAATGATTATGAAATAAATACAAAAAAAAAAAAAAAATCATTTGAAGCAAAAAAAAAAAAAAAAAAAAAAAAAAAAAAAAAAAAAAAAAAAAAAAAAAAAAAAAAAAAAAAAAAAGGATTTGATTGTTCAAACATACCTTATGCTGCTAGCAGTTGTGATGGTGTAAGTAATTCCACAACCATATAAGCTTTCATATGCAAATATTGCACAAACTTTTTGGCTCTTTCACCTGACAATATTCATTACATTATCGTATGTTTTATAATAATAAGCTAGATGTCTGTAAGTTGTCTAAATGTTACTCTATAAGAAAGAACCAAAAATTGCACATATTTGGCTTCTTTATCAGTCAATCTTGGGGACTGGACTGGATGGGCACAGTAACATAGAATTTTGTTTCTTCTTGTTCACATGTATTTTTATTTATTATTTTTTATTTTTAAGGATTGAAGTTTATGTTAGAGAATTTCAAATTAAATTTGAATGGAAATGATGCAACTTTCCAAAGTGGTGTTGATTGTATTTTCTTTTATGAAAAGATACAACCTTACAAAGAGATATAACTTTCACATAGAGATGTTTGTGTGTTAGATTAAATTCAACAGGCACTATTTTAATAACAGTTGTAATGGTCTATGAAAAGTTGTAATGATTGGTGAAAGGGTGCATAACACTCTATAAATTAGACCATACACACCACTTGCAAAACATCAGAAACATATCCAGTTTACTTGAAAATTGCTTTGTATCCTTCTTACATTCTTCTCATCTAATTTCTTTATTTTTATTCATTATTTTTCTTGCATAAAATTACTAATATTCTGTTAAACTGCAGTAACAGAATATTGTCTCTTGGCGGGTTTGTTATCAACAGTGTTCGTGGTTTAAATCGTTAATGCACAACGATATTAAACAATTGAGGCTTCATTGTATCTTGGAGGCACATTTGCATAACCCGGTGCATCACTCAGTTGGTTGGGGGCAAATAGCGTCTTAAGGAAAGCGACTTCTGTAACGTGCCTTGAAGCCCACATTGATATTACTGCAGTGATTTTTGTTTTCTATAGACAACAATTTGGTTCAAACAATTTCACAGAGACAGCGAACTACTTGAGATAAAGGTACACATCTCATATTTTGAAACAAATTTTTCTAACAGTTTAAGCGGGTACTACTCCGTGGCAAGCATTTTATACCCAGACATATAAGATTGCTATTACAATTTGGTGACTAAAAGAGATATAAATAGAATACACGACCTAACGTATGAGTCACCAATAGGGGCGAATCCAGGATTTATATTAGACGAGATTGAACTAAATATTAGTTATAATTTTATTTTTGGGTACTCAATAGGTGAATACCTATTTATTCTAGTAATAAAAAAATCATAAACAAAATTATCTAAATCAAACTAATCCTAAATCAATTATAATAAAACAAGCTAACCTAACAAAATAAATAAGCATATAAAAATAATTAACAATTTATGTTCAAATTAAGAAAACCCACATAAAAAACAAAAGCAAAGAAAAATTGGTGGGACATATGGTGAACACGGAAATCGAATAAAAGGTGATGGGTATATTTAAATATTTGTTAAAATAAAGGTTAAATTGTAATTTACATTTGGTAAAATTGTAATTTGATATAAAATATCAAGTAAAATTGTATAATAACATTTTTTTTTTAAAAAGGCAGAAGGGGCTAGCCCATGCAATCCTTCGCCCTGGTACTCACCAATCATTATATATATTAATGAGATGGAAAACAAATAATTGTGATGAGATAGTGGATAAGTTTTTTTGTTTTTAGTTGCAAGATAGTGGATAAGTTATGAAATAAATTGTGTTTTTTTTATTAAATAGTATTTCTACATTATTTTAAGGGTCTGTCTCACCATGTTGATAGTTGACTTGGACAAATTAAATTATCCTATCAAAATATTTAATCAATAAATGAAATCAATACCGTAACGTATGTGCCAACTAGTCAAGCAACAGGGCCTTGCTAATCACGCTCTGAAAATTACGGGAGACGCCTTTTGGATGGAAGAATTTCCGAGTTGTATTAGGAACTTGGTGGAGGCTGATATGCGTTCCTAGTTTGTTTTCTGCGTTTCCTGTTGTTTGCTCTTCATTGCTGCAGTTGCAGTTGTCAAAAAAAAAAAAAAAAAAACTAGTCAAGCAAAATCAAAATTTTGTTTGTGGGAAAATGATGCGTGACTCATACTAACCACTGGGTGGTTGCCTTAGTGGTCCAAGGTTTGGGATGAAAATCTCAAGTCCTTAGTTCTACTTTGGGCAATTACATTATGGTCAGCCATCAGGGCGCTAGCTCAGTTGGTGGAAGGGGCTTGGGACACGGATAACTCCCAGGTCAGCGGTTTGAATCCTACCCAAGCGAAGGCGAGTTTTGATTTACCCGCCGCTTGCATCTTTGTGGACCGTCAGAACCAATAGTTGGCTATGGGTGTGTCACGCAGTTGGAAAGGACAGACGGATGGGTGCCTGGACGAAGTTCGGGATCCTTAACTTTTTTATGACTTTCTCTTGCATTTAGTTTACAACTCTTATAAAGAATCATTTGAGAACCACCCTCCTCTCCCTCTCTCCCCTCTCTCTCTTAATTGGACTAAATTACACACAATCCTATACGAAATTTTAAAGATGTGTAGTAAATGTTCACCATAAAGTGGAAAAAAAAAGTTTCAATACTTCTGAAACCAACATACTATACAATAAGAATATCCAATTATACGAAAATTATCAGGGAATTATACATGTTTTTTTCGTACGGGATCTCAATTGACACTGGAGTAAAATAAATTAACGCCGGCGTCATTTGAGATTCCACATGAAAAAATATGTACGATAGCTCCCGCACCAGCTCTATCCAATTATGTCATTTTCATACATCATGACAAGATTGTATTGCTATTCAAGATTTTCTCCGAGAAATGTCAAAGAATTATTCAAACTTCAATAAAATTTACCATAAACCTCTCTAATAGACATTTTGTATCATTTTTTCAAACTAAACGTGTCCGTTGACAATTAGACCAAACGTCAGGGGAGGATATTGAAATTCACCCAAAGTGTAAATTAAAGCAAAACTTGATGAATGGTTGAGAAAAAGTAGATGGAAAAGTGTTAAAATGTGATTCCGACCAGGACCATGTTCTGGATCTGGAGTTCTGTAGAATGTAATAATTACATAGAAGAAAAGAAGAGGTGAGAGTGATTGCAGCAAAGAAAACTATAGCAAATGGCCCTGCAATCCAACCCAACTGACACTCCATGCCAAAGACAACACTCCTTATCCTATCACTCCTGTGATTATATGTGCCACTGCTGTCCACACATTTCTTAATCCACAAATTCAACCATTTCAAGTTAGTTTTCATG
The DNA here is from genome assembly GCA_030490815.1 of Acer saccharum. Taxonomy (NCBI): domain Eukaryota; kingdom Viridiplantae; phylum Streptophyta; class Magnoliopsida; order Sapindales; family Sapindaceae; genus Acer; species Acer saccharum. The sequence continues at coordinate 1,781,296 of CM059867.1, forward strand.
TTCAACAACAATTTTAAATTAAAACTCTCTTGATGCTGTTTCAAATCATGAAAAATTGAAGGAAAAAAAAAAAAAAAAAAAAAGACAAACCAGATCTGTTGACAGGAGATTCTGCGTCTTCTTTGTGTAACAACAATGAAGCCTCTCCCATGGCCTCCTCCTAGCAACTTGTTTTTTGTTGGGATTTTTTTTTTTTTTTTTTTTTTAGGGATTTAAAAGTAGAAGTGATAAAGTTTCTTGTTTTTTGACAAATGCAGGTGTTTAGAGACTTATAGAAATTCTTGTGTCATGTCTTGTTTGGTTACAAATCTACAGGTAATATTGATACCAAAAATAATATATACAATTTAATAATCTTTGTATTAATTTATAATTTCCACCTAACTTATTGTACAGCTCAGATGAAAGACAAATATAGGTTATCAAGGAAAAAAAAAATCCCTTTTATTATTCTATTATTGATTCTAATACAGCTTATAAATTTCTGCAGCTAGTGTACATAGAAAGTGTTTTAAAAGAAGTTGTCATTTGTCAATTGTCACTATGATCAGCTGCTGGATTTGGCACTTATTAAGTCCTTCAATTGAAGCAACTAAGCTGATGATTGTCACAAAAGCAAAACAATTGTTAACCGTCACTAATTGTATGTATTGTTGCATAAGCTATCGCATCCAGTGTTGTTGAATACTAGAACCATACCTTTTTCTTTCTATTTCTATTTCTCTGTTTAACTGTTTCTTTTAAATAAACCATGTGAATTCTTCTATAAATCCATTATGAGTTGATATAACAATTTCTTTTTCTAATATCATGCCCAATAATCTGGAAATCTGTTAACTTAAACAAATGAATAAATCATTTGTTTTTAAGCAATTCTAAATAATCAACTCTAATGATTAACTTAAAAACACAAAACTTAATTATAAATTAGAACAGGACTCTACTCACGGTACTCCTAGCTCAAGTGTGTACCAAATCTTGGATTCCATCTGATTTCTTTATCTTCTGGATTCTCCCTGCATATCTGGTGCATATCTCCACTGCTGCACTCCAATTCTTCTTCCAAATCTCAGTCTCTATCTCTCACACGCAAAAGAATTTTGCTTAGATGAGAAGTTGAGAATATGACACAATAAGAGAAAGCATCAAATGTAGAAGAAGCTACCACCATTCAATGTTGCTACGTGATAAAGAGCGTTCATTCAGTCTAACAATATCCTAGATTTGAGTTGCAGCCTCTACTTTTGGCATGAAAATGTAGAAGAATCTCAATCTAATGTTACTTTCTGCTATGGACATCATTTTCAGTATCTCACACACACACAAAAAGCCATTTAATCAGGCAAATCTGTCTCCCTGTATGTTGATGTCCACCTTTCGGACACAAAACATCTCTCTCTCTCTTCTCTCTCTCTCTCTTAAAACCTTGAACAACTGTTTTTGATCATGAAACCATCTGATCTTATTTTTCTGATCTTTTGGTAAGCCAAACAAGTCCTCTTTTTTTGTTTTCTTAGCTTCAGTTTTTGTAAGAAATCTATTTGAAAATGGCATCAGAGCATGAATTGAAAGATCTTCAATGGGTTCTGAAAGCAATGGAATCTGAAAGTCTCAACCTTCACAACATTTCCTTCTATCTTTCTCAGCAAACTTCAGGTTGTTATCAAGAAACAGAAAATTCCATGAACATAACATTTCCAATGACAGCTTTTTGTACTTGTCTCACTTCCTTTATAGTGTTAGCAACTTCAAAGATCTCTCAGTCTTCTCTCAAGAACTTGGAGTTTCATCAAGTGAATTGGAAGTTCAACAGCTTCAAAATCTTGGGTTGTTGCTTGATAATTCAAACATCAAACAGGTTGTGTTTAAAAGGAACAAATTTGATCAAGGATGTCTGTCAGAAGTTTCAGAATCCTGAAGAGAAATAGAGTGATCAAAGAGATCATGTTTTCTGAATCATGTGTTAGAAACGTTGGAGCTGCATTTCTAGCTTCTGCTTTGAAAGAGAGTGATTGCTTGGAAGAGTTGCAAATATGGGAGAACTCAATTGGGTCGAAAGGCGCGGAGGAGCTTTCGAAGATGATTGAAGTGAATTCTACATTGAAGTCATTGACAATCTTTGATTCAAGCTCTATCACAGCAACCCCACTTGTATCAGCTGTTTTGGCAAGGAACCGCGCCATGGAAGTTCACGTTTGGAGTGGCGAAAAGGGAGACAAGAGTACTAAAGTGGTTGAGTTTGTGCCGGGAAACAGCACACTTAGAATCTACAGGATTGATGTTTCAGGTTCTTGTAGGGTTGCTTGCTCTTTGGGGATGAATTCAACTGTAAAGTCACTTGATATGACCGGAGTACGACTAAAATCTAAGTGGGCAAAGGAATTCAGATGGGTTCTAGAGCAGAATCAGAGCCTAAAAGAAGTGATCTTATCGAAAACTAGCTTAAAAGACAAGGGAGTTGTCTATGTTGCTGCAGGACTCTTCAAGAATCAGAGTTTAGAAACTCTGTATGTTCATGGAAACTGGTTTAGTGGCATTGGTGTAGAACATTTACTATGCCCTTTGAGTAGGTTCTCTTCCTTGCAATATCAGGCCAACGTTACGCTGAAGTCGGTGACTTTTGGAGGTAGGAGAACGAAAATAGGCAGAGATGGGATTGCAGCCATCTTACAGATGATCACAAAGAACGAAAGTGTGACGCGTTTAGGGATATATGACGATGAGAATTTGAGGCCTAATGATTTTGTGAGAATCTTCAGGAGTAGTTTACAGAAGAATGCCACTTTGAGGCACTTGTCTTTGCAGGGCTGCAAAGGGGTTCGTGGAGAGTTGGTATAACAGGCTATAATGGAGACGTTGCAGGTGAATCCTTGGATCGAAGACAATCTCGAGAGAACTCCATTGAAGACTACAGGGATGGCAGCTGCTTGCCTCTTCACATTATATATATGTAAAATTCTTTTTTTTTTTTCTTTTTTTTTTTAAATCTTTAAACATATCAAACTTCAAAAATGAATCTCTAATGATTGGGCTTGGGCTTGCATGAGTTTGGGCTAGAATGCTTGATAAAGTAAATAGATTGTTGGCTTGGTTGGGCTTGGGTCAATTTTTTTGGAGTTGGACCTTACAGTTACTCTATAAGAAAGAACCAAAAATTTCACATATTTTGGCTCCATTATCAGATGACAATCTTGGAGACTGGACTGGATGGGCACAGTAACATAGAATTTTGTTTCTTCTTGTTCACATGCGAGTTTTGGTAGGAGAGTGCATGTTGGAAAATTCCAACATGTGGGGCCACACATGTAAACATTAAATGTGTTGTGCTATCTTTTGGTTAATCCTAAATTAAAATGATCTAATTAAGATTTAAATTTTTAAGGCTTAAGGGTATAATTGTCGTGGAATTAATTTGTAGATACCAGAGTACTTATCTAATTTGATGATGGGCCAAATTAGAAATAACAAACCTTATACTATTCTGATTATTACATATTATGGTTATAGTCCCCAAATTACACGATACTTTTTGGCTTGTTTATATCCCCATTACCGGAACAAGAGAGAACATTTTAGGGTTCACAAAGTTCGTGATAATTTGGAATATCACAACCCGTCCACCAACCTCCGGCAATGGATTTAGGTACGCTTCTACTTTCTATTATTTCCCCTTTCCTCTTGAATTGACGTGGGTTAGCAATATGTATTTAGGGTTTGATTAAATCATGATATAGAAACATATTTAGGTTAAACTATGAATGTATTATGTGTCTATGAATGTTTGTGCCTATGCATGTTAGATTCGGTATTAATCAAATTCCTAACAAGTGGTATCAAAGCCACCCATGATTGATTCTTGAGAATTTAAGGAATTTTGGAGATGTGTTGTGTTGTTCAAACACTGTTATATGATATACTTGTTTTATAAATTGATGCTTGGTATCAGATATATTGTTTAATATATGTTTGACATATGTTACTGATAATTGGTAGAGAATAAATAAATAAAGAAATACTGCTTGTGGTATTTTTTTTTTTTTTTTTTTTTTTGATACAAACTAAACCTGGGAAATTACCCAGGAGGAGCTACACCAGGGCAAGAGCCTTGCCACACAAAGTCTGAAGAAGAGACAGCCAAAGAAGCGAGGTGATGGGCCACACCGTTCCCACTCCTGGGAATAGCCTGACATTTAACAACCCAGACATCTTTACATAGGCCAACAATATCATCGAAAATAAAACTAGCTGCCCCATTAGAGGAATTAGGACCGTTCACACCGGCAGCCACCACGGAAGCATCCACTTCAGCCCAATCCACATCTATCCCATGCATTCTCACCAAAACCAACCCTTCACGAAGAGCCAAAGCTTCACACACTTCTACCGGAAAGCATTCCTGCATCAGTTTGGAGAGAGCCAAAACCACCCCCCCTTCGAATTCCTGATCACAGCGCCCACCCCAAAAGCGTCTCGATCGTGAGGGACTGCTGCATCTGTGTTCAACTTCAGATGGCCCGGGGGAGGAGGGCGCCCACCAACAAATGGAGAAGGGGAAGGAGGAAAAGGGGATGAATGGGAGAGAGAGCAGATCTTGTACCTTGAAATTCGGCAAGCAGATTCAAAGTTCAGCAGTATAATCGTCACTTTTATTCCCCTGCTTGTGTTCTTAATTAAATTCCTGTTGAACCATATCCCCCAGGTCAACATAGCAATCAACTCTAGCTCTTTTCTAGGACATTTAGGGACAGCCAGCAAAAGATATCCAAACATCCAAGCCCTCTGAGCCTACCAATACGACCCACAGCCCGCCCAATCCTAAACCTCCTCTGCTTCCTTACCCAGAACAGAGCGTGAGGTGTTGATTCCGATTCCTCCTCACACCGAAAGCAGCATGGGTTCACCAGGATTTTCCTCCGAAACAAATTAGCAAGGGAGGGAATAGCCTCGTTACAACACCTCCAAAGAAAAACTCTAACCTTTGGCGGAACATTAAGATTCACAGGATCTTCCACACACCTCCACCACGAGAAGAGCAAGAACCCGAATCTCTCACTTCGCTTCCATTGCCAAGGAATACCCGCTCTTAAACTGTGTACAACCCTTTTTATCAAAGTGCCACAATAAACAGTCATCTCTATCAGTCAAACTCACAGGGATTGATAAATAGCTTCCTTGTCCACTGGCTCGAAGTACTCATTGATACCGTCAAATCCCACAATGTCTATCTTTATCAATGACTCAGCTACCACCTATTTCACTAGAGCGTTCGTAATAGGCCTGAAGGAGTAGGGACGCGGAAGCCAAGGATCAACGAAAGCCAAATCTTCTGCCCGTTTCCCACTTCC